>JAKSZT010054304.1:569664-678782 GCA_026826555.1 Tolypeutes matacus
AAATAAATAAAGACATGCTGTTTTGGTCTCTGGATTCTGAGCAAAAATATGCTGCCTACATTTCTATTATCTCACATTTGCTATGTATCCCACAAAAGACCATTATTCTTGCCTCTCCCCCTACCCACCACCACAGTGGCTTCAGCGTGTCCAGAAATGGATTAGCTCTACCATCCTTCCCCCGCCCTAATCAACTGATCTGGAGCTTGCTTTGTCTTGATGTCTTCCTATGCCTCCATGTGGCTCTGATTTCAGGCAAGAGACCGGAGCACAGCTTTTGCTTTGTTTTTGTTCTTGGGGTCTTGTTCCAGAGACCCGCCTCTCAGATGCCCTCACGGGGGAGTCTGGGCCGAGGCTAAAGAAGTGGGGTGCTGTGAGTGCTGGCCTTGGTGGCCAGACTTATTCGCCAGGACCCTGGAGGCAGCAGACACTGCAGCTGGTGCATGGGGGAAGCACTCGCCCAGAGGGATCAATGTTCCAGGTTTGGGGCAGGAAGGAAGTCAGCTTGCTGTCTGGGGAGAGAGATAAAAGAGAAGAAAGAAAGAGAAGCAATCAAAACTTTGTAGACGTCAACCCTTTCTGGAACAAGACAGCAGTATTGCATGAAGGTTATGAGCATGGGCTCTGGTGTCAGGCTGTCTGTATTTAGAGCCTGGCTCCACCATAGAAAAGCGGGATTAATTAGGGCAACTGGCTTCTATAAAATGGGAATAACAGTGGTACCTATTTCAGAAGCAGTCATGAAGATTAAATAATATGTAAAGCCTGGGGCATATTACTCAGCACAAAGTAGCTGTTCCATGAATGTTAGCTATTGATATTATGATTATTTGGGTAATGTATAAGTAATTAGAATTTGAAAAGACATATTTAATAGAGATGGACCTTGGAAACTACTGAAGGCCATGGCCCATTTACAACGTTCAGTCATTCAACACATATTAAGTGTAACGTGCCAGGTACTGCATTATGCAAAAATAGAAAACATAAATGAATAATGGGAAGCAGCTGTGGCTCAATCAGTAGGGCTCCCGTTTACCATATGGGAGGCCCCGGGTTCGGTTCCTGGGGCCTCCTGGTGAAGGCAAGCCCGCCCGCACGGCGGGGTTAGCTGACCCAGCGAGCACAAGCAGCAAGGGGGCGATAAATGAATAAATAAATAAAAATCTTTAAAAAAAATAAATAAATAAATGAATAGGACATTAGTACTGCTTTCAAGGATGTCACAAGAGAGACACATAGGCAAGTACCATACAGGGTGGAGTTGCTCTGATAGGATCCCTGGAGACAAGGGACACCCAACCCATCTGTGTGGTGGGGGAGAGTGGTGGCAGGACGCCTCTGGGACCTTCCAGAAGAAGAGGACACCTGAGCAGAGCCTTACAGGACAATCAGGAGTTGGCAAGGTAAAGGACAGTGGTGTCAGGGGAGCAGCGAGATGGTGTGGGGGGAAGAAGGTGTGGAGGAGGAGAGAAGGGCATTCTAGGGCAAGGGGTAGGCAGATATGAACATCGGGGTGTTGGCAGAGCCTGGAGAATAAAATACAAGGCAAGGAGCAGTGGGAGATGAAGCTGGTAGGCGGGGGCTGGATCCCGGAGGCTCCTGTATGTCATGCTAAAGAGCTGGGAGCTTGTCTTGAAAGACTTGAGAGGCCTAAAGTGGGTTTGGGACAGGCAAATGACACAGCTTTGCAGATTAGATGTCTCACTTAGGTGGTGGAGAGTAAACTGCAAGGGAAAGACAAAGTAATAATCATAATTCTGTTTACCAACCACTTGGCATCGTGGGGAGGCTCTGCATGGTCATTGCACTCAGCAGGGAAGCTCTCCTGCCCTTTACGACCAGAGGTGACCAAAGGAGGGATAGGTGGGCAGAGGCCCTTTGCCTTCTCGAGGAAATGGGCTGCTGCATGGCACAGCTCCAGGAGATGCCGTGCACATCACAGGCCACATGAATGGAGCTGGGCACAACCGGTAACTGGGATATTCTGGCCTGGGTCAGCTCAGGAACACTGTGGGCAGTCTGTTGCTGTCTACACACCGTCCTATTTCTCTGTCTCTCTATCTGCTGGCTCTGAGAGGCTTCCATGCTCACAGACAGAGCTCCTTCAATACTACGTGCTGTCCATGTGGTGGGTTTTTCAGAGCATTCAAGTGCCTCCCCTGCCTGCTTATAGATGCCCAATATGCAAATACTCCTGAAAGAGGTACCTGATTGCCTTAACTCTATACCAGGGAATAAATAACTGATAACAGGGGGGTGGATGTGGCTTAAATGGTTGGGCGGCCACCTGCCATATGGAGGGACCTGGGTTTGATCCCCGAGACCTCCCGGTAAAATTATATATATATATATATAGAGAGAGAGAGAGAGAGAGAGAGAGAGAGAAGGCACATGGGCTGCCAGGCTCTATGTGCCAGTGAGCCACCAGGCCCCGGGAGCCATGCAGCAAGATGATAACGTAACAGGAGAGAGATGCAGGGGAGAGATAAGACGAGATGCTCCAAAAGCTCTGAAAACCAGGAACCAAAGTGGCACAGGTAGCAGAACACCTCTCTCCTACATCGGAGGTCTCCAGGATCGAATCCTGGTGAAGACTGGAGGAGGAGGATGAGAAGAGATGGCAGGAAACAGACACAGAGAATTGCCCAGCAAATGGACACAAAACAGCAAATGAGGAAGGGGGGGTGTTTAAAATGGATAAAGTAAATAAATAAATCTTTTAAAAAATAAAATAAAATAAAACAAATAATTGATAATAGATCCCTTTGAGAGTAGGTTTTGCTGGGGAAGTAGCAGTGGGAAGACACTATTTAAGGGACAGCTCCAGAGAGGGGGATTGGAGAGGGGAAGGCCTACCCCTATACTTTACCATCTTTTAAACTAGAAATAAGGTCTGTGAATGCCTACTTATTCATCATTAGGGATGAATAGAAGCTGGCCGTGTAAAGACTAGGAGAGGGGCAAGCCAGGCAGCAGCCTAGAGACTATAAAAACCATGGTGAGTTATTGAGAAATGCAAGCAAAACTGGAGCACAATGGTTACAAGGGAGGAAGAAGAAGGGGACACAGCAAGAAGTTAGAATGGAAGGGCCGGTTACACAAGGCTTGTGTACTGAGCTGGGGAATTTGGATTTTAAGCTGAAGGCTATCGGGAAGGAAACGCCAAAATGTCGTTTATTAGTCAGCCAAAGGGGTGCTGATGCAAAGTACCAGAAATCTGTGGGCTTTTATAAAGGGTATTTATTTGGGGTAGAAGCTTACAGTTACCAGGCCATAAAGCGTAAGTTGCTACGTGTTGGACCAGGATGGCTGCTGACATCCGCGAGGGTTCAGGCTTCCCCTTCCTCTTAAGTGCCATGGTCCCAGTTTCTTCCAATATCAGCTATAGGCTGGGATAAGTCTTGTCTCTCTCCCGGGGCTCATTTTTCGCCATTCTCTCCAGGCTCAGCCGCTCTGCTTCCTCCACAAGGCCAGCTGTGAACTATCAGGCGAACGGCTCGTCTCTCTTCCTGAGGCTTCTGCCGTGTCTAGGGAGCCATCTCTATTCCTCTGTGTTCTTCTCCTGTGTGTTTACTTCTCGGAGTTCCAGCATCTAAAACTCCAACCTCTCTTCTCTGCAGTGCAGTTTCTCTGTGAGTCCCTACCCACCAAGGGGGAAGGGATGCAACATCCTACTGATGCGGCCCAATCAAAGCCTTAATCATTATTTAATCAAGTAAAAGTGAAACCTCTAAATCCAATATAATCTAATATGCCCGAAGGGACAGACCAGTTTACAAACATAATCCAATATCTATTTTTGGAATTCATAAATAATGTCAAACTGCTACAAAGGGTATTTATTTGGGGTAGAAGCAAGATGGCGGGTGATGTCTGCGAGGGTTCAGCCTTCCTCTTTCCTCTCAAGACTCCGTGGTCCCAGCTTCTTTGGATCTCAGCTGTAGGCTGGCATAAGCTCTTCTCTCTCCCCAGTGCTTGTTTCTTTTCAGGCTCAGCTGCTCTGCTCTCTCCACAAGCTCAGCTGTAGACTATCGGGCTCATCTCTCTTCCCAGGGCCTCTGCCGTGTCTAATGAGCTGTCTTCTTCCTCTGTGTTCTTCTCTGTGTATCTACTTCCATGTGACAGTCTGTTTTATCAGCCCACCAAGGAGGCTGGAGCTCAATGCTGAGTCACACTCTAATGACATGGTTGAATCAAAGCCCTAATCCTCACATCATTTAATCAGACGTCTCAGCTGAATCTAATACAATCAAAGGGTTATTACACCCAGGGGAACAGACCAGTTTACATACATAATTTCTCTTTTTGTAATTCATAAATAATCTCAAACTGCCACTTGCTATAAGCAAGGGAGCAAAATAATTAAATTTTGAGTTCTAGTGGATGGCTCTGGCTGTGATATAGAGAATGGATTGGAGAATCAGACTGGAGCAGGGAGACCTGTTTGGGGTCTGTTGTTGAAGGCATGAGATGGGGAGGCTTTAATGAAAGTGTTGGTGGGAGGTAAAGAAAAAGAGGTTGGTACCAGACACATTAAAGAGGTAGAATGAATAGGACTTGGTGACTCTCTGGATATGGGGGTGAAAATGGGCAGGGGAGCATAAGGATTAGTGGTTGTAAGTAACAAAGCAAGTTTTTCCAGATTAAGCAAAAAAGGGGGATGGGGAAAGGAGAGACTTTATTATAAAGATAAAGGAGTGTCTCACAGAACCCATGGCCCCTTTACGTCCCTGGGTGTCAAGGTGGGACTGACTTAAACCAGAAATGCTCTGGTCCCCACAATAGATAACAGGTGTCCAATCCACAGTTACCTGAATCTCAGGGAAGGGACTCTGGTCCAACATGGGTCAGATGCCCAATCCTGAGCCAATCACTTGGTAGAAACATGGGGACAAGGGGAAGCTCCCAGGGAGAGGCTGCTAGGCCAGATAAATCAATGGGTGTCCCTTATATTCTACCCCATGGCTGGCTGGCTGGCTCTCCATCTCCCCTCTACTTCCAAATATGCATTCACTTATCATAAATTAACCATCTTATAGAAAAGTAAAATGCCTCCCCTTAAGAGGCAACCCCAATTAGTTCCAGAGATGTCATAGGCAATTCCTCTGTGTGTCCATATTTCCAGCTTGGCTTGAATCTAGTCCAGATATGACTTCTTACCATCCTCTAGCCAACAGATTAAATATTAAATTCACCCTGATGTGTATACATGTACCTCTCAGTTCAGTTTAGATCTTTCGCTTGGTAGATTAGCCACTGCAAGAGTTTAATCCATACATTTGCTCTCCGGAATATTCCCCTCTATTTACTGTGATTCATGAAGGTAATTTAATTTTCACTTTGTCAGGCAGCCTGGATCCATGGAGGGAGCCTGGGCTGTGGGGTCAGACAGACCAGTGGTGGAATCCTGACTCTACCCTGCTTGCTGTTGACCTTGGGAATTCACCTCATCTCTGTGAGCTTCTGTTTCTTCATTCTAACAAGGGAATCATACAAATATCCTCACCTGCTTACTACATGCTCCCTGCCCGTACAGGAAGGGAACCTCCACTCCCAGTGATAAGACTAAATATAATTGTGGTAGCTCAAATTATGTGCCCCCAAAAAAACACACATTCTTAATCTTACTTCCATTCCTGTGGGCGTGAACCATTGTAAACCGGACCTTTGGATGAAGTTGTTTTTAGTTAAGGTGTGGCCCTGCTGAATCAGGTTGGGTCTTAATCCCATTACTGGAGGCCTTATATAGAGAGGAATCCAGAAGCCAGAGGGAGAGAAAACCACAGGGAGGAGTTGGAAGCTGGACATCAGCGGGACCGGTAAACAAGGCACCCAACCTTGGTGGCCAGCCAGAACCCTGAGGGCCCTGGGCGGAAGCAAGCCTTCCGGCCAAATGACTTCCCATGGTTCAGCCAATCCATTGTGTGGGGTTTGTTTTAGCAGCCTGGAAAAGTAAGACGATAACGAAGACTAGAAAGATCACAGTCTTCCTGTCTGATAGGTCTATAAAGGGCAAGGCTGGGAGTTAGCATGGAGCAGAGGCCCAGGTAGGCACTGTTACCAAGGTAGAGGCTCCTTTAGGAGCAGGAGAGATGGTTCTAGCCTGAGCGTTTTGGGGATTTCAGAACCATCGACCTGGGTTCAAATCTCATTAATTCTGCCACTCATCAGGGGGGTGAGCCTAAAAGTTTTCCTTTCTAAGCCTTGTTTTTCTAATTTTACTGGATTGTTGTGGAGATTAGAGAGGGTCCATGCAAAAACGCCTGAGCCACTGCTTGCCATACCCACAAGTGTTTGTTGAGTGCTGGCCAGACAAACGATAAACTAGCAATCATTTATTAAATGGAGATGATTGTGACCATTATTTTTGTTTCTAACTCACTATGTCAAGTTGGCAGGAACTCTCCCTGTGCCTCAGTTTCCTCATTTGAAACAGGAAGCTTTATCATTTTTGAGTCTCTGTTCCTTTCATCTGGTGACGGATTTAGATGGAAGAGTTCCTTCTTTTCCTTCCTTCCCTCTTCCTCCCGCCCTCCCTTCCTCCTTTTTCTTTTGGTTTGCTTTGTTCGAGGAGCTCCATTCTAATTAGGTAATGTTCCAAAGCTTGAGCGATTCCAGAGACCTTCTCGGAGACTGGGGCTTTGGAGGCGGCTCTGGCCCCTGCCTCGTTGCTGGCGGGGCGGCCCAGGCAGCTCCAGGCTGCGGGTGCTCAGGGAGACGCGCCTCGGGGCGCAGAGGGGCGGGCGGCCTCCTCCCGCGGCTAGGCGGGGAGCGCAGCAGGCTTGGCGCAGGCTGCCCGGCCTGACAGCGAGGCCCGAGCGGAAACCCCGGGGACACCTCGCTCCAGACAGGAGGAAACCCAGCTATGCGCTCTGAGAGCCAAAGCGCTCATCCAGCGAGAGAGACACCTAAAATAGCAGCAGCGGCGGTTCAGCCAGGGCGGCACCGCACGTCCAGCCCCTGCGGACAGTCCTCCTCTCCCTTCCCTAGAAACGTGCTCTCTTCCTTTGGAAAACCCAACACAAGCTTGTTCCCGTTCATCTTGGGAGCTCCCGCTCTTTCCTAGCGTTCCTTCATCTCACTGCTTTCCTCCTGCTTTCCTCTTATTCTCTCTTCTTCCTGCAAGGAAAAACCATTTAGAACTCTTACCTGGGGAAGCGGCTGTGGCTCAATCAGTGGGGCTCCCGTTTCCCATATGGGAGGCCCCGGGTTGGGTTCCCGGGGCCTCCTGGTGAGGGCAGGCCCGCCTGCACGGCGTGGTTGGCTGACCCAGCGAGCGCAAGCAGCAGGGGGGGGATGAATGAGTAAATAAATAAAATCTTTAAAAAAAAAAAAAAAAAAAAAAGAACTCTTACCTGAAAGTAGTGGGCGTGGTTCCTGAACAGCCGCTTGCTTTGGGAGTTTCCCATTCCTGTACCGCATGGATCCTTCACAGGGTTCCAGCTTCATTTCTTATTGAGCCATAATTGCATGCCCAGTACCACGCTGCCTTTCCAGCGGCCCCTCACTATGTTGAATGTTGTCCCCTGGGGTTAAGGGTTTGAGCTCCTAACACCAAGCCTCTCACTTTATCCTGACAAGGATCCTGCCGAGTAGGTGTGGAAACCACTTGGATGCAGGTGAAAAAATTGAAGCAGAAAGGTTGACTGTCTTCCCCAACTAGTACATGGCAAGCGTGATTTGATCCTCGGTCTGCTAGTCACATCCAAGCTGCTAATCACATCCTTCCCTCCAACTATTTAGCTTTTTAAAACCCAACTTCAGGGGACCTGGTGTGGCTCAGTGGTTGAGTGCCAAAGTGGGCATCCCACTTATGGTTCAGTCCCTGGCCCCAGTACCTAAAAAACAAAACAAAACGAAAAACAACCCAACTTCAGTCTTTCACCCACATCCCACTTCTTCTACAAGTCCACTGCTTAAGGTTCTCCAACCACGTACTTGCAGTGTCCCCGTGTAGGAGACCTGGCCTCTAGCCCCAGCTGCCACTCCAGCTGTGTGCACTTGGGAAGGCATGGGCCTCAGTTTTGTCTGTTTGCCAAGAGAATAGGTTGGACTAAGTGATTTCCAGGGTGGGCCTTCTCAGCCCTAACATTCTGATTTTTTGGCTAAAGCCACGCAGCTTGATTTATTGATACTTTTATAGTGTGTGCTGGAACACAGTTGGTTTGAATGTGGCTACCCACAGAAAATAGCCCATTTATATGTCTTGGTAAGGCTATTCAGTCACTCTAGAAAATGCAAATATTTAAGACTTGAGGAGAGACGTTCCTTGCTTTTCTTGACACAGTCCTTAACATGTGTGCATCCTGGATTTCTGTCAATTATAGTATGTGTGTGCAGCCTACGCCCTGAAGACAGGTGGAAGAGGAGGGAGAGTGGGGGGTTGACCTCCAGGAGCATGTGGCTGGTCTGATGAGACACTTGCTGGCCCAGGCAGGAAGATCCTGGTTCCTCACCTGCCGCTGGCTCTCCCTGAGATGGGATAAGCCAAGCAGTGATAGCAGCATTCCCAACAGCACGACTTATTGTCCTCTCGCTAATTCTCAAGGCAACGCTGGGAGACACATGTTATTTTCTCCATTTTATAGATAAGAAAACAGCAACTCAGAGAGTATAAGCAATTTAACCAAGGTCACAGGGTCTGGATTTGAAACTGGGGCTTATTTATTCCAGAGCCAATGCTCTTAAAAACGAAACTTTTTAGGCTCTCTTAGCATCTTCATCTGTGAAAAAAGGACTTGAACCAGTACTTCCCTGCATGTGACGAGCGATCTGCTGGAGGTACTTGAGAATATTTTAGGTGGTGCCTAGATGTGGTGGTTTAGAGCTATGTACCCCGGAAAAACATGTTCTTAAACTTAATCCATTTGTGTGGGTGTGAGCCCATCATAAGTAGGACCTTTATATATATATATTTTAAAAGATGCTTAGGTTACATAAATGTTACACAAAATTACAGGGATTCCCATGTTCCCCAACTCCCACACCTCCCACCACCTCCCACATAAACATCCTTCATTAGTGTGGCACATCACCTGCAATAGGTATACACATCCTGGGGCTTTTGATGTGGTTGCTTCGGTTAAGGTGTGGCCCAACTCAACCAGGATGGGTCTTACTCCAATTACTGGAGTCCTTTATAAGCAGAATGAAATTCAGACAGAGAGAGGGAGAAAGCCACAGAGGAGCAGCCTGAAGCTGAATGTCAAAGGAACCTGGAAGAAAAGGTAGAGGCCAGAAGAGGCTGCCACATACATTGCCACATGGCAGAGGATCCCAGGACCAAGGACTGCCAGCAGCCAGCCCCAGAACACCAGTCTTCAAGAAGAAAGCATCGCCATGGTGACACCTTAATCTGGACTTCTCCCAGCCTCAAAATGTTAGCCAATAAGTTCCCATTGTTTAAGCTAATCCGTTGCATGGTATTTGCTTTACCAACGAAGAAACAAAAACACTTTAAATTTCACTGGTTATGTTTTTATCTTACAATGTGCTTGAGAAAACAACTTACACATAAAACTTACTATTTCTCAGACATCGCTTAGGATGGGTTTAAATTAAAAAGTGAATTGTTTTAAGATCAATTTAAAGAAAAGTTTTAAGTCAGTACAGGTGATACATGGATATGACCCTTCTATGGGCAACCTTCACAAATGCCTGAGGTTCAAACCACTGAACCAGATAATCTGCTCCAGTGTCCCATGGTTCCATGAAGACAGAGTGTGGCCACAGCCTCCCTGAACCTTCAGTGTTGAGTGCTCCAGGGCTCAGGCATTCATTGCCCTTTGAAAGGGGAGAGAAACAAACTGTATATGTAGAAAACTTCATAAGCCAAGGCTCAATTTATCCCACTTCTAGCAATTTCCCCCTCCTTCTGTGTTTTCCAAGCATTCAAGGTTTTATTATTATTATTATTATTATTATTATTATTATTATTATTTGTCAATACATCCTTGGATGAGAAGATTTAAGACATGGGTTGCAAAGTGGTTGGCTGCAGATGTATTTAGTTAGGCCAGCACAGTGATTTCTTTTGTTTTTATTTGTGAATTTGAATATCTTTAGATAGGGCACACACTCTAGTTTGCCATGGACCTCTCCTTTCCCAAAATATTGTCTTTGTAACTACCAGGCCCCTGAAGACATATGAATTTGTTGTCTTTGGTTTAAGGTTTTACTTTTCTCAAGATCAAACTCCTTAGAGGCCCAAATGACTGGTTCCTCCATAGTGGAATTTCAGAGCACAGAGCTCCTAAGGAGCCAACAGCAAGGCAGGATGTCTTACACACCCCTCGAGTCTCTAATGCATGTGTAGTTTCTGTGCCAACCCCGCAGGAGACAGGAAGTCAGGACAGGAGCCTGGAGTTAGAAGGCAACAAACATTACAGCTTTTCACTGTCCTTTGGTAGCTCAGTGGCAGCTTCTCAACTTTCAGGCTGTGTGTATAGTGACACCTGCTGTCTGGCTTAATTCCTCAAACTGAGCAAATCCCAATAGATCTCGATTCTCAAGCTAGCTTCTCCTCCTCACTACCCTACTTGGGCGAAGGAAACCTTCAGGCTGGAAACCTAGCAGTCATTAGGAAAAAGTCCTTCTCTCTCTTCCCACATCCCATCAGTTGCCAAGATCTATCAGTTTGACTAAAGTTGATTTTGTATATCTTGACTTTTCTTGCCACTGCCTCTTTTTGGCTCATAAGCTCATCTCTCCCAATGCAATAACTTTCTAAGTTTTCCCACCTACATAATACTGCCTGATTACTATCCCTAAAGTACAGTTCTAACTAGAGCATGTCTCTGCCATAAGTCTATAGCACCCCATGTTCTGCAGGATAAAACCCAACACCAGGCTACCCTTCTGCCATTTTCCATTTTCCCAATGTTTTCCAATCATGTCCAGCCTTTCTTGCGGCTCAGGCAGCTGCTTACACCTGTGTGGACCACTGTTTGAAAAGATTTGCTTATGAAGAGAAGTAGAGAGCTACAGCAAGTGGCAAAGGAGATGACCCAGAGAGGGAGTTTTATTTTGATAGACAGAAGTGACATAAGCATGTTTTGAGGCAGAGATTAAAAAGCTCACCGAGGTGAAAGTTAAAGATATATATTGGCATTCACTGAACACCTTCCATGGGCCAGGGACTAGACTCTTTTACAAGGAATAACCCATTCAATCTTCTCAAGAACCTTCAAAATGGATACTATTGCTGTTTCCATTCTACAGATATGGAAACTGAGGCCCAGGGAGAGAATATTTTCATGGTCACAGCTAGGAGATGGAGCTGAGATTTGAATCCAAGTTCTTCAACTGCAAGCCTTCTCTCTTAACCATATCACACAAGAGAGAGGAATTACACAAGCAGAGCAAAGCCCATGCAGAGGTGGAAGGAGATGTAATTAAAGCATGGGGTGGGAGTGGTTGCCCATTGGCCTTTCACAGGAAGAGGGGCATCGCTTCCCTAGCCAGGAGAGTGGGGTCAGATACGGGATGCTGTGGTTAGGCTCATAGAGGAAAGAAGTTGGAAATGTTCTTGCTAACATTGGAATTGGAGGAAGGGGTGGGGCAGGGCTTGAGGAGAGTGAGGAGGATCTACGATAGTTGCTACCAGTGAATGAAAGAGGAATTGTAAGGACCTGGAAACAGCCTGCCCCACTGTAACTTGTGTCTTGTTCAGCTGAGGTTTCAGACATGCATTTGTAGAGGCCTCAGCCACACAGCTGTGGGAATTGTTTACACTCTTCCTTTTTTCAGGAGGTACAAGGAATTGAACGCAGGACCTCATACATGGGAAGAAGGTGCTCAACCACTGAGCTACATCCACTCCCCAATAAGAGTTGGGTTTTTTTTCGTTTGTTTGTTTGTTTTTAGAAGTACCAGGGAACGAACCCAGGACCTGGTACTTGGGAAGCAGGTAGGTACATGAAACAGGCTACATCTGCTCCCTGTTTGATCTCTTCTGTACTAATTCTAGGTATCACTCAAGTGTTATCTTCTTCATGAAACTTTTCCTGTTCCTTTAGTTAGATATGAACTTTCCTTTAAATTCCCACATCATTTTGACCCTTTCATATGGGGTCTTTATATTAATATAGCATATTATAGTCATATTTATACATTTTTGTCTCTCTATATTAAAGGCTCCCCGAGAACCAGAATTTTGTACTTTGTTTTTTCCCCTGCACAAAGTCTAGTACATCATATTGTATTATGGTGGCTCATTAAATACTTGTTTGTGCTTGGTTGACTGTTGCCCTCCAGATGGAGCCATTGCTTTCTTTTATTTTTCCCCTTATATGATTCTTTCATCTCTTTTTATTCGTCTGCACTTTAGAATCTTTCTTTGTACTTTTTCTACTTTTTTCCTCCCCATTTAAACTCTCAAGTGATTAATGGTGGCCAAGAGCATTGCCTTGATCTTTGATCTCTTGAGGCCGAGAGGCTGAACAGAAACAGTTCTAGAAAAAAAAAGAAATGAAGATCATGTAACAAATAAACATAGCAGTGTCATCTGAACATTCTCTGGGATATGTCACTGGACTTCTAGAGACATCAGGGAGCCTGACATGGATGAAAAGAACAACCATTGGTTACTGCAGTCAGGAAGGATATTTAAACTCATAGTGTCACACAGGGGGCCCCATAGCAATGATATTTCTAATCAGTTCATTTTTTTCTGGAGCTTTCTTTCTTTAGAAGTCACCTCTGCAAAGTTCCATAGTGTGGCCAGGAAGCTTATCTCACAGAATTTAATGGCAACAGAAAAGCAGCAGAACCTCCCCATGTGGTAGGTTGAAAACAGCCTCCCAAAAGATATCCATGTCCTAATCGCTGGAACCTGTACATGTTACTTTATTTGGAAAAAGGGTCTTTGCTAATGTGATTAAGTTAAGGATCCTGAAAGGAGGAGATTATTTAGGATTATCTGAGCGAGCCATTAATGCCATCACAAGTGTCTTTGTAAGCAAGAGGCAGAAGGAGATTTGACATACACAGAGGAGAAGGCCAGGTGAAGACCGAACAGAGAGAGATTTGAAGATGCTGGCCTTGAAGACTGAAGTGATGTGGCCACAAGACAAGGAGTACCTGGAACCGCCAAGAGCTGGAAAAGGCAAAGAACGGTTGCTCCCCTAGAGCCTCCAGAGGAAGCAAGGCCTTGCCAACACCTTGATTTTAGCCCAGTAAAACTGAGTTCACTGGACTAAAATCTCATGGCTTCCAGAACCATGAGAGAATAAATTTGTGTTGTTTTAAGCCACCAAGTTTGAGGTAATTGGTGATATCAGCCAAAGAAAACTAATGTACCACAGCATTGGAAAAGAAAAGCCATTTCCTGACAACAAGTAACCAGAGGAAGGCAGTTTGCAGAACATATTGAAGAATCTCATTATTATTTTGGTTGTTGAAGACCCCGTCCTTCAAAGTATAGATGGACAATTGCAGAGTGAGGCTGAAAAGTAGTTCTGCATCTGGTAAGAAAGTCAATGACAGGCGGGTGCCTCCATTCCAGCAGACTTCTATGGAGCAGTGAACAGCACAGGACCCTCGGAAGAGGATCAGCCAAGTCTGGATGAAGCAAGAAAAAGGAAATCCAGATTCCAAATTCCAGAAACAGAACTCTTAGAAATAGTGGACTAAAGAATTTTTTTTTTTTTTTTGCCACTTCACTTAATATTTTTTACAAAATCAGATTTAAGCATTTATTATTTTATGCTTAACTAACTATAACAAATTCTGCTTTGTTCTCGTTTGTTGACGTGAGTTCAGTTACCTTCACTTAATCCATATAATGTTTTTATAATCTCCTGAGGTAAAGAGTCCCCCCAGATATTGTTATGGGTGATTCTGAATCCAGCAATTCCCCCTTGATTTGGCAGCCAAGGTTCTGACACTCAGAGATGGCAAGACTGATGAATAGTGCCTCTTTCAGAATGCTGCTTCACAAGGTTCATTCCAGGGTGTGCAGGCAATCCATTTACCAAACCAAGGTAGGGCAAAAGAGTAGCAAGCTGATGACTTGTATGGAAACAGAAATAAGATAAGCTCCTGCCCTGGAAAAGGAAAATATGAAACAGAATTATGAGCTCTCTCAGTAAAAAGGAAATCAGCTTTACTTAAATGGAAATGGAGGATGACTCCCTCTTCTGGCCACACAGGAGTAACTGGTAGCAGACTCACCCTTCCACCATAAACAACCAGGAAACCGGGCAAAGCACATGAAACTACTGTTTCAGGCATTGTACAACAGGCAGCACGATCCCTGAAAGGACTATGATCCCTGAGAGAAAGGAGAAAACAAGGTGAGACCCGTGATTGCCACAGCTTTCTGCACTTTCTGAAATGTGATACATGAGTGGGAAACCCAGAAAAATCACAGCAGTCTCACTGAGTTGAGGGGACAGAGACCAGGGTTCATGAAGGTCAAGGAAGCTTGAGCTTTCAAGACAGAATACCAGAGAGAAGGGAACTATCCAGAGAAAAATATTCAGAAATCTACGTAACGTGCTCCCCTGAATCCTTGGCTGACTCCTAAGCTGTCTATATGTAGACTAAAACTCTATGAAGCAAATAAAGTTATGGGAGAAGGAACAATCACTGGAAAGAGGTAAGATGAGCAATTCCCAGAGCTCACAGGATGAGCGGATATTCAATTTCTGGCCATTCAGAGTAGAGATACCTCTTTGAACACCCAGGCATTCAACAGAGACCCCCAAAATGGTCATATTTCAGTAGTAGGACTAAACTAGACTAGAGAGTAAAGGCAGTGGTATTGTTACCGCCCAGGTGGGCTCATTTGCCCGATGTACACAGAAGCCAATACTGAGTCACCAGGATTTTGAGAAAAGAAAAAGTTTATTGTGTAGTCAACCAGCAAGGAGACCAGAGGCAAGATCAGTCTTCCTGAACAAAAAGGGCACTGGGGTTTTATACCATCTGGGGAAAGTGGGCTTAAGGGAGTGGCTAGGGATGGGAGAGATAACATTGGACAATCTAGTTAGGGAGAGGTGGCTGAGGGGAATGGTAAAGGATAACATGGGTCAATCCAGTTTGGAAAAGGTAGGATGAACCTGAGCATGCTCAGTTGCAAGTTATGCTTAGTCTTAAAATGGAGGACTAGCATGCTCAATGACAGAACCGGTCGGAGTCCACTTTAGCTGGTGCTGCATGGGGGAGAAAAAACAGTAGTTTATCTTGCGAGGCAGAAATCCTCCTAGGAATAAACATGAGGAGGTGGGCATTTGAATGAAAGGGAAGTAGACACTTCTAGAAACGTCTACAAACCGGTAAGGGAGGGCTACTCTGAAATGTGGGTAAGTGGCAGTTTCAAGGGGGTTGGTAAGTGGCGGTTTCTGTTGTTGGAGCTGGCTCGTACTGACTTGTGAGATACGATAGCACGAAGGATGGGGGGGGGGGAATTTTAAATATATTGCTGTAAGTTTCTTACATTATATCTTAAATTGTAGAACATTTTAAAGTTGACTGTGATGAGTTAAAAACAATCACTTTAAAAGTGATACTAAGAAGTATAGCTAATAAACCAAGAGTGGAGATGAAATGGAATTATAAAAAATATTCAACAAATTAGTTCATTATTAGAAAGCAGACAAACTCCCCAGCTGTGAAAAACAATATAGCTAAATCTCTGTCGAGTTAATCTGGCCAACTACTCTCTTTCTGATGCCCAATTCAGACCTCGTGGTGAGTGGCAGACATGATTTTTACTTATTATTTATTCACGTATGCCCATATAGCACCCGTTTCCTCCATCTTTCTAGTGATCTAGCTCTCATCAAAAGGTAACCCTGACTGGCCACCCGAGTTGGTCATATTTCCCTTCCCACCTATTTATTGAGGGGTGAGCATGTAACTCAGTTCTGGCCAAAGAAATGTGGTGCTGGTAGGCACTACTGAGGGTTTTCTTGGGAAAGTTTTTCTCACTCTTTAAGGAAGACACACTAGGAAAAACAAACCTTTTTCTATCTTTGAATGTTTTTGTGCTTGGGTGCTATGTTTGCAACCATGTGGCTACCAAGAGAATCACAGAGAAGCAGCATCTAGAAGTCTGGAGCTTCCCACCTTCTGAACATCTTAGTATAGGGAGATTACAAAACCTTTTCGTTTAAGCCAAAATGAGTTAGTTTTCTGTTACTTGCTTCTAAGAATATTCAAACTGTTGGAGTGAGTCTGCATAAGACCTAGGTGAATATGTCCAGATTTCCATTAATTATAGTTGTATGCATGAGTGCACCCTTCCCTTCTAGGGCTGTCATCATGTATCCTTTCTTTTTAAGGGAAGTTGTGGGTTTACAGAACAATCATGCATAAAATACAGGATTCTTATATACCACCCTATTACTGAGACCTTGCATTGGTGTGGTATATTTGTTACAACTGATGAAAGTACATTTTTATAATTGTACTCTTAACTATAGTCTATGGTTTAACCTAGGTTTCACTGTCTGTGTAATGCATTTTCATGGATACTTTTAAAAATGTTTATTCTATTACCATATATACAGATACATATTTTAGTGCTATTAATTACGTTCACAATGTACTACCATCATTTTAAGCCTTAACTCCCTATTCCCTATCCCCACCCCATCCCCTGGTAACCTATATTCTAGATTCTGACTCTATGAGTTTGCTTATTCCATCTATTTCACATCGGTGAGGTCATAAAATATTTGTCCTTTTGTGTCTGGGTTATTTCACTCAATATGATGTCTTCAAGGTTCATCCATGTTGTCACATGTATTAGAACTTTATTCCTTTGTATATATTCCATTGTGTGTATAGTTCACATTTTGTTTACCCATTCATCGGTCAATGGACATTTGGGTTGCTTCATCTTTTGGCAACTGTAAATAATACCGCTATGAACACTGGTGTGCAAATATCTGTTCGAGTCCTTACTTTCTTTGGCATATATACCTAGAAGTGGGAATTTCTGGGTCATATGGCAATTCTATTTAATTTTCTGAGGGATCACCAAACTGTTCTTCACAATGGCTACACCATTTTACATTCCCACAAACCATGTGACCCATTTAAAGGTCCATTTAAAGTTACTGTTGATAATACAAGACTTTCTTCTGACATTTTACTCTTTGGTTTTTGTATGTTTTATACCTTTTTTGTCCCTCAATTTATCCATTATTGCCTATTTTTTTTTTTTTTTTAAGATTTTATTTATTTATTCATTTATCCCCCCCCTGCTGCTTGCGCTCGCTGGGTCAGCCAACCACGCCGTGAGGGCAGGCCCGCCCTCACCAGGAGGTCCCGGGAACTGAACCCGGGGCCTCCCATATGGTAAATGGGAGCCCCACTGATTGAGCCACAACCGCTTCCCCATGCCTATTTTTATATTTAGTTGATCTTTTGTAGTGAATCCCTTGTCATTTCCTTCTGTGCATATTTTTCCAATATTTTCTTTGTGGTTACCATGGAGCTTAAATTTAATATCCTAAATCTGTAACAATCTTGTTTGTTTTGATAACAGACAGTGCTGATTTTTAATGTGTAGGTAATAAAGTCTGATACATCCTAATGTCAAAGTGACAATTGACCCATGGCTGTTATTGTGATCATGTTGAAGTCTCTGAATAGTTTTGTCATGGGTTGAATGTTGCCACCTTCCCCAACCCCCAGAAAAAGATATGTCCACCTGGAACCTGTGATTGTGACCTTAATTGGAAAGCAAGTCTTTGCAGATGTCATTAAGTTAAGGATCTCAAGATCATCTTGGATAACCCGGGCAGAGCAGAACTCCAATGACAAGTGTCCTCATAAGAAGAGGAGAGACAGAGATGCACAGAGAAGGCAAAGGCAGGGATTGGAGTGACACAGCTATAAGCCAAGAAACACCAAGGACTGCATGCAGCCACCAGAAGCTAGGAGAGAGGCATAGGGCAGTGTCTCCAGGAGGAACCAGCCCTGCTGAACCTTGACCTTGTACTTCTGCCCTCCAGAGTCATGAGAGAATACATTTTTGTTGTTTTAAGCCACCTAGTTCGTGGTAAGTTGTTGGCAGTCCTAGGAAGCTAATAAAAGTTTAAAGATATAACTTTTCTTCTGCAATGATAATTCATGCTGCAACATCATTTAGTCTTCCACTGGTATGAATATATTATTCATATTTTAAAAGAAATGAAATTACTGAATATAGTTGTGACAGTTTGAATTTGGTGAATTCCTCAAAACTATTGTTTTTAAACTAATCCTTTCCTGTAGGTGTGAGACCCTTTGATTACATTAGATTCTGTTAAGGGACCTTGTCTAAATCACTTGATTAGATCACTTTTGACTGGACTGTGTCAGTGAGGCATGACTCAGGTTGGGTCTCTGCCCTCTTATTGGAGCCTTATATAAATGGAGACACACAAAGAAAGGAAGCTTCCGTTTTGATCCTGCCATGTGAGAGGCTAAGAGAGGTCCCAAAGTCTGGAATCAGCAGAGCTCAGAGACACAGAAAGAGGCCCCCACAAGGGTCTGGGCCCACATTGCAGCTGAAGGCTGAAGAGACGAGCCATCTGCCTGATCATCCACAGCTGGGCTCTGGGAGACCGGTGATCCCAGAGGGGAAGGCAGGGGACCTTGGCAGAGATGGGCCACCATCTTGCCTCACCATGTGGCAGGATGCCAGGATCACCAGTAGCTGACTTTGGTGAGAATGCATCTCTGATGGTGCCTTGATTTGGACATTTCACGAACTCAGAACTGTAAGATTTTTTCCCCTGATAAAATTCCCATGATAATGCACATATATGCATATATATTTATATATCATTTTACAAATATTGGTATGTATTGTGAAAATTTTGATTTTTACCCACAAAAAAAAAAATTAAAAAAAAAAAAAAAAAAAGCCAACCTATTTCTGGTACTTTGCATCGGCAGCCCTTTGGCAAACTAAGACAATAGTGTTGATGTCTACACTGCAGATTACTTTGAGTTCAGCATGCTTATGCCACTGTGTGTCCTGGGATGACTCAGTTCACTCCCCATTTTTTTCCATTTGAACTGCTAGGAAGGTTTTACTCACTGTAAATGTGTTGGACTCCATTTGGCTCATATAGATACATAAATGCAGGCACAAGTCTTGAAATACATGGCAGTATTTGGTTATATGGTGATATTCCAGCTGATTCCCAAATGTGCTTTTTATTACATATCTTCATTTTTAAAATAATAAAACCGAGGCTCAGAAACGCTTAACTTTTCAATGTTACATAACTAGTAAGTGGCAGAACCATAATTTGAATTTAGATATTTTGACTCTAATTAGTGTTTTTCCCACAATACCAGTGTTTCTCAAGTTGTTATGCATATGTAATATGTAATAATCTTAGGTGATAAACAGGCAAATATTTTTAACAGTCTCCTATTATGTGTGTTAGAAAATGTAATTTTACATCAAAACTTTGATTTCTCAGATTTTTGCATAGGATAAGGCAAAATGGATAGTGTCATGAAAACCTATCTTAGAATGCATAAAGTACCTGATATGCTCAGGCAAGTATTTGGAAGTTTCCAAATTCCAGTAACTGAAACTTCTGTTACATCAAATTATTGATGTTAGAGACAATATCACTTGTGTGGCTTCTCATAATGAGTTCCTGTGGATCCTTTTCAGCAAAACATTGAAGTCTTTCTTCTGTAACTTCTCAGTTATTTGCTAAATCAATAAGAAGACTTATTTCATTTATATATAATTTATTGCGGCAGGAGCAAAATTTACTTAAACACAGTGACGTCCTTCCCACCAGAGAACTGCATGAAGTTTTAACAAATCTATTAAAATTGTCAGTCATATTAAGGAGCAATAAATTATTGAAATTTTTTCCCCTCAGATTTGTGAAGAAATAGGTAGTGACCACAAGCAACATGTTTCATACTGAAGTTCAACGGCATTCACAAGGAAAAGCCTTCTCTGGTCTATTCAAAGTTGAGAGAACAACTTTAGGACTTCCAGAAGGAACCCATCAATCCATAAGATTGTGTGCATGATTCGGACAGCCTTTCCAAATCATCTCATTTCACAGATTTATTTACTCTTCCAAACAACTTAAATTTTTCCTTTCAAGGCAAGCTTATGAAAATCTACCATGGGCAAACAAAGTGAATATATTTCTCATGAAACTGGAGTTATGAGATATGTGCCATGATTGTGTGGTCTTAGATTCTTGTTATATAAATGATCTGATTATGTTCAGATTTCTAAGGTTCTCAATAGCATTGTTTTCTCCTGTATGTTCTGCATGTCTTTTTCCCCTGTGTCCTGCAACTTAGCATACTTACTTATTCAAGAATATCTTTTATAGATTCTTCAGGACTTTCTATATAGATAACCATGGTGTCTGAGAATTAAGACAGTTTTACTTTTTCCTTTCCAACCTGTATGTTTTTTATTTCATTTTCTTGCCTTATTGTACTGCTAGGACCTAAAATACTGAGTATTGAGTAGAAATGGTGAGAGTGGACACCCTTGCCTTGTTCCCAGTTTTAGGCGGAAAGCATTCAGTTTTCACTGTAAGTATAATGTTATCTGAAATTTTTCATAAGTTTCCTTTTTTGTAATTTCTATTTTAATTCTTTCATAAAGCTTAGTGTTTGGATATAATCAACCCCATTTAGAGATGGGAAAACTGAGGCTCAAATTGTTCACAATCACACAACTAGCAAGAGGCAGAGTCAAGATTCCAATGCCAGGGCTGTCTCAACTATACCAGAGACCCAGGTTGCCAAGTGCCCAGTACTTTATTCAATTTAAATTATTCACTTAGTAAACAATTATTGCACTCATACCATGTGGTGTGCTTTGAAATTGTAAAGCACTGAACAAAAGTAATTTATTTATATTTAATAATAATACTTTCGAGGAGCAGATGTGGTTCAAGTGGTTGAGCGCCTGTCTCCCACATGGGAGGTCCCGTGTTTGGTTTCCGGTGCTTCCTAAAAACAAACAAATGAAAAAACCAACTCAGGGGAGCTGATGTGGCTCAGTAGTTGAGCGCCAGTTTCCCACATATGAGGTCCCGTTTCAATCCCTGGCCCCCGATACCTCAAAATAATAATAGTAATATTTTTAAAGTTGAGATAATATCCAGGTCATTTTAAAGAAAGGTTTGTGGTGTCCTCAGATGTGAATGGGGTATGGGATTATGTGGTTCTCAGAAGTTCTTGCATAGAATATTTAGGAAAACAAGAGAAAGTCATTTTACCAATGGAAAGTAATGTTCAATCAGGATGGCACATTCCACTAAGCATCAAAGAGATGTTGAGTTTTAATTTTTAAAGTGAGTGTTTGTATCACCAGAGAGAATTTCTAATAACAACTGTGTGGTCGATGACTCTGTTTGTCTTTATTGAAGAGCACATTAATTCCACTTTAAATATAGGTTGTATTTATGGAAAAGCATCACTAGTTTGGTACTTGGCATTATCTTCTTTAAGCATTATATCAGAAAATATCATTTCTTTCTCATTTTCTTGGGAGTTTATTCATATTTTAGCATTTGAGATGAGGACATCTTAATTTTTAGTTTAGCTTTTTTTTTTTTAAAAAAAATCTTTGTACATATGTATATTCTAATTCATTCTAAATTGAGGGGTAATTTGCAAAGTGAAAAACCAGCTCATCTTTTCCTTTTCAGATTATGTATAAATACTGAGAGGAAGGTGAAGATTGTAGAAGGGAAGCATAGAATGTTAGGACTGAACAAGACTACGGTCATCACACTATACAGATGAGGAAACTGAGGCATTTGGCTAAGATTATACAGCTCCTATCTAGGTGGAAAAGCTGGGGCTCAAACATAGGTCTTGTCTCCAAGGCCCGTATTGTTCTCTGGATTATTGTTCCCTGGCCTGACAAACATGAGGTGAGTGGCTAGAATAATTTACTTTTAAGGTCCCTTTCAACTCAGAGTCTTTTGTTACTTTATTCTATTGTGTATAGAATGTTATTATTCCTATGTCAACTAATATTTGAAAAATTCTGTGCTATTCTCCCTAAATAAAAAATACATTTCACATTTTAAAAATAATTAAAACAATCACTTACAGAAAAGTTTAAGTAGAATCATCACTATCATTTGAAGACAAATATTCAGGATTCACATACTTGTTTTAGTTAAACTGAACAATTGGGTGTGAATGTTTATGTTTTATAGGGTCAGTGGTTGTCCTTCTACCACCTGTTCAAAAAAGGACCCATGGGGGGCGGATGTGGCTCAACTGGTTGGGCGTCCGTCTCCCAAATGGAGGGACCTGGGTTCGATCCCCGGGACCTCCCAGTAAAAAAAAAAAAAAAAAAAGGACCCATGGTTTCCCGCCATTTTGGAGACGTTCAGCTGCAGTGACTCCACACATCTGTACCTAAATAAACAACATTCAGCTTTCTCAAGACACAAAATCACAAAATATTTAATATATTAAAAAAACATAACAGCTTTAAAATGTAAAGTATACACTGCCAAAATAATTGAAATATACATATTCAATTTTTGAAAGCTCTATGATAAGATTATATCAAGCAACAAGAATGTTTTCCTTTTAGAAAATAAGATTTTTTATTTTTCCTGGATGGTGACAGGAATCATTTTTATTTCTATCAAATGCACTAGACTATAGGCTCTTAGCCCAAAGCTGTTTTCAACCATGTTCCAGCACCTATTTGAGAATTACTTGATCACGCTTATTAAAAATGCAGATTTCTGATCCTATCCCAGACCACTTTTCTAGTTGGGGCTCTGGGAATTTACACTTCAATACACTTTCCTCCTCACTTTCAGGGTGATTCTTATGTACACTAAGTTTGAACTAATAGGAATTACGCTCTTTTTGATCTTAAACAACACTCACCATCCAGGGTGCTTTGTGCTGCATTCCCTCCAATGCTGATAATGTAATGCCTATCTAGTTCCCTACCGCACACCCCCTCCTAGCTAGAGCTACTCTGTCCCCACTCACAGGCTAATCCCCACCTAGGTTCTTGCATCAATCTTAGAAGGATCTGATGTAGCTCAGTGGTTGCGCTCCTGCTTCCCAAGTACGAGGTCCTGGGTTCAATCCCAGGTGCCTCCTAAATAAATAAGTCTCCAGGAGAATTTTAGGAGCCACAGGCTAGTGGTCAAGGGTCAGCACCAAGGGTGATGCTGCTGCCACCTCACTATCCCCTCCCTTGGGAAGCTCCAGGGAAAGGAGACTGTACTGCTAGAATCCTCCTCACCTCTAGGGGGCTCACTTCTCTCATGGTTAGCTGGTTTGCTCCATAAAGCTTCTCAAATAGCCTTCAAACTGGACCCTGCACCCCGACCCCCAGTTCACTCACAAGAGGGGCTGATTGGGCAGGATTTTAGGCTTGGGCAATATTTATATCAAAACAGACTATCTCACATTTTTGAATGGCTCTTGAAACTGTCTCTAAGTTTTAATTACACTATTTCATGTAATCTAATTGCCACACAATTAATAATATATCATTGACAAGTTATCACCCCTAGGTCCTGGCAAACGCACATCTCACACTAGAAAACTCTTTGATATTTAAGTCTCATGTTTTAAAGAGAGAGACTTAGACACCAGGGGCCTCGAGTCCAGTATCACCACGCTAGTGGAGGCTCTCGGAAGGAGATCAAGGCTTCCTTTTCACCAAGCTCATTCCTCAAACCTCTTCTTCCTTCAGTGCCAAAGGTCTCGTACAGTCATCCATCTTTCTCAGTTCAAGATTCTGGCACAGGGAGAGTACTCCTATCTGTGACCTGCCATTATGCCCTGTCGTGCCCGGAAGAGTGTGAAAGCACAGAGCCTTGAACAGAAGAGAAAATCTCCTTTCCAGGGGAAGACACAGGAGGTTTCTTTGTTCTTGCTATCAAGCTCCCTTTCTGTCTACAGAGAGCAGCCTTGAAGAGGCACCTGGGTCTTTTCCCCCTTCTCTGCTTGCTCCATCTGGCTCCAGCTCCAGCTCCAACTTGGGGTGACACAGAGGAGCAGTTCTGTAGAGATCCTGGAAAGGCTACAGAGGATCCCTGAGACACAACTGATAATGCCTTTAAACACCTCCTCCCAGGAGTAGGGTGTTTTCCAGATTTTGCAGAATTCAGCATTTATAAGACAAACAGCCTTTACTGATGTCTCTGTCTCTCAGAACAGAACTTCAATGCCCAAAAATTCTAAAATACTGTTTTGGCAGCGACGACTCACCAAAAATTTGTGTTCCCCTTCCAAGATGCAGAGTTACCACTGGCAACCATCTTCCCAGTTAGCGACCCCAGGACTTGGCTTCCAGAACATATGGGAGGGACCATGTGATTAGTTCTCACCCAGAGGTCTTGAGCAGAGTGATGTGTGTCAGTTAAGTTTCAGGTACTCGGCCTTGAATTCTTGTTCTCACTTTGATTGTCATCTGACCGAATGCAGAGGATCCAGTGGGAATGACAAGGAGGACCTAGGAGCTCGGGGAGCCACAAGATGGAAGAAAGCTGGATCCTGAGTCACCACTCTAGAAGAGAGCTGCCCAGAATTGCTGCTTGACTGGGGACACCCACTTCCAACCTGCGTGAGTGAGAAATAAGCTTTTATTGTGAGCCGATTACCCTAATACAACCATCTTCCTTAGAGTGAGGATGAGGATGAAAAAGAAGGGTAGGGAAGGGAGAGAACAGGCCCCATCTGTCACATGTGGAAGAATAACTCGTCCGACTAGAAACCCACACTTTGCAAGTGCAATCAGCATTTCTCTTTGTCTTGCCCCAAAGTATTGTACTAATCTAATACTATCAAGCTGCACTAGTCTGGTAGTACAAAAAGTTTAGAGACAAATGAGACACAGCCCTTTAAGTCTTTTGTGGCAGCACAGTGATAAATCTTGATAAACATTTATTAAAATGGATAGTTGGAGAGTCAGATATGAAACAAAATACTCACAATACAAAATAAGTGTCCAAACAGGGCTACGGGAACAAATGAAAGAACAAGTAATTTTGCTAATATACCATATATGTCAGTATTTAGTAGGAAAAAAAGGCCACCATTTCTGGATGTCTCCCACAGTGCAAAGACACAGACAGCCTCTAGGTCCCTTACAGCTCTTAGAGAGAGATAAAGACTGTGGTTTGGCCTCACCTCCTGTCACTGCTGCTCTGGAACTCCCAGGTCTACCTGACTCTGCCACGAATGCTCCTTCCCATCCACACCACCCTTAGCTGCTCCCTTTTGCTTCCTTTCTCCCTCTCCCCCCTGCCCCCATCTACATCTTGGCAGCATCCTCATACTTTCCCTCCCTGAACCACTGCTCTAGGGAGGCTAGGGCCTTGGGCTCTTGCCTATTTCCCTGCTTTATTATCAGCCCCTATGGTTCACCCAGGGCTCTGTGCCCCAAACACCCCCTCTTCTCTTGTCCTTTAATGAGCAGGCTGCACTGTGGCTCTCCTAGGACCAAGACGGAGGAGACCAGCACCCCATTCTCCAGCTGAGATCACCTCACCACTTTCCTCTTCAGTTCACACATTTCAAGTTCAGGTCTATAGAGCCTTTTGGGAGAGCAAGCATTTGGCATGGCCCTGTGGGCTCCCAGGAGAGCATTAGGGCAGTATATGGTTCAAACTTTTGTTTTTTTAGGTACCAGGGACTGGGGATTAAACCTGGGACCTCGTGGTAAGCCAGTGCTCAACCACTGAGCCACGTTGGCTTCCCTGAGTTGCTTTTTTTTTTTTTTTTCCTTTTGTTTTGCTTGTTGTTTGTTTTAGTTTTTTCAGAGGTACCAGGAATCGAACCTTGGACCTCCCATATGGGAGGTGGGTGCTCAACCACTTGAGCCACATCCACTCCCTCAGACTTATTTTGATATACTTAAACTTGTTTCATGATCTTTAAAATAAAAAGGTGACTCCAAAGTATTCTGTAAATTTGGGGTTGGGGTTGGTACTCCTGAGGGTTCATGTCCCAGGCTGTTTCCTGGTCTTGTCTTATCTAAGCAATTCTCCACTACACAGTTCTGCCCCTTGAGGGCATCAGAGGCTGCTTTGCCATTCAGAGAACAGCGCCCAGAAGGGAACCAAACAGATTCTGGGAAACCAGAAGAGCAGTCAGCTGTGTGATGGTGAAGAGTCAGTGTTTGGCCTTTAGATTGAAGCTCTGCATGACAAGTGAATAACAGCCAATGTAGTGGGGTGATTGTGGGACCCAGAAGCCTGAATCTGAGCTCCAGTTCTGCTATCAGTTAGCTTTGTGGCCTTTCAAAAGTCTAAACTTCTCTGGGCTTCCATTTTATTCTGTGTAAAAGAGTTGAGTAGAAGAAGATGACCCAAAAGCTTTCTTAGCCTTAATAATCAGGAAAAGCTGTAAATGATAGACTAGCATAGATTATTTCCTGGAACCTTCAGCATGACCAGTAGCACATATGGCAAGATGACTGGAGTAGGGGTACGACTGATGTAACAGCTGTGAAAGACAGCAGAAGAAAATGAAGCTCAGGAGATAAACTGAGGGTGGAAATTTCACAAGGTCTCTCTAATCCCGGATCCTAGCCAGTGGTAGGGAAGGACTAGAGGAAGATTGCATAACCTTTTTGTAACCATCCTGAGCTCTGTCTAGCTCTATATGAAACAACAATTATGAAACAGTACCACACAGACCTACTCAGAGAGAGGTTTCAATATCACTCACTAGATCTGCTGAAAATGTGGGCACAGATGGGCTTTCACTGACCATTCATTTCCACACCCAAGTTATGCATGGTATTTCAGTTCACACCAACTCATTGGGATGAGAAGATGACATGCATGTAGCATTGTTCCTGAATGAATGAACCAGTCAACGAATGAAAGAAAGAGCGAGCACTGAGTGGAAATATCTTAGCTGTGAGGTTAACAAAAGGCAATTCCGATTCAGGTACAGTTCTTAGGAGTGGCAGTCTCTAGCTTTTGAGCAGAGAGAGAGGGTGGGATCTAGTCCACTGTCCCAGGAGGTACTTGTGCAGGTTAAATCCAGAATAAGAGGTGTGGCAAAGGACTCTAAGGAGAATATGGGGGGGGGGGGAGCAAAGGTGGCCTTATATGTTTGCAATGTCAGAGAGAGGTAGAGGCAGCATGGAATGTTCTGAACTCCAGGAAAACCACGTTATCCTTCCGTTGGGGGCAACATCAAACATTCCACTCCTCGCTTTGTTGGGATGTCACATGGGACATAGGTCAGGGATGGAAGACTGTTTAGGGAGAAGCAGCAAGGCAGTGGGATCCCTGAAGCCTTTCTGGGAGGGCACTGCCCTCCCGATTTAAAGCGTTCTGCCCCTCTACCAGAGGAGCCACAGGGAAGGCAAAGTAGCCTTTCTTTGGTCTTGGCTTTGCAGAAGTGCTTTCTTTCCAGAAAGCCCCTCCCACCAAAGGAGCCATAGACCCAGAGACTTACAGTGGAGTGGGGTATGGGAGTCCAGGACTAAAGAGAAGGTGAGGGGTAGGCACAGAGGCCTTGCCTTCCAGACCTGCTCTACTGCTCATGCCTATATGACCTTGGAAAAGCCCCACAATCTCACCGAGCCTTAGTTTCCTTACCTGCACCTCCCTCAGAAGTTCTTGGGAAGACTGGGTGAGATAAACAAAAGGGCTATGCAAACTATAAGGCCTCGTATGAAAATAAACTATTACTATTATGGAAGGTGGGAGCACCTTCCATAGTAACAGTTATAACCGTTCTTACTTGGTGGGTTATAAACGATTCTTACTTGGTGAGTTTTTGGAGACCCCTGTAGGCTTGCCAGAACTCCTTCTATTGGGTGACTGAAGGCAGTAGCAAATTAAGTTTTTAAATGGACTCGAGCACTCTGTGCATGGCCTGAGTCCTAGCATCGCCACCCTTAGCCTGGGATGGGGTAATGGTCTGCAGAAATCAACTTTGGTATGAGGCTGGGTGGGAGCCTGAGGATTACCTACAAATTGTCTGCTAGTTGTCTATTTTACATGGAAGACCTACTTCTACCTTGCCGTGGTGACCTACAACTTATCTGACAGCCTGCAGTGGGGACTAGAGAACTTTATTATTTTTTTATTTCTTATTTATTTACTTTTATCCATTTTACCCACCCCCCACCGCTTTGTTTTGTTTTTTTGCTGTTTTTGTGTCCATTCGCTGGGCAATTCTCTGTGTCTGTTTCCTGCCCTCTCTTCTCATCCTTCACCTGTCTTCACCGGTATTTGATCCTGGGAACCTCTGATATGGAAGAGGGGCGTCCTACCACCTGCGCCACCTTGGTTCCTGGTTTTTTGGCATGTCTTGTCTTGGCTCTCCCTTGTGTCACTCTCTTGTTACGTCATCATCTTGCTCTGTGGCTTGGCATGGCCTGGCACGCCCACACGCGGGGCCTGGCAGCCTGCGTGCCTTCTATATTTTTCTTTATTTTTACCGCGAGGTCCCAGGGATCGAACCCAGGTCCCTCCATATGGGAGACAGATGCACAACCATTTGAGCCATATCCGGCCCCCCTAGAGAACTTTATTGTTTTGTTATTCACTAGGCCATTAACACCTCCCTGGATGCCAAGAAATCCCACATAACAGTGTGGCAGGCCCAAGTGACACAGACACACACAGGTCTCGACAGGCCTTGGAGGATAGATCCTTGGGGCCGGCCACTGTAAGACCTCCCAGAAACACACTGCTGTTTCCATGCACTGCTAGTGCCACAGTGATGTGCATCTGATAATAGGAAAAATATTGAGAGATTACCAAGTGCCAGTAGCTGTGCCAAGTACTTTACATGCATGGTCTTTGTTTTAAAACATTTTAAATGGAAAATTACAAACATATACAAAAGTAGAAAAAATATTATGAACCCCCATGTACAAACAGTATCAACTCATCAGTAATTATCAACACATCTTGTTCTTCTATATCCCCACCTATTCCCTCCCATCCCAGATTTTTTTTTTTTTTCCATCCCAGATTATTTTGAAGCATATCACAAACATCATAGATACTGCTATTGCTTCTATTTTACAAATGGAGTAAGTAAGGCACACAGGGGTTAATTATTTTACCAAGTTTGCAAGTTGCAGAGTCCTTAAGTGATGGGGCCAGGATTCAAATTCAGGCAGTGTGATGGCTGGACCCCTACTCGTAAATCTTTGCTACAGCTGTGTATGTGTGTGTGTGTGTTCCATAACGCACACACAGGATAAATTTTAGGCAAAATTGTACATTTGGAAAAGTTAGCCTCTGGTGTCTCTTCTTACATCTTTGTCCACACTAAGATGCAGTGTGGACTTTGGAACCAGACAGGCTTGCGTTTGAAGTCTTTGGCCTTAGTTGCAGGTAAAGTCAGTAAACCCCAGCCTCCAGGGTTGTTGTGAGGATAAAAGGAGATAAGCTCAGTGAAAGTGTCAGGTACCTCGGCTGGTGTCCTGGTACCTGGACACCAGGAAATTAAGTTCTTAAGTTAACCCATTCCTGTGCATGTGAACCTATTGTATGTGGGACCTTTTGGTTAGATTCAGTCAAGGGATCTTTTGATTAGATCACTTTTGATTAGATTGCTTCACTTCAGGGCCTTTGATTAGATTGGGAGACCCAGGGTGGGTCCTAATTCTTTTACCAGAGTCTTATATAAATAGAACACAGAAAGAACTGCAAGCTTTTACCCTCCATGTGAGAGAGGTCTCCAGGACTACCTACAGCTGCAGAAAGATAGAGAAACCCTGAGAGGCTATGAGAGAGGTAGGAGGCTGGAATCAGCAGAGCAGCCCGAAGTTGAAGAGACATAGCCCTGGGAGAAATGAGCCATATGCTTGATTGCCTACAGCTGAGCTCGGGGGGAAAGTGAGTCTGGAGGAGAAGGCAGAGTCTGGTCGCCATTTTGCCTTGCCACGTGGCAGGAGTTTAGGATCTGCCAGCAGCAGACTTTTGGTGAGCTAGCATCTCTGACGAGGCCTTGATGTGGACATTTTCACACCCTCGATACTGTAAGATTTTACCCTAATAAATTTCCATTATAAAAGCCAACCCACTTCTGGTATTTCTGCATTGGCAATCTTTACCAAACTAAAACAGCTGGCACGTGGCAGACTATCAAATGCGTGTGCTTTTCCCTCCTCTTCAGCCCCTGCCTCCCTCCTCAGGGGATGAGGCCCACCTTCCCTCCAGAGAAGCAAACCTCAAGAAAACATGCAGTTGAGAGTGTGGCTCTTAGAGGCCAAAGTATAATCTCTGCCAGGGGAATGTGTGTTTTATCTAGTTGTTAAATAAAGGGATTTCTCCTTTTGGTTTTGGGGGTGTCTTGGTTTGCCAGGCTGCTATGACAAATTTTACACGATGAATTGCCTTAAACAATGGAAATTTGTCTCACGGTTTAGAAGGCTAGACATCCAGAATCAAGGCAGCAGCAAGGCTGCACTTTCTCCCCAAAGTCTGTAGAGTTCTGGTGCTGGCTTGCTGAAGTCCTTGGGTTCCACGGCTGCATCTCTGCCTCCTGCCACATGGCGAGCTCCCTTTCCTTGTGTCTGCTCTTCCACTCTGCTGACATCCGGCTTCTTCCTATATGGCCTTCTCTGACCGTTTCTGAATTTCTTCTGCTAATAAAGGACTTCAGTAATACAGCTAAGGTCTATCTGATTCAGTTGGGCCACACCTCAACCAAAAAGAACATCTTCAAAAGGTCCTATTTATAATGGGTTCACACTCATTTCTATGTGAATTAAGATTAAGACCAAGGACATGTCTTCACTGTTGGCTGCAAGTACACTTAGTGATGGTCAGCAAGGGTCAGAGTGGTTGTTTCCTTTGCCTGAAGTGTCCTTTTCTGATCTTGCCCTTGGAAGCAATCCTTTAATGCCAAGTTCAAATTCTGCCTCCTATATGAAGCCTTTCTGGTGCCACCCTCCACCACCACCTGTCCTGGCTGCCACACAGAGTGATCTTTCCCCCTTCTGAATCTATTATGTGCCTTTGGAGACACTTACCTTTTACTGCTTTATTTTACTACTGCTTGAGTACCAGTCTTAACTCTTTGAAGATCAAAGTAAGTTCCTCGAGAATAGGAATCATCTCATCTACTTCTTTGCACTGTTTAGAGCCATTTGCAGGGCACACGGTCAGCAGCCAATAAAAGCGTTGAATGAAGGGTCAGATGCCTCCCACAGCGATACTACTACATAGTAGGCACTTACACATAATAAATGCTTATTGGTGGAAGGAATGTCCTTTTCCAACATGTGGGAAACCCAAGAGACCTTCTCCTTGATGTTTAGATGGAAAACCAGTTTCATATACTCCTTCAAGCTCTAAAATATGTCAGAATTTCCATAGGAATAACCACCCAAACTGCCTTGGGGTGGTATCTCAGATGGTCTCAAACGGGATTTCAGGTATTCTCATATCCAAAGTGTAACGTTTTTCTTTGTCTAATATCCCACCTGGCCTCCTAGAGAATGTGAAGTGTCACAAATTACAGTACATGCTTGTTGATTTAAGATTGCATCGGGGGAAGCGGCTGTGGCTCAATCAGTAGGGCTCCCGTTTACCATATGGGAGGCCTCGGGTTCAGTTCCCGGGGCCTCCTGGTGAAGGCAAGCCCGCCTGCAAGGCATGGTTAGCTGACCCAGCGAGCACAAGCAGCAAGGGGGGGATAAATGAATAAATAAAATCTTTAAAAAAAAAAAAAAAAAAAAAAGATTGCATCGGCTAGAACACAGAACCAGGACTCTTCTGCTCATCAGCAGAACAATGAAGATTGACATTTATAATAGTGACCTTGTAACTCCATAAGAAACCCAAATATCTTATTTAGGATATATTATGATATATTCAGAACCATGTTTTGTATGATAGTCTGAATCGTATTCCTAATGGTAAGCTTTATATCCATGGTAACTCCTACTAACCAGAACATTTGACTAACTGGAATACCCCATTCCAGCATCATGCTTGGTAAAGGCTTCTCCTGGAGTGCGTGGTGGATGCACAATAGATGGTAACAAGGGATTACGCCTCCATCTTACAAACGGACACAGCTACAGGGAGGCGGATGACTGCACCACAGGCACCCAGCGTGTTAGTATGGAAAATCAGATTTGCATAGAGAGTTCCCATCCCACCCCCACTCTCACCCCAACCGCCTCAGTGTCCTTCTACCTCTTAGATCGAACTGCTTTTCCAAAAAGGTATGAACATGAGGAACATTTGTTCTGAATTAAACTTGGCTGCAGTTAAAATGTTATCGTGTATATGGAGCTCAAATTACAGAGGCTGCCTTTGGTCAGTGAATGGCACAGCACGGCTGCTCAGAGAGGTGGAAAATTCTGAGGCCCCTCCAGCACTGTTTCAGGAAAAATGCTCTGAGCGGTGTGGAGAGGGGCCAGCTGGTGATGTCAAGGGATTTATAAAAGAGATTACAAGACCTTTTAAGGGAATGAGGCAGTTGCTAATGATGGAAAACTGTTAAAACTGGATTTGGGTTAAAGCCTGAACATTTAATTTGCTAGTTATCCTGAAATGACTGTAATTAAAAAAAAAAAAAAAAATACATATTATGCCACTCTTTTTGCTTGTAGTTCAAAAAACATCAGAATGTGATGAGAAGAGCCTGTTAGGCTAATCATACTCCAGGGTAACTGAAACTGAGCTCAGAACATATAAAACCCAAAGTGGGCAATCAGTACTGGACTGAGAGGGAAAATTAAATGCCCAAACACAATGCTTTTCACAATGCTTATGATAGCTAATCTTAAGAATGTAGGTTTTATAGAGAGGAATCAAGATCAATTACAATGACATAGGATAGATTTAGATGAGCAGACAAGCCCCAGCTTTCCAAATTTAACTGCTGGGCTTATTTTGTTTTAAATAGATAACAAATGAAAATATTCCTGGATTTAGAAATTGAGATCTAAGTTTGGAGGGATAAGAGTGAAAGACTTAAAATCAGTTTTCAGTGGAGCAACTAAACTAAAGAAAATACTCAATCAAGTTCTCTTTGCCATTATGGAGCACAAAACAACTAACCAACCAATCAACCAAACCAAATCAAACGAAAGGACTATATAAATAATACTAAGAAGCCTAAAGCGAAAGTGGAATAAAAGCAAGAGTTAAAAGCATTTGGAAACGAGAAATGTGGGGGCGTACCTGGGACCCATGATACTGAGCTAAAATGGACTGTGGCTTTACCTGTTTTCATCAGTGCTCATTTTTAGTACAGGAGACCAGCATAAAGATTTCTTGGTCAAGTCCCTTCACATACTTAAAATATGGAAAATCCAATGATCAGCTTTTACCCCAAACATTTTTCAGTTGCTGCTTAAATAAAAGGGTCAGGGAACATAAGTTTCTAATCTAATTTAACACCCTGGGTCACATCCCAGTTCAAAAATTTCCCATGAAGGTTGAAGGTTGAAGGTCTCCGTTTGCAGTCTCAGGACTCTGCTGCTAGCCTTATCACCATCTCCATCCAGTGAGCTTATCGCCTCACTGTCCCCTGAAAATACTTTGCAGATTAATATCTCTATACACCCTGTTTCTATGTCTGCCCTCCTCTAGCTGTGCTATTTATTAAAATCCTTCCCCTTTTTAAAGCCCAACTCAAGCCTCATCTCCTTGAAAACCTTGCAGACCAACCAGCCCCAATGAATTTGTTCCTTTCCTTCTTTAGATCACACACTATCTTCTCATCACTGCTGCAGTTTTTAAGTGTCTGTCTCATTAAGGGTGTGTACCTCTCTGATGTCCCCTGCTATACTTGGGAAATGATTATAGCAGGAAGACTTGTTAAATATGATTTTACTGTCTTTGGCCAAAAGGCTTTTTGACCAGAGGCTGTTGAATGAATAAATGTTTCACACCTCAAATATTAAGCGGGGCCAAGACATACAGCTATAAACTTTAACACTAAAAAGAACCATCTGAATTAGAAGAGCAGAGAATGGTTATACCATCCAGGAGAGATGATGAGAGTCATCTAATAAAAAATATGTATGCCAGCATTACAATGTGTGACACCTTTTAGAATAACCTTTCCTATGGGACATTCTAAATTGTTGTTTTACTTCTTAAGTAATAAAAGATCATAATAAACTAAATCAGATAATTAGTGATGGAGGTTGCTGTACAACTATTTATATTCTCATAGTTAATACTGGTTTCCATTTTAGAAATGGTATTAATAATTTCTTCTACTATTATGAAACCTTACCATTTATAGGGCTTTTACATCTCCATCTCATGATATGCTCACACAACTCTATGAAGAAATTAAGATGCATCTCCCTCCCAGCCCCCCCCCCTTTTTTAACAAATAAATATACTCAAAGAAGTTGAGTGACATGCCCAAGGTCACAATGTTGATTTACTGGGACTAAAACTGAGTCTTCTGACTCTTACTTAGCTCAATTCGCACTCCAGTAACTAGGCCATCTCCAGACACAAAGTCAATCCAGACATAGTATAATGTTTTCTCTTAAACTAGTTTATGTTTTCCGGTCCATAAAAACCATAGGCAGTCTTTCAGCCATAAAAAGGGATGAAGTTCTGACACATGCTACAACATAGATGTACCTTGAAGACATGTTGAATGAAATAAGCCAGACACAGAAGGATAAATACTATACGATCTCACTTACATGAAATAACTAGAATATGCAAATTCATAGAGACAGAAAGACTTGTCTGGCTGGGGTGGGACTGGGGAATGTAGAGTTAATGCTTAACAGGTACAGAGTTTCTGTTTGAGGTGATGGAAAAGTTTTGGTAATAGATGGTGTTGATGGGAGCACAACATTGTGAATATAATTAAAACCATTGAATTGTATAGTTGAAAGTGGTTAAAATGGGAAATGTTATGTTGTATATATGTTACCACAATAAAAAATAAAAAAACATAGGCAGAAAAATAAGAAATCATTATATTCACATTATATTCACTTATCTATGGAAAGCCAATGAGTATTATAAAGCTGGGAGACTCAATCTTTTTTACTGAGAGAGATCCTACCTGGCTTATTGGTGCCACATTTACTGTGAATTTTCACATATATTCTAAGTAACAACCCAAAACTTCTGCTTCACATTTGATGGAGGCATTCAAATGCCTCTTTAATATTATGGAGACATTTTATTGCTGGGAATTTTAAAGCTTGCAATATAAAGCTCAAGTTGAAAGAAAATTAAAATTCCCAGATTAGAAGCTGGAAGACGTGAGTTTTAATTCTATTTTATTTTTCTCAGAGAAATCACTATCTTGATTTCCACCTTTTAAAATGGGGTAACAATTTCCAATTCTATATGCCCTAGGGATATACTGTTAAGGAAAAATGGAAAAATAATTTCAGCTTTGTGGAGCTAAGTGTTATCTAATGGTAGGAAATAATTATTTGTTGTTAATGTTTAACAATAATAATAATAATATTATTGAGGTACCAGAGCCAGGGATCGAATCTGGGACCTTGCATATGGGAGGCCAGGGCTCAAGCACTGAGCCACATAGGCTCCCCCGAGTTGGTTTTTTCACTTGTTTTGCCTGTTTTTGTTTTTTTATTTTTTTATTTTTAGGAGGCACGGGGAACCCAGCCTGGGACCTCCCATGTAGGAAGCAGGCACTCAAGTGCTTAAGCCACATCTGCTCCCTAATATTATTATTTATAGGAAGATTTTCCCTTGTCTATGTGTCTGAAATAGTACTAAACAAGCCGACATACTCTTCATTCTTTGTTGGCTATACTCATGAAGGCTTCCTAGGATTTACTTCTTTATCACCTGCACAAATTATTTCCCTCTCTGAGCCTCAGTTTCCTCATTTGTAAAATGGGATATTAATAGTATCTACCGTATGGATATGGGACGGATTAAGCAAGACAATGTTCATGCAGCAGTTAGCATGGCAAAGCAGGTACTTATCACCAAAAGCAAGTTAATTTTTTCAGTTCTGAATTTGTGCTAAAAACGTAGTTTGCCATTAACCCATTCATAACCCATCATTGTGTGATGGAAAGATTACTGCGCTGGGAGTGTAGGCCCTAGTGATGGCTGGGCAAATTACTTAATCTCTCTGTGTTTCTATTTCTGTGTCTTTAAAAGAGGGGGTGAGATTAGATGATTTCTGAAGTAACTTCCAGCTCCGAAGTTCTGTGATTTAAGTTTATATATAGCATATATATGATTCATTTTAAAATCAAGTTTTAAACAGAATTAAATTAGGAGGCATTATATGATTTAGCAATTTATATCTAATTAAGTCTATTTCAGATTAAAATTTTATTATGCAATGTTTAAAAAAAGGAAAGGTATGAAAAATGATACATGTACTGGCATTCCCTTTAAGAAATAAAGCTTCATTCATTTTTATAGATTTGGCACTGCTGTGGGTGAAACGTATTATATTTAAAGGTACAACCATAAGATTGAAATCACTGCTAAAATGGAAATTACTGTGGATGGCTATTGTTTCTGGAAGAAGGGTGTCTTCACGCCTGTGTGGCATTGATGTTATATTAGGTAGAGGCCAAAGCAGAGAATAGGCCCCTCCTTTTTGGAATATTTCATCGAACTGCAATGGAATGAATATAGTTTAGCAACAATATGCACCTAAATAAAACATGGACCCTGAATTTGGTATATGTCTTATTTGCAATAAGATGCTTTCCATGGAGATCCAGACATGATGGAAACCTCTCCACATAGAAATGACTTGGATCAAATACTATCTCCTTTCCATTCTAAAGGTCTGACCTTGGGCAAGTTACGCAACCCCTCAATGCCTTTTTTTTTTTTGGTAATATTGTTGTTGTGACTATTAAATGAGATAAAACATGTAAGGCTCTAAGAATAGTGCCTGACACATAGAGAAAGCTCAGTGAATATTGGCTATTTTTATTATATTCCATAAATAATTATTGGATGTCTACTAGGCAGTAGTCTCTATATTAGATGCTGAAATACATTTGGGGTTTCAGCTTTTTTGTTTGTGTTTGGTCTACAAACAATGTGTTACAGTGATAGGAATGAATTTGGTAAATATCAGCAGTCCAGTGGGACCTAAGTTAATCTAGAAAAAAGCCCTTTTGGAACCAAAGAACATTTTAAATTCAGGAGAGAATATGATATACAAATGAAGTAGTTACTTAAGGTCTTGCCTCTAAGTTGTTGAGTAACTGTACCAGGTTTCAGAGAGTACATGTATGATGATGCATATTAAAAAATCACTGTGACATTCAAAGAGTCAAACATGTCTGATTAGACTTTCCTGTCCTGTATTTATAAAAAGGTTAGTGATGCAGTTCCTCAGTGCAAATTATTTTTGGCTCTTACTAATATTTATGAATATAATAAAGTCTCTAAAGTATACTGTATGTGATTAATTTGTCCCAGTCATCAGCTTGCTTTAATTTAGGGAGATGTCCTCAAAGATGGTACATCTTTACCAGTAATTTCAGCAGACATGGAGTATGCAGTATATAGGAAAAAGCAATTGTAGTTTAGAACTATAGGGCAAAATGAGAAATATAATTATGGCAATAATATATTATTCTCTTGTATAATTTATCATGGGAATGGTATAGAAAGACCTACCTTTTACAAGCAATTTCACTGCAATGATTTGGGTAAGTTCAAGCCTTGCCCATATAAGAAATGATCAGTGATGGAGCTGCCTTGGTGGATGTGTCCAAAGGGCATCAAAAGCAGGTATAAGGGGAAGAATTCAATAAAATCTTAGTGATCTCAGGTTCCATCGGCTTGATTGGTTGTTTTGGTTACTTTGGAGACAAGGGAAATAGTCATGTCAATCACAGCTATCAAAATCTGTGGGGTTTTGTCAGGTACTGAATATTCCCTCACCATCTCCTCCTATGGCCACTTGATTTGCATGTTCAGCCCTGTTAAGGAAAGAGCATATGGTTTACAAGCCTTCCATTATCCTATCTCTTTCAAGTTGGAAATAAATAAGCGACTTTCTTCAAAAACTTTTGCTGTAAAGGAGAAATGTGAATAGACCCTTCCTAACAATAGGCAAATTGAACCCAAGCATTTACTAAGATAGTGATATACCAGCTGAAAGGACCTTGGGAGCTCATTTTCCTTTACCATTATAAAAGGCTGTTTATTAAGAAAATCCAAAGCTTACGGGTTCCCTTGTCCTTAGTTCTCCTTTTCTGCCTATCCCACTTTTACAAGGCTGATAGCTTTTAAATATTGAAACCATTTTAAAAAACATTACTTCCCCACTCCCCCCATTACACACTAGCACTGCCCAAAGGAACAAAAAGTGCCTGCGCTACTCCCCCATTTGGGCTCAGTCTTGAGTCTCCAGAATTAATGAGGCTCAGATTTGGGATATTTGGGCTGGGACTTGGGCCATTCTGGTAAAACTTAAAACCGAAATAAACACCTCTCCCCCCCCCCCCAAACAAAACAAAACAAAACAAAATAAAAATCAAAGGCGATGCTGCTGCTGCTGTTATCCATCAGCAGCCCGGGCTCAGAATTTGACTGTACAAGAGAAAACAAGCACTGCGCTTAGGGCCGGGGCGAAGTTCCCAGGGTCGGGCGGCAGGGCGCGGCGCTCCGCGGACTTTCACCTGCTCGGCGGGCACCACTGGCAGCGCGGCCAGCGCGGGTAGCGCGGGCACCTCCGGGCGCGCGGGGGCGGACCCGGCAGCGGGCGGGGCCTCGGCGCCCGCGGGAGGAGCCCGCCCGGGCCCGCCCCTCAGGAGGAGCCGCTCGCTGGCGGCTGCTCCGGCGTCTTCGTGACAGGCGCCTCGCTCCGCTGCCGCCACCACCTCCACCTCCACCTCCACCTCCACCGCCGCCTTTTCTTCCTCGCCCGGGCCGTCCACACCACTGCTCCGGGGCCGGCGCCGCGCCCAGTCCCACCTCGGGCCGCGGCCTCGCGCCCGCCGCTCCCCTCCCCCGGCCGGGGCGCCGCGCCGCCCGCTCCCGCCGCCGCCTTCCCCGCCTCCCTCCGCGCGGGCAGGAATTGCGCGGCCACAGCGCGGCCCGCGTTGCCCGCATCCGCGCCTCCAGCTCACGCTTGGCCCTCGGCGCCGCCCCGGGTCTCCGCTCCTTCGGCAGCCTTGCAGCCAGGACGACCCTAGCCCCGCGTCCTCAGCTCCAGCCCCTTCCACGCGCCGCGCGCCCTGCTCCCGCCTCCCCTCCCCGGGGTCTCGCCAGCCCTTCCTGCAGCTGCTGCTGCCGCCGCCTCTGGAGGAGAAGGTCCACCTCGGGTCACCATGCCCAGCAAAACCAAGTACAACCTTGTGGACGACGGGCACGACCTGCGGATCCCCTTGCACAACGAGGACGCCTTCCAGCACGGCATCTGCTTTGAAGCCAAGGTGAGGGGGCGCGGGCAGAGTCCTGCCCGGGAGGGGGCTTGTCTGAGTGGCTCTGCTGCACCACCATCCTGGCTGCAGGGCTGGTGGATTGAGCTGATAAGGGGGCGTTTCGGTCAGGGAGGGCGACTGCCCCTCCTCAGCGTGATCCCGCGGGCTCCTGCCCAGAGCTGCCAGGAGCAACTATAAAGTTTGAGCGCTATTGCTTCACCCTCGTCCTGCTTGCAGACTCCCCCATCTTTACCCGCCTAAAGAATGGATTGAGTTACTTCCCGATCTCTCCTTCCGAGGAGAAGCCGGTGGGTGAGCGCAGCCAGGGCACCTGGTCCTTGAGAATCGGTTTAGGGAAGCTCTGGTGGTGTTTACCCTCTGGCCTCCCACGGGAGAGGTGCTTTCGGGAAGATCTCTTAAAGAGGGAATGGCCGCCTCCTGGTTGAGGCAAAGCCTTTTTCCTCATCAGAGTAGAGGGGTGCTCCCGTAGGTTCCAGGTAGCCCGGTCCAGATGTCAGTCACTTCCTAAATGCTCCATTTATCCCGACTCCTTTGAAGTGCCAGCCATCCAAGCATGGGGGCAGCGAAAGCTGCCGGGTTGCTACTTTTGTGGCCTAATGTTAAGTTTCAGCAGCTAAGAGGGGATGTAGCAAGGATGACTGGGATTTTTCGGGGCTCAGACCAAAGCCCCAGGTCGGGTCCAGCCGTAGGGGGGAGGGGTGGTGGTCGAGGCCCCTGTGCTGGACCTTCAGGTGTGAAAAAGGCTCCACCGCCCGTGCGGCTCCTCCCCCGCCCTCCAGTGAGGAAGTCTGGTGTTTGAAATTCCAGCCGGGGCTCCTGCGGGCCGCCACTGGGGAAGAGTGCTCTTCTCTGGAAGTGTTTCTGCTCTTCCTTCGTGCCACTTGAGCCCCTTGTGGAAAAAAAAAGACCCAGGGACACAGCACCTACTGTGTGCCTGCCACGGATAAGTGAAGGTAACCTCCAAGCAGGTTGTCTTGCTAGTTTTAAAACTTAGTACGTTTGGCACGAAGACAGTTTTACTCCTTCACAACTGTGTAGAGGCAGGATGTTAGTATCTTGCAAGGGTTATTCCATCAGGTGTCTCTATTTCCTTCAATTCAAGAAACGTTTTCCCAGCGTCTTACAGGTACCTAAAGCTGTCAGTTATCTTAAGATTATTTTTCTTCTTATAGAGATGTGTGAATTAGTGAATCTTACTTTTTTCCTTTGAATAACCTTCCCCCAACCATATTTACTAGAACCGGGAGGCTCCCCACCCCCAGACATTGGACACTGCCACGGAACTCAGAGCTGAATTACTGGATATGGTTGGCATCAGAATGGGGCTGCAGCTGAGATGATATCTTGCTTTTCTGAATAGATCTGGTTGGCCTAAAATGGGATGTTTGGGTTAATTTTCATCCAGGCCTGTTGATTTGGTGAGCAGATTTTAAACTTTTGTGGTAGGAGTTTTCATCAGGCTCGTGATTTAATTTTCTTGGCCATATATAAAAATATATGTATACTGGGAAATTGGTTTTTATCTCATTTGGTTCACCAGTGCTGTTTTGCAAAAAATGAGAGAAGGGAGTTCAGATTTAAAGTGTTTTTAAGCTTTCTTATTTACTCACAGTCCTCTACATCTGGTCCCAGTTGGTGTTAGAAAACTGCATAAGAATCAACCTGGGAAGGGTATTAAAAATTCCCATTCCTGCCACCCCCCAGTTCTAACTGGGTAGATCTGGGGGCAGCCCAGGAATGTGCACCTTCTACAAGCATCCGAGGTGATTTAGTGCAGGTGATTGGGACCAGACTTTGAAAAATACTGGGCTTGAACCTGTCCTTCAACTTGCTCCATCTTACCCTCCCTTTCCCAGCACCAGGTGTGCAGTTTCTCTTCTAAACGAATGCCTAGGGATTGCGTGATGTAGTTCCTTTAGTAACTTTTCTGGATTCACAGACGGTGGGGTTTGTTAAGAGGAGGGGGAGCCACAGTTGGCCCAAGCTCCGTTCTCAATGCAGATCTAAGACATAGGGGACCAAGGATTCCGGTCTGAGAACGATGAGGTAGAAATGAAAGGACAGGAGAGGAGCAGTGGAGGACATGGTGAAGTTTCCTTGGGGAAGTCTGTCTTTGAGGACTGGATCTTAATTCCTAGCTCTTTGTCATCGACGCTGGACACCATCATATTCAACCCACTATTTGGGTAGAGGTGAAATGAAAAGCTGTTCTGTTCTGACAGGCGCCTTCTCTGGTTTCCACATGTTCATGTACATGGGTTGCACAATCACTGGGATTTTAGGGTTAAATCCAAATCACACTCTCCTTTGTTTTGGAAAAGCACAGGCTGTAAAATGCAAATGTATTAAATCGCTGCCTTGTCAGGTACCCTTGGAAAGTGAGCTGAGATCTTTCTCTCCCAAAGACTAGCAGTTTTTCAAAATTAACACTGGATGGATGGAGTGACCCTTTGGATATATGCTGCACCCATTTTCACGGTTCTGCCAAAACTGAAAGGTTAGGGCTAGGGTTGAAGGGCACCTGGTTGCAGAGGTTCTATGCGGTTAAAAACACATACATGTGCACTTAATTATCAAGCAGACTCCTAGATGATTTTCACCTGCAGTACCTCATTTAATTCTCACTGTGAGACTCTGTTTTAGGAATGAGGATATAGCCCAGGGAGGTTGTTGCCCACAGCTGTATATGACAATGCCAGGTTTCAAACCCTGAGAACTTTGACTTCAGACTCCCAAATCCAGTGCTTATTCATTTAATAAATTTGTGTGGAGTATCCACTTTGCTGGGTAACGGTCTGATTCACGGCTCACCATGGGGCATCCTCAGGTTGCTGGCTCTAGGGCTCCAATGTAGGCAGTTATTCAAGCTTTTAATGCTGGGCTGTTCCCAGATTTCACCTTAGATGGAGAGCGGCTGGCTCACGAGGGATGACTGCTTTCTGCCTTCATCATAGGTACCTGGCCAGGGAGGGTGCTGGGGGGTGGGGGCGAAATCTCACACAGCTTGAAAGCTTTTTTTTTTTTAATTTAATTGAAGTATATCATTCATACATGAACATACATAAACAATAAGTATATAGTGAAAGTTGTGAACTTACAAAACAAACATGCTTAACATCATACAGGGCTCCCATACATCACCTGACCACCAATACCTTGCATTGTTGTGAAACATTAGTTAGAAATTATGAAAGAATATTGTCAAAATATTACTACAGTACTAACTGTAGTCCATACCTTGCACTTGCTGGATTTTCCCCCCAACCCACCCTATTATTTATTTATTTACTTATATCCATTTTTACCTCCCGTTTTTGTGTTCATTCACTGGGCAATTCTCTGTGTCTGTTTCCTGCCCTCTCTTCTCAACCTTCTCCTCCTGTCTTCACCGGGACTTGATCCTCAGAATCTCCAATGTGGGAGAGAGGCGTCCTACCACCTGTGCCACCTTAGTTCCTGGTTTTTTGGTGCATCTCTTCTTGGCTCTCCCTTGTGTCACTGTCCTGTTACATCATCATCTTGCTGAGTGGCTTGGCGGGGCCTGGCGGCGCACCCGCGCATCTCTATATTTTTCTTTTTTAAATTTTTACGTGGAGGTCCCGGGCATCAAACTCAGGCCCCTCCATATGGGTGACAAATGCCCAACCATTTGAGCCACATCCGTCCCCCTGCTAGATCTCTTAAGGTTGACCAAAGATACCTAGAGTTAGAGTCATTTCCCATACAGGATGGTCATATAATAAATCAGGCTTAGTTTATCACCAGCATTCTAAAAACCAGACCTAGGGAGAAAAACTAGGTCTGGGGACACATGCATGGTTTCTAACATAGCGAATGTTTAGCTTACCTTGATTATCAGCTTGAAAGCTTTTGACCTCTCAGTACCTGCCTCTCTCCTTCCCAGTATGCCTTCCTAAGGCCAGGACCATCATCTGAGCTTCTCTACTTGCTTAGTGAGAAGGAGAGAAAAAGAGGCAGCAGGACTTCTAGTGTTAACTGTGCAAAGGATAAGAGTAATATAGTTATGTCTTATGTTTGTAGGTGACTTATGATTTACATGGGACTTTCACATACAAAGAAGTTTTTTCTCTTGTAGAAATGAGAACATAAGTGTTATCTCCATCTTTCAGATGAAGAAATTGGGGATGAGAGAGATTAACTTGTCCAGAGTCATGAGCTGATAAGTGTCAAATAGGGATTCTAGGTAGTATTTATTGAGCACTTCCTATGAGCCATGCAGCGTTCTAGGTGCTGCCTCATTTAATCCTCACACTCCGGGGTCTTTGACTCCTGGTCCATGATTCTGTCCCCTTGTCTGAATCTCACCCGATGCTGAAGTAATTGCTGCTTCCCTTGTATTCCTAGCATTCATTGCCGCACTGTTTGCTGGACTGTCAGAAATGGAAAGTACCTTAGTTTACCTAGCACACCCCCCTCTTATTACAGATAATGGGAAGACACTAACCCAAGGTCATGTAGATAATGCCAGCACCAGGGCTAATCCCAAGTTTCCTGGCTTTAAATGGGTTTTGGTTATCTGTTGCCTCAAAACTCAGTGGCTTAAAACAACAGCTGTTTTATTTGCAGAGCTTGACCAGGCTGTTCTGCTTGTGGTGGTGTTGGCTGGGGACGTTCACTTGGCTGTGTTCAGCTGTGGCAGGGCTGGGCTGGGCTGGAAGGTCCCAGAAGGGACCTTGTGCCCCTCCCTGTGGCCGTTCTCTCCACCGGCCAGCTTGGGTTTCCTCACAGCATGGTGGCCTCGGGGTAGTTGGACTCTGTATTTGGTGGCTGGCATTTCAGAGGGAGTGTTCCAGGCTGTGAAGGCAGAAGCTGCAGGTTGGTGAAGGTCTGGGTCACCGCAGCTGCTGCGTTCTATTGGTCACGCCAGGTCGTGGGCTGGCTCAGATTCAAGAGGAGGAGGGATAGACTCCACCTCTTGACGGGACCGTGAAGGTCACATTGCAAGACAGATGAGAGAGCTTGCCGAAGCTGCCTTTGGATCAATCTCCCACAAAGTACTGTGCTCTCTCCCCTCTGCATAGTATACCTTCTCTTCCTTGCCTCATACTTCTCTGTGTGCCCCCTAGCATCAGGTACCTAGCTGGCAATAAAAAATTATTTGGCAGATGGAATAAATTGCAAATTGTAGAAAATCTGAGAGCAGTAAAAATACTGTCCTTTTGCTGAGTGGTTTTGTGGTTTGTGAAGGCCAACTTTCCTTCCTTGCTGAATGGCTTCACTGGTTGATGGTTTTCATGATGTGGATCTTAGAGATTCCAGGAACTGCACACAGCAGGCTTCCTCTTCAGCACACTCTTGTGAGGTTTAACACACTGGGGCAGCTTTGTCCTTAGGGAAGCAGGGAAGGAGAAAGGAGCAGCCCTTCGCCTGCTGGAGAGCATTAGAAATAAGAGTACAGGCCCTGTCTAATTATTTATTTGGGGTGGGGACCTCCAGATAGGATGCTGCATACATTGGCTCACTGTAAACGGGGTGTTCCTGACTCATCTGAGCCTGCGATGCACCGTAAAGAGCTCTTAGAACCAACTCAACTGCATCCTGGGTGTTGTTCACCTCCACCCCCCCTGCCCCCCTGCCCCCAGACCAAGGGTCTTGTCCTCCAGGATTCTGGGCTGGTAGTAATTCAGATGGTGGAGGGTCATCATTGAAGAGATTTATTACCTTCTTACATATTTATCCAGAAGCTTTTGACATACATTGTTATCTTCTGCCTGGACCACTTTTGGGGAACAGTGAGTCCCGTGGATATAGCACCCCCCTCTTTGAAATGATACCTCTTTTTATTTGCCCTTATCTTGCTCCTGGGTGCTGCAGGGTGTTCCTCCACAGCTGATATTTTGGGATTTGATGGACAAATCCATTTCTACTTAGCTATACAGTTCATGATTTTATAACTTTCTTGATTCAGTCATGTCTCCCTTGTCCAGAATGTACCTGTATTTTCAGTGGTCACAATCATGCAGCCACATGTAATGATGGCCTTTGCCAGTCATCCAAATCCAAGATTCCAGTCAGACTTGCTGTTTATTATTGTTACTGAAAATAAAGCTACTTCAAGATCTCAAACTTTCTCAATGCTTTCTTTGACAGTAATCACCTGCCACCTCACTCCTTCACTCACCTTACGGCAGCCTCTGGCTCCTCAGCGACCTTCCTGCTGTCCTTATCCTGCTCCCTTGAATAGCCTGGGGCCACCCTACAAACCTTTACTTCCCTTCTACTTCCCTGTCCTCCACTACAAACTTGGTTTCTACCACTCTTTCTTCCTCCCTCTTTCTGGAAGAAGAAGTATCCCTCTTTTTAATTTTATATTTTTAAAATGGCCTTAGTGATGTATAATTCAACTTCTACACAAGCCATCTATTTAAAGTGTACAATTCACTGCTTTTCAGTATATTCACAGGTATGTATACCCATCACCACAGTCAATTTTTAGAACATTTTCAGCACCTCAGAAAGAAAGCCCATACCCTACAGCTATTACCTCCCATCCCTTAACCCCCTCAGCCCCAAGCAACCACAAATCTACCTTCTGTCTCTATAGATTTGCCTATTTTGGACATTTCATATAAATGGGATCATGTAATTTGTAGTCTTTTGTGCTGGCTTCTGTCACTCAGCATGATGCTTTCAAGGTTCATCCATGTTGTAGCCTGTATCAGTATTTCATTTATTTTTATTGTATGTAAATACCACATTTTAACTGTTCATCAGTTGATAATTTGGGTCGTTACCACCTTTTGGCTTTTATGAGTAATGCTGCTGTGAGCATTTGTGTACACATTTTAGGATAGACATATGTTTCTTTTTTCTTGAGTAGATACCTAGGAGTGGAATTGCTGGATCATATGACAACTCTAGTTTGAGGAACTGCCGGAATGTTTTTCAAAGCAGTTGCACCATTTTACATTCCCACCAGCAGCCTGTGAGGTTTCCTGCTTCTCCATTTCCTTGCCAACGCTTGTTATTTTCTGACTTTTTTGTTTTAAGATTTATTTATCTATTTATTTACTTTTATCCATTTTTAACTCCCCCCTCCCCGTTTTTGCTGTTTTTGTGTCCATTTGCTGGGCAATTCTCTGTCTGTTTCCTGTCCCCTCTCCTCATCCTTCTCCTGTCTTCACCGGAATTCGATCCTCGGAAACTCCGATGTGGGAGAGAGGCGTCCCAGCACCTGTGCCACCTTAGTTCCTGGTTTTTCGGTGCGCCTTGTGTTGGCTCTCCCTTGCGTCACTCTCATTTTACATCATCATCTTGCTGTGTGGCTCAGTGGTGCCTGACTTTTTGATGATAACCATCTAGTGGGTGTAAAGTGGTAGCTCATTTGGTTTTTATTTGCGTTTGCCTCATGATTAATGATGAATATCTTTTACACATGTTTATTGGCCATTTGTATGTCTTCTTTGAAGCAATGTCTATTCAAATCTTCTGTGCATTTTAAAGTTCGCTTATTTGTCTCTTTGTAAGAGTTCTTTAGATAGTCTAGATATAAGTCCTTTATCATATATAGGATTTGCAAATATTTTCTCCCACTCTGTGGGTTGGCTCTTCATTTTCTTGATAGTGCCCTTTGAAGCACAAATGTTTCTTTTTCTTTTCCATCAGTCCACCTCTCTCTGCTCTCCCTCCAGACTTTGTTCTGTTAATTGTCCTCTTTGCACCATGGTATCTTCTTCCCTATTGGCTCACTCCTCTTTGCCCAAGAATATGCTCCAGCCTTTCTTGTGTTCAAAATCTCTTCTCTCTACCTCTTTCTTTGATTGATTGAGTGTTCATATTGTCTCTCTCTTCCTTTCACTGCTAAGCCTCAGGAGAGGGTGGTCTGTCCTCAGTAGCTTCTCAGTCGTCATTCTATCCCTGGCCTGTGTCCTCCTGACTTCTACCTTGACTACTACTCTCACCCTTCTTTGCCCTCATCCTTTATGATTTTTCTTCCCTAGCAGCCCATCCTTCTTGCAGTACCTCCTTTGGCCTCTGGCCTGCTCTCAGTCAGCCCCGCTGACCATCTTCCTCTCCTCTTTGCTGGCTGTCCTTTCTCTTCCCTTTGCCCTCTTGTGAGAGCTCTACTCCTTCTCCTTTGGATCCCACCACTCCCACCCCTTCTGTATGGCTCTGGGCTCTCTAACTCTACCCCACACCTGAGATCTTTATGTGACCTGGTTTCTATCCAGATGTGTTGCTGACCTCATCACTCAACAAGCTTGAAATCAAATCTCCCTGCTGACCTTCTAATTCTTTTAATGACCCCACCGTCCTCTCAGGCATCCAGGCTTGGCACTTTGGAGTCCTGCATGAATGCTTTCCTTGAACAGCTTACTCATTGGCTCGGTACTGAATACCTACTGTGGCCAGCCCCTGCTCTCCTCCCTCCTTCATATCCAGTCAGTTGCCGAGTCCTCTCGAATTTTCTGTGACATCCATCTACAAGCCCTGGCTGTTCCATTTCTTCTCACCTCAGCCAGGTTCACATCCTCACCACCTCCTCATCAGGACAGTTTCAGTAACTTCTGATGCCTCCAGTCCTTCAGTGTTTCTCTGATCCCCTTCATCTTGTAAGCTTTCGCTCTGTTAATTTAGTTTGTCATCCGCCCACTCAAAAACAAAGTTCCTAAGCCTTCTACATTAAATCCACAGTTCTTAGCATGATATTCAAGGCTCCCTGGGATCTGTTTTTGAACAATTCCCTTTAATCACCATACACATCAACCCAACTGGAGCACTCACCAGTCCCTAACCTGCCCCCCGCCCCCATGATTTCCCACCCATCTTTCAGGCTCAGTTCAAATGTCACTCAGTGAAATAGATGTGACCTGTTCATCCTCTAAGTTGAAGGGCCTGACCAGACACTGCTTTGAATTAGAGTTGCTTGCCTCCGGCTGATTTTCAACTCCACGCTGTCATAGGGTATGGGCCTCTCTGCCTCTGGTATCTTCAGCAGTGCTGAGTGTGGTGCCTTGCATTCAGGAATTGTATTTTGAATGAATGAGTGCAGTTTGTAAGGTGCTCCCTACAAGGACTGCCAGGGTCCTCCTGGGTCACCCAAGAGTGGGAGGGAGATGCCCGAGCTGGCTCCAGTCCCCTCCCGACTGCTTCTTGCTTTTGGCTACTCTTGGTCCCCAGCAACCTGATGGACTCCCCTGGCATGGCTGCTTTCTAGTATCCCCCCTCCCAGAGTGCCACTTATTGCTTCCTTTCAAAGGAAGTATTTTTCCCTGAATTAAATGAAATTCCAGTGATGGAATCCCCTGCAATCCAGGGCAGTGGATTTAGAATCTTTGCCTATAGAACATATCATATGACCAACTTCAGGATTGGGTAATTGTTATTTATTATTAAAAATATATGGGAAGCGGATGTGTCTCAAGCGATTGAGCTCCCACCTACCACATGTGAGGTCACTGATTCAGTTCTTGGTGCCTCCTGGAGAAGACGAGCAAGATAGTGAGCTGGTGCGGCGAGCTGATGCAACAAGATGACACAACAAAGGAGACACAAAGAGGAAAGACAATGAGAGACACAACAAAAGCAGGAGCTGAGGTGGCTCAAGCAGTTGAACGCCTCTCTCCTACTTGGGAGGTCCCAGGTTTGGTTCCCTGTGCCTCCTAAAGAGAAGACGAGCAGATAGAGCAGACAGTGAGTGCAAACAATGGGTGCCTTAAATTTTTTTTTTTTAAATTGCTGTTTTATAAATTTTATGACATGAATTTGGTTATCAGCATAGCATAGCATGGACTTGGGCTCGAAACTGTGTTTGGGTTTCAATCCTGGTGCTGTCTCACTTGCTGTGTGATCTTGTACACATGACTTAACATCTCGCCTTCAGTATCCTCATCTGTAAAAGGGTATACAAATATCACACACCTCACAGGGTTAACGAGAGGATTAAATGAGTTGTACATGTAAATGCATAGCACAGTGTCAGGCACAGAGTTGGCTCAAATGTTGGCTGCTATCTTTATTTTGTTGTCATTAAGTCCTACCAATGGGAATTTGACTTTGAACTGTGCATGGTTTTACTATACAAAGCAGTCATGCACTGTTCTTTTGTAAGTCAGAGGCCTGGTAGTGTATTGTCTTCATTATATATGCTTGCTGAAAAAAAATCTAGCTGCAGCATTATTCTGATTCCTGAAGTTACAAATCAGACAGCATGACTACTTCATGGGCTTAAAATAGCTGTCATTCTCTTTGTGAAGGAATCAAAAGGGGGTAACTAGGTTCTGGTGCATTCCACCATCACATTTGTTCCAGCCTAAAATCCTTGTTAGGATTAAAAATCCCAGAATCTTGTTACATATGGTATATTGTCTGTCTTTATTTGTCATTCTCTGAATTTCTTGGGTAAATATTTCTTGAAGTAGAGGTAATCTATGTAGAAGGAACCTTGCATCATGGGATTAATTAATATCTTGTGATGCTTACATTTCCCTTTTCAAATTTTATATTCAGCATCATGTTAAGCACGGGAACAGGGGGGCTTTAACAGTTATTTAAGATGGCACTTCCAGCAAGTTCAGGGCACAGGATGTTGAAACCGTGCCTTCTATTCTCCCACCACCTGTATGTAACTAAGTTGATTTTCTGCAGCATTTCAATGAGAGTTGTGTGTCTTATACCCTCATGGCCCGTCCATGAGAACTAAAGATGGTGGTTACCCTCGTTTATTCTTGAAGCTACAATGCTTTCCAGGGGTCCTTGTTTAAATGAGCCGTTTTATGTGTTGAATGAGACCTGGGTCTCCCTAGCAAGAGGCTTGTTAGATTAGGAGGGTAGGAAGGAGGGGAGAACTGCCACCTAGTGCACCCAGAATTCAGAACACCTTAAAATGTGTGTGTGTGTGGGGATTGAGGGGCTGGGGAGAGTAAAAAGGGGAGGTGGGGAGGGAGCCCATTAGAAGTGCTGTTTGCATGCTTGCAGAATCGTCACCTGTGCTATGTTCCATGCTGCTCTTTCTTGCTAGTTCCATGTATACATTTCTTGTCTCCTTATCTAGGCTACAAGCTGCTCAAGGACCCAGGGGACTCCCCACTCATCTCTGTACCTGCCTCAGTGCTGGCCACATCATAGAAAGCTAACATAGTAATCACTACCATTTAAAAATCACTTACTATGTTCCAGGCACTGTGCCAGGCTCTTTCTATGAAATGATTTATCTTCCCAACAACCATGTGAGTTAAGGTTCTATAATTATCCTAGTTTTCCAGATGTGAAAGCCAAGGTCTAAAGAGGCAGAGTAACTTGCTCATGATCCACAACTACTAATGGACAGATCCTCGAGTCAAATCCAGGGAGGGTGGCTCGGAGCATCCACTGTTCACTGCTGTGCTGTATACATCTTTCAAAATACCAATGGCTAATGCTTACCAGGCACTCACCATGTTCTAGACATTGTTCTACTGCTTTGAATATTTGAATACATTAACTAATTTAATCTTTACAGTGGCCCCTCCCGGGGGGGTGTTAGTTATTATTGTCCCATTTTGCAGATGAGGAAACTGAGGCACACCTTCCCAGGTTGGATTAAACAGGCAGATGACGACTGAAAGCCGTGGTCTTGGCCTTTCCCATGGAGGTTATGCCTTTGGCCAGGGATTGTTGCCTGTGACCAGGCAGGCGTCGAACCTAGTCTGCTGCAGTTTGCCAGTGGGCGACAGGCTGCTGAAAAGACACCTCTGGTGAGCCATGTTGAAGGTCTCTAGATACAGACCTGGGGCACTAATGAGTAAGTGGAAGAGCTGGAAAAGGGGCAGAAGAGGCATTCTGGAAGGCCCTTTCTTTCTGGAGAGTGTTATTCTTTGCTGGCTCTTGTCCTTGCACTTCCTGTCTAACTGGGGGTGGCAGTCCACTCCCCACGCCTCACACGTCCTGTTTGCGTCCTCACCCTCTTCCTTGTCCTTCCCAGGTCCGTTTCTGAGGACTGGTTCTCTTTGCTCAGAGGTCTCAGGGTTCCTCCAGCGGATGTGTAAATGCTGAAAGACTTCCAGCTGAGGAGATGTTGCTTTTTGGGTTGGAAATCTCAACCCACAAGGCAAGATGGAAAAGCTCCTCTACTATGTCTTTTATTTTTTTAAAAATCTTGAGTATAAACTCTTCCTGTCTGGTCTTTTGGATGGGAAGAGGCACTCATGTGGAAGCATTTTTCTTTTTCTGCCAAGAGGAAGATTAATGTATCCTGTTGGTCAAGTGACAGGTAACTTATTATCTTGCTACCTCGCTATTTCCCATAAACACACATAACCTGTACCAAAACTACATTTTTATACTGCCTGCTCAATATGTGTAGATTTTCTTAAATTTGGAAGCCTGGGTTAAAACACATTACATATTCTGGGCATACCAAATCTAGAGTATGATTGAAACTTTACCTGTATCGTTAAGGTCACTTAAATGCAGCTCCTTCCTCCTCTGGGTAAAGGGGAATCACCTATAAATTTCTTTGGATTAGTTAGAGCAGCTGTTCTCAAACTTTGGTATATATCAGAATCACCTGGAGACTGAAAAAAAAGAGGGCAGGCTTGTTGAATTAGCATAGGGCCTGGGTCTTGATGTCTTTTGAGTTTTGTGTCTTTTGAGTTTTCCAGGTGATTCTGATAGACACTTTGTTTGAGAACCACTGGGTTAGAGTAATAGTTTTCAAAATTGGCTGCTTATTGGAATCTCTGGGGAGTTAAACAAAACTCCCAGAGATTGATTTTAATTAGTATAGGGTATAGCCTGGTAGCCTGGTGGCCTAGTTTGCTAAAGCTGCTCAAAGCACATAACATAAAATGGGTTGGCTTTTAACAGTGGGCATTTATTGTATTACAAGCTTACAGTTTTGAGGCGGAAAAAAATGTCCAAATCAAGGCATCATCAGGTGATGCTTTCTCCCTGAAGACTGGTTGTGGCCATCCTGGATTCCTCTGTCATATGGCAAGTCACATGGAAGCTTGTGCTGGTCTCTCCTCTCTTCCAGGCTTTGTTGCTTTTAACTTCTTTCTTCTGTGGCTTTCTCTCTTTGTCTGAATTTCGTTCTCTCACAGAGGACTCCAGTAAGAGGTTACAACCCACCCTGAATGAGTTGGGCCACATTTTAACTTAAGATCTTCCTTACCAAAAGACCCTACTTACAATGAGTCCATACCCACAGGAATAGATTACCTTTATTTTATTTATTTTTTAAAGATTTTATTTATTTATTCATTTATTCCCCCCCCCCTTGTGCTCGCTGGGCCAGCCAACCACGCCATACGGGCGGGCCTACCCCCACCAGGAGGCCCCGGGAACCGAACCTGGGGCCTCCCATATGGCAAACAGGAGCCCCACTGATTGAGCCACAGCCGCCTCCCTAGATTACCTTTAGTACATAATTTTCTGTGGGTACATTCAGCTTCAAACCATCACAACTGGCTATTGGGATTCTTCTCTTTGCTGAGACTTTCTATTTTTTCATTTGTTTCAAAAGACACAATCATAATTGCTTGTTGAAGCATTTCTATGGTGACTGGTTTAAAATCCTGGTCAGATAATTTTAACATCTCTGTTGTCTTGGTGGTGGCACCTGTTGATTCTTTTCTCATTCAAGTTGAGCTTTTCCTGGTTCTTGGTATAATGAGTAATTTCGATTGAAACCTGAACATTTTGGGGAATTAAGCTATGAGACTCTAGATTTTATTTAAATATTCTGTTTTAGTAGATCTCCTCTGCCAGGGTGCTGGTGGGGGAAGGGGGACGCTGCCTCATTCCTGCCAGGGTCCCCACTAGGCCTCAGCTGCGATCACCCTGGCTGGAAGGTGTCCCATTACTGCTCGCCCCCCGGAGAAGCCCGCCCCGTGGCTTCACCTGCACTGTGGCCACATTGCCTGGGGCAGTGGTAAAAGTCCTGACTCTCCACTAGGCCTTTTCTGACACCAGTAGTGGGTGGGACATCTCCTTATAACCTGATAAGGGTGGAAGTCTAGGTTCATTTGCCCCTTGCTGGCTTGCATGGGGGTGGAGCCCAGTTGTTTCCATCTGAAAGTTTTCGGTCATACGAGGCTGCCCCTTTCCTAGTCTTCAGGCTGGAGAGAGCAGGCTTTCTTGGGATTTTTTTTGTTTGGTGTTTCTTGGTTGCCAGCTTCTCCAGCACCCAGTCTGAGATATAGAAGGCCAAAAAAAAAAAAAAAAAAAAAAAAACCCAGGGAACTCAACTGCCGTGTAATTTCTTGGCTGCTAAAGTCCCTAGCTGATCTGTTGTCTTCTGTCCACCTTTTCAGAGTCCTATATGTGTATACACACACACATTTTATTTATATGCATAAATATCTAGAATTTTTGGTTTTCTCAGCAAGAGGAATAGGCAATAGTATGTCTATTCCATTTTTCTGGAAGTGGAAATTTTCCCTGCATTGGGATTTTTGAAAACTCCCCAGGTAATTCTAAGGGGCAGTGACATTTGAGAATCACTTGCTTAGAGCATTAGAGCAGGGTAAGGGCAGTTTTGGTGGGCACATCTTGCCTAGTGGTTGTCATTCACTTTTATTCACTTTCCTCTCATCGACTTTTGATATTTTCTTTAATTTTTTTCCCTCTGAGTCTGACTCCTTTTTCTTGAATACAGGTGTAGAAATGAATTCAGTCATGCAGGAGGTATTTATTTTGCCCCTATACTGTATTTAGGGTAGAGGTCTTGGTTTTGAGAGTCATAGATGAGGCAAGATGATGTCTTGAAGGAAGTCAGCCTGGCTGGAAGGAGATTTACACATGGAAAAAAGACAGACATAACAATAGTATTATGTATTAAACACATACTATGTGTGGGGCATTCTGCTAGATGCTTTGTGAACTTTCTGATTTAATCCTCCCAAAAGTTCTGCAAGATAGATGCTATTTTCCCCATTTTATACTTGTGGCTTCTAAGAGCTCAGATTAAATGATTTGTCCAAAATCCCTCCTTAATCTAGCTCGGGGACAAAATCAGACCAACATTTAGTGCTGGAGTGAGGCCTTGCTTTTCACACGGAGACAGACGTTCCACTGGGCTTTCTTCTGCAGAGCAAGCTCTTGGGGATACTGCTGGGATGGGCTGGAGCTCAGCCATTCACTTTCTTCCCTGGTCCCTGGGCCGCTTTTAGAGACAGCTGCTCTTAGTGGCTTAGTCTGTGGCTTTGGAAGGTGTCTTATGGGGGTGGGAAATGATGATTTTGGGGATTTAAAAAAATTACTGTAGCAGCTCTGTGCAGAGTGGATTGGAAGGGGGTGATAATAGACATGGATCTTGTCCTGTAGCTCAGGCAAGGGAAGGTAGTGGCTGGAGCTAGGGCCCGTGTTCCACTTAGTAGTTGCCAAGAGGTATTTGGCTTGTTCCTCTGGTTTGGAGAGACCACATGTGTAAGTAAAGAAGGCAATGGGCAGATTTTTAGGTCAGTGAGAAGATGGTATAGGGTTGTCCTGTGGTAGGAGTAAGGGAGAGGAGGATTTGTACATTGGGGCTTTATTTTTTTTAACTAGGGGAGGAGATGATAAAACCAGAGATAATGGAGAGGTAGAAACTTTGATTGCCAGGCATGAGAGACTGAGGATGAGACTTAATCCTGTAAACACGGAGGAACAAACGTGTCTTTGTAAGTGTTTGATATGTATACATGGTCATGTATTAGGAAGAGTAAATGGGTAAGAGCTGTTGAAAACGCTAGGAAAGCACACTGAGGGCTAGTGCTAAAGTTCAGGTGTCAGGACCTGAAGCAGAACGACAATAGTGGGGATGGAAATGAAGGGATGGATGTGAGAAATATATCTCTGATAGGACAGCATGCTTTAAACGTATGTTGCAGGCTGTATTTGGGAAGGAGAATCAGAAGATTTTCTGTTATCAGAATTAATAGTCTTTATTTTCAAGGAACATACATCTAAGTGAGTTGCAGCTACATGGATGTCCTAATGTCCTGTACTGATGTCCTAATGTCCTGTTCTGAGTTCCTACCTTTTAGAGCAGCCCTCATATCTTATACTAATGTAGTTCAGCAGGCATAATATTAGGCTGGTGCAGTTTAGCAATTAGTCTATTTAGCTAAAATGATGAGACTGAAACTGTGTTCATATTAGCTCTTCTGTGCAAAGAGAAAAGGGCTGATTGGGATGCTGGTGTCTATAAATGCATAGATTGTTGGTAGTTCACAATCTTAGCAAGCTAGAATTAGGAAGTCCCTCCTTCCCTTCCAACTTCTTGGACATGGCAGTTGCTAGAATATGAAAACTTCAGGCAGGCATTCTATAAGTCACTGATCACAAATCCATTATGGGTGTCTGCAGCAAATTAGATCCTTTGGTATAAACCCCTTTGGCTAAGTTAGAAAGCAACTTCTTTTGTATCCGTAGGCTTTCCGTTAATACTTCCCTGGCTGTATTGCAATGTATTGCAATTATTTCTGCCTTCTATACCCTCCTCACCTCCAGTGGTTCCCCCTGGCCTGTGAGGCCCTTAAACAAGCACTATGTCTGATGCACTTGGAATTTCCAGAACACAGACTGGCGTCTGATATGTTAGAGGTGCACAGTTGATCTTGAATAAACAGATGAATGAATGAAGTTGATGTCATAGAGTATATAGGGCTTTGCTTCTGACCACATTTACTGGGTGGGAACCCCAACATGGCTCTTATCCAGTGCAGTAATTCTGTTTCTCCTGCCTGGCCCAGTGGTCACCTAAGTTGTGGTGATTCTATTTATTAAAACAGTTTTGTGGAGAGAATGTGGTGCTGAGTGACTTTCTCCTACCACCCATTCCCTTGGCAAGATGATAAGAGTCTTATGGCGTGGGTCTTACTTCTCGGGCCTTTTAAATTTTTCTTCTATTGAAGGTGACCTAGCCTGAAGCTGGCCTTGTAGTTATAGGCCTAGGATGAATATAACAACTCCCTATTCTTAGGATATTTGGCTCATCAAATACTAGTTTCTCCTCTACTCTCCCAACTATATGTACATTCTTCTTCCTTAAATTACCTTAGCACCATTTGGTTTATAATCTTAATGTTATTTGTGTACTAGTCTTAGCATAGGCTCCATGAGGATGGTTGGTTCGCCTTTAACTGTATTTTTTGCAGTACTGGCAGAGGGCCTGGCGCATAGTAGCTGCTCAGTAAGCATGTGTATGGTTGAATAAGAATTCAGTAGGGGGGGCGGATGTGGCTCAAATGGTTGGGTGTCCGTCTGCCATATGGAGGGACCTGGGTTCGATCCCTGGGACCTCCCGGTAAAATTAAAAAAAAAAAAAAAAAAAAGAATTCAGTAGGGGTTTGGTTTGTCAGAGTAAGGATGACATCCTTTGTGTTCTGTGGGTATCCAGTGCCTCATGACAGTGATGCCTTTTGGTGATTCTTTATTTCCTATTTCCAGCAGGAGCTGGAAATAGTTTTTCATTAAAAATATGTCTGAAGCATATACTTAAGGCTGCTGACTCACCTCTTCTCAGGGAGAAAATTTGATGTATCGCATATACCATATGGAGGTGTGTAATCATTTTATACACACATATTCCAATTTAATCTTTATTTTTTCACTTCACTATAGTTTGTTTATTCTTTATTCAACAGGGAGGCTGGGGTCTGAGAGACATGACTGTGGCCTGAACTGGTTGCAAAGCCAATTTTACCCTTTATTAGGTCCATAGCCTTGAATAAGTCACTTTCATCTCTCTGTACTCCAGTCCCCTTATCTATAAAATAGCAGCTGATTTAACACTATTTGTTTGGTGGCCTCTAAGGTTCACTTCAACTCGAACATTATGTGCTTCTGTACCCTACTCTTCTCATCTATTCTGCAGACCATACCTCCTTTCCCCAGTGAAGTCACACCCCAATTACTTAATGCCCACAGACTGGTCAACAGATCAGTTACAGCAAACAGCCCGAACAGAGCAAGACTGCACAGTGCTCACAGGGGCCTGGGCTGTGGAAAGTGCCCTCTCTTTCTGAGGCATAGGAGGAGGGAACTTGTCATCTCTTATTTCCCTTAGCTGTTTGTCAATATGTTGCTCAGAGTCTTACCAATTTTGCCATTTTGCAGCCCAAAGAGAAGAGTTTTGAAAAGCAGTAGAACCTTACAGGGTCCAGTTCTGTAGAAAGACAAAGGAGAAAGAAGACTGAGCTAAGATCTTGGATTTTGTATCATTTTTGCAGGAAGTGGTCTGTGTGGGCTAGCCAGCCTGAGAGGGTTGCTTCAGGGACCAGAGTCTTGGCCTAAGGATGGCGTTTGTTGCCCACTGTGTAGGGGCTACCCCTTAGCCTTTCTACCTCAGAAACTTAATTTTGTGTTACAATAGTACTTTGCCACCCAGCTGCACCTTAGGATCACTTGGGAAACTTACACTATATGGATGGCCGCTACCCTTAGAGATTCTTATGTCATATGTCTGGGCTGGCGTCCCACCATGACTGTAGTTTTAGAAGGGCCTCGTGTGATTACTGTGTGCAGCCAGGAGGAGAACTGATGGCCTACACACAGAATAGGTCCATTTTTGAGCAGACCTGGCTCAGTCAGATTTATTCAGCTAGAATGCCTTTTTTATAGATAAGGAGTTACCTAATTGTTTTAGAGACTGGATATACTTGTGGGTGTAAACCTAGCACTTATCTTCTGGAGGCAGAAGGGTGGGAGTTGGGAGGGGGGCAGATCTCGACCAGCAGATTGTTTGGGAGTGTTTAATGGCAGCAGGCCAAGAGGTTTTGTGGTGTCCATCCACACAATGACGATGGTTTCCCCATTGAAGCTAGAATATTCCAAGTCTGTAGGTCAGTGCTCTCTCCCTCCTACAAAGTATATTTGGCTGGACGCTGCCAGCAGTAGCCTTTATATTTCGTGTGTGTTTATGTGTGCTTTCTAGCGTTGAGTATCACCACCTTCTCTTATCGTGTGATAACTTCTTACTTTACATTTATGGATATACAAAGTCTGGTAATTGACGTCTTTTTCTCTTTCCCTCCTTCTTTCCTGCTCTTTCTCTGCTCTCCCTCCTTAACTTCTCTTCCCTTCTCCTTATGTATTTTCTGCCTCAGACCTGGAATTAGCCATTTTTCCAGGAAGCCCCGGTATCTTTTAGTGGAAGATGGTATTTCAAGAGCATGATCTGGGCACTCGAGACACTAATTTTTATTGGGTTGGCTGCTGTTTCTAGGCCTTTTTCAGTGGACAGAGCTGGGAAATCATATAAATGGAGAGAGAAGCAATGAGAATGAATGTGATATAGAAGTACTTGTGAGTTCATACTGATATTTCTGATTCAAATTCAAGACTACAAGGTATTTATTTAACCTTTTCTGTATTTCATTTGTTCCTTCTTTCACACCGAGAATCCTGGTTTTCAAGAGCACAGGGAATGACAGAACTGAATATCCTGTAATTATTCATTTCCTTTATCCCACAATACACAATCAGTAGTGTCAGAAAAACAATAGTAATACCAGCACCAAGTATGATTACTGAAAACAGTTGGAAAAAATTTATTTGCATATGCCATCCTTGCTGACCATTAAAAAAAAAAAAATGATAGTACTATGTTATTTTGGTGGGCTGAGTAATGAAACTTCCAAAGATGCCCATGGCCTAATCTCTGGAACCTGTGAATGTTGCCTTTTATAGCAGAGTCTTTGCGGATGTGATGAAGTTAAGGATTTGAGATGAGGAGATAGATTATCATGGATTATCTGAGTGGGCCCTAAATGCAATCATAAATGTCCTTATAAAAGGACAGTGGGGGGAGATTATAAACTGAAGAGGAGAAGGCAAGGTGAGCACAGAGGCAGAGGTTGGAGTGATGCAGCCACAAGCCAAGGAAGGCTGGCGGCCACCAGAAGCGGAAGACGTAAGGAATGCGTTCTCCCCTTAGAGCCTCCGGAGGGAGTGCAATCTGCCAAGACCTTGATTTTGGCCCAGTGAAACTGATTTCAGACTTCTGGCTTCTGGAACCATGAGAGAATAAATTTTTGTTGTATTAAGTCACCATGTTGTGAAAAACAATATAGGAAACGAAATCATATAGCCATTGCATACTGTAATCTCCCCCTTTTAACCCTCACTTATTCTTAGTTCCTTAATATCTATATATTTAATATTACCAACTCATGTCCATGTTTCTAGACATTTTGGTTATCTGGAATTCATTCTCTTGTATCTTAGGAAGGGCTCATGGGAGCCATATTCCCTGAGCTTCTGCATGTTGATAACATTTTGCCTGTGTCCCTTATATGAATAAGTCAAGATTTCTGGATATGAAATTCTTGGTTCACATTTCCCTTCTCTCTTTGAGATAATATTCCACCATTTTCTGGCATAAAGCCTTGTAAGTCTGATGATACTCTAATTTTCTTCCCTTATAATACATGTACTTTTTTTTTTTTCATAGATGCCCAAGTGATTTTTTTCCCCTTAAAGTCCAGAAATTTTACTAGAATATATCTTAGTGTGATGGTTAAGTTCATGTGTCAACTTGTCCAGGTTATGGTGTCCAGTTGATTTGGTCAAGGAGCCACTGACCTGATTGTTATTGTGAGGATAGTTTGTGTATTTAAATCATCAATTAGTTGATTGCCTCTGTGGCTGATACATCTACAATCAACAAAAGGAGATTGTCTTCAGCAATGAGAGAAGTCCCATGGAATCAGTTGAAGGCCTTAAAGGGAGAACTGATGATTTCAGTAGTCAGAAAGAATTTCTCTACTTCAGCCAGCTAGCTTTTCCTGGAGAATTTATCACAACCTTCATTTGAGTTTCCAGCTTGCAGTCTGACCTGAGGAATTTAGATTTACCAGTCCTCACAGTCTTGTGAGCCAATTTCTATAATAAATCTCATAATATTTATATTACATATATATCTTCTGTCAGTTCTGTTTTCCAGAAGAACCCTAACTAGCACACTTGGTATTGGTTGTTCTAAGTCAGTTTTCTCAGTGTTCTCTCAATATGAGGTTTCAAATTTGTTTTGTTTTCAGGAATATTTTCATGAAATATTGTTTTTAAAATCTCATTTCCTTGCTTTGGCTTTATTCTCCAGGGTTCCCTCTTACCCATAAGTTGGTTCTTCTTTGCCTATCTTCAATATTTGTCACTGTCTTCATTTCCTTTTGATTTAAAAAAGTTTCCTACTTTTTGTCCATTTCTTTTCAGGCAATTGTAGGTTTAGCTTTTCTTGAATCCTTTCTAGTTTAGTTTTCATTTCTAAGATGATTTTTTTTAAACCTCTGATTCTTTCTTGAATTCTGTCACTCATTTTCTGAATTTTTTGAATTCTATTTTATGTTCTTTCATGTTTTGCATAATTAAACTTTTTTTAAGCTCATTTTGAAATAGTTATATATATATATATATTTTAAAATATATCTTTCCAACTTGCTTTCATTGTCTCCATCAGTGATACTTTTCTGTTGCTAATTTTTATGTAAACTTAGTTTTCCTGAAGTTTTAAAAGGAGGCTTGGTTCAACAGTTTTTCTAACTTCATAGAACTCCCTCTTGTTTCCATATAGAGTTACACAGTATGGCGGCTCTCTTTCCCTCTCCCACTTTTATCTTTCCTTTGTCTCTGTTCGTCTCCTGCTCAGTTTTGAGTCCTTTTAGTGTGGGGTCCTGTTCTGGTGAGTCAGTTTTGAGAGTTCCTTGGGGGTAGGGAGCTCCAGCCCTTCGGACCTCACTGTGGGGCCCCCTGCACAGCCAGTTTCAGTTGCATCTGTGCTCTTCAGTGCATGCCTATTGGCACTTTTGGAGTTCTCTTCTCAGATTCATCGTGCCTTATTATTTCTGTTTTCTCCTGTATAGTCACCAATCGAAGGCCATTCTTGCAGCTCTTTCCCCTGTCTGCTTGTGTTTTGGGGTTTGTTGGGATATCTTGTCACCAAATTTTGTTGAATATTGTCAATGAGTTTTAAATTTTGCTCTTTAGTTCTTCTCTCTGTCTTTATGAAGGGATTGTGGAAGATCCAATAACTTCACTGCCACCGTTGCTGTCATTTCCCTAGAATCCAGGATATCATCTTTTTATTTTAGAGCAAAATTGCTGACTGAGATTTTTGAAAGATTTTTTTTTTTTCATGAAACAGCAAATGGTGTATATGAGAACATAAGTCAAGTATAGAATAAATTCTATTTACGTGTAGTTGACATTTGAGCAACATATTGACAAACAGTTAAGGGAATTAAGAGATGACAAATTCTCTCCTCCCACACCTCGGAGAGGGCACTTTCCACATCCCAGGCCCATGCTGAGCACTGTGCAGTCTTGCTCTGTTCTGGCTATTTGCTGTAACTGATCTGTTGACCAGCCTGTGGACATTAATTGGGATGTGACTTCACTGGGGAAAGGGAGTATGGTCTACAGAATAGATGGAAGAATAGGACACAGGAGCACAGAGTGTTTGAATTGGAAGGATCCTAAGAGGTCACCTAAGATTTAGGTTCTGTGAACTATGTTATTTTACACATGAGGAGACTGGAGTACAAAGAGATGAAAGTGACTTTTTCAAGGCTGTTGATCCAATAAACAGTAGGATTAGCATTGCAACCAGTTCAGAACTCTTCTACACCACATTCCAGACTATCAAGACTCCAGTGTCTCTCTTTAGTAATGAGTGAGCAGACTATTGTAAAATGAAGAGGCCTTTTGTTGAGTAAATGGAAGGCTTTTCATTCTTTTTGTTTTAAGAAGTTCAGTATTTCATCTAGTGGGTTTCCTTTAAAAAGAGACACATAATTTGGCCTCTGTGCTTGTCTGTAGTAATTGAGGGAGGACAGAGAGTTTCAGCAGCAACATCCCAGCTCTCATGGCAGATTTAAGAGCAGAACCTGAGGGAAGCCTGGCTTTGTCAGTCCCACTGAACTTTTCACTTCACCAAGTGGTGAATCTGGTTTTTGTTGACATTTCCAAGGAAAGAAAGTGCTTCTCTGAAGGCTTGGTGCTATTCATTGAGTAATAGTTTACAACTGACTTAATGAATTGACACTTATTCATCTCAGTGTTTATTCTATCTTGATGCTCTTCTTCCTTTGGCCAAGGAGATAATTCATACTTGTGTACCTGGTGCCTGGGGTGTGATTAGTAAACAGTACACACACACACACACACACATACACATACACATACACACAATGACTCTGTTTGGAGAAATGGGACTGATACATGAAAAGATGAACAAACTTGGATTCCATGCATTCTTGAGTATTAAGTTATATGCCATGAATCCTGAGAAGGCAGTACAGTAATAGGAAGCCTTCCTGGATGAAATGGGAGGGAACATTTGAGTATACTAAGTATTCCTCTCATATCCTCAGTAGCACAAGCCCTTATATCTGCTTTAGTATCATGACAATGATGTCAAATGAGGGAAGACCATAGGAAAAGTATTTTTGCCATCAGAGAAAAATGGTTCCTTGAAGAGGCTGGTGTTCAACTGTTCTTTCTCTTTTCTTACTCCACTAACCACCATCCCAGCCTATTTTCTTTTCTGGTTTCTTGAACACTTGTGTTTGATCTTTAGATCCTTTATTTGAGATAGTCTTTATTATTTCCGTTTACAGATAGGGAAATGAAGTCCCAGCCACTACATAACAAAACATCCCATATCTGAAGGCTATTCCTAGTGGAACTCACTCCAGAGTCCCAGCTGTTTTGCAAGCTGCCTCTCAGAGCTGGTTCTGATTCCTCCTCTGAGCAAAGGCTAAGTGAGAAGGTGCTAGAACAAAAGGATTGTGAACAGAAAATTTCATTTATGCATCAGTAAATACCTTCTGACTACTACTCCAAACCAGGTGCTGTGCTAGGTTTTAGGGATCTTGTATATGACTGCATTGCCTGCAAGGGTCATGTGGTGTGGCTACGGGTATTATGGAAGGTTGGCATATTCTCTGGATTTTTCTGAATTACCTAGTTAACAAGTATGAGTAGAGTTCTTTTTAATGTGCAGGCAATGAGGACATCAGATATGAGTTAGATATTGTGGCTCTCCCCCAAGCTACAAGTAGATTAGTGAATGAGATATGTGTACATTCTTGAAAACACTGAGCAACAATGAACTATGCCCACACTATAATTTTCGGTTCTCTAGGACTTGAGTTTCTACTGATGGTGACAAGAAGATGGACTGTATGGTTCCTTTTGGGGGCTCAGTCATTCTGAGACTTTCTAAGAACTCAGCAGGTATAAGGTGTTCATCTGGAACCTTCCTAACATTCCTCAAAGCCAGTTATGTCAGTCTGCACAGTGTATGAGAGACCAGCACTAATGGCAGAGAATGTGGCTCGACTTTCAGCTGATGGATGGGACTGAAGTTACCTCCTCCAGAGGGGGAGAGAGTGCCTTTGCATCCTTTTGCCATACCTTGAAAGTGGACTTGGCTGTCTGATGGACTGGCCACCATGTTGCCGTAAACATGGGTTGTTCCCTTATTCTTCTTCTCTATACTTATAATTCCATTGACTTTAGTCTTCCACCAGGACAGCAAATGGGTTGTTGGGGTGTATGATTTTTGCTTGTTTTGCAGACTCTGGTCTCATTTAAGTGTTGTTGGTGTGTGCCAAGTCAGACTCGGTAAACTCCTGCTTGATTTATTCTTCCTCTGGAGCCCACAAAACCCATAAAGCAGAATTAGAGAACCAGTCCTTAATCATGCTTGTTAGGGCTAACCGTAAACACGGTCTTCTCAATGGATGGATAGTTTAATAAACACCTACTGAATATCTGAGCTGAGTCTGCTGGTATGCCCTCGGTCTATCCTGAACCTGGCCAGGAAGTGGATGCATGGCAGATTCTTGACCATTTAGAGGCCATCTCTTCCTTTCTTTTTTGACTTTGTCATCAAAGCTGAGAATTGGATTAGTTTGTTTATTTACTCAAGATCCCACAGTTTAGGATTGAGCAGAAAGGATGCAAGTCTTGCCTTCTGTCCTGTTGTGGTCCCTTCTAAACTGTGACCCAGCTACCAAAGCATGGGCGAGGGTGGGCCAGCATCACTGTCCATTCCAGCTCTTAGACCAGCAGCAGGCCTCCATGTGTTGTCTTCTACTCCTTACAGTGACTCTGGGAATATGTTCCAGGTGCTGGAATGTGGGCTCTGTTGGGTGTGTGTGTGGAGCAGCTCACCCTAACTCCATTCTAGGCCCCACTAGGGGATTCTGCAGGAATTTTGCATCATGAATGTGAGTCTGACCTAAATTTCTTTTTTTCATATCCCAGGGTGGGCAATTGGTAGTGATTCTAGAAGCTGTAGCATCATGACTTCTTCAGGTTTCTTAGTGGACATTGACTGGTGTTAGAGATGCAATATGTGGGTACTGTATGGCATTAGAATTAAAAAGTTGGAATCCAGGGAAAAACAGTAATTCAATCAGATAGTAGTGTTTTGTCCTGTGTGTCAAGTTCTGTAGGGACAATTTTAGACCACTAACATACATGCTACATGGGGTTCCTTTTCCTGTGAATGTAGTTATTTGTACCACAGAACAATGGAGGAATTTGGTGTTTGAAGACCTGGATTTTAGTATCAGCCTTGATAATAACTGTCTCTAAATTTGGGTAAGTCACTTAACCTTTCTCAGCTTCAGTTTTTTTTTTTTTTTTTTTTAAGGAGGTACCAAGGATTGAACCCAGGACCTCATACATGGGAAGCGCGTGCTCAACCACTGAGCTACATCTGCTGCCCAGCTTCAGTTTCTTGATTGGTGGAATGGAGTTAAAAACAATTCCTCATAGGATTATTGAGAGGATTAAATAACACAAGTAAATTGTAAATCATTCTTCAAAGTCTCTTTATCATTTGGAATTTATTGGTATTGTCTTTGATCCCATTGGGAAAGGTTTCTCTAATTAGTATAGTTACTGTTTTCTATCTTCTCCAGTCTTTTGCCTTTTTATTCATCCTGTTTAATCCTCATTTGTGAGTATAAATTAATACTTCTAAGTTTTAGGTGTAGGGTTGTCTTTGTTCTTTTGTATTTTCCACTACTAGCTTTAAGGAGACTTTACAATTTTTATTTAATAAATATTGATTGAGGATTTTCTAAGTACAGGCTCTTCAGTGAATATATAATGGTAAATGGGATGTTAATAGACCTTTCCTCTACAGATTATTTTACAAGAGAATATCTGCTTCTGCTTAAATCCCTCCAATGATGGGAAACTCACCATCTTAGTTGTCGGCATATTGTATGCAGGGATGACTTAAAATATTAGAAAATTCTTCCCTCATTAAACCAGGGTCTTCCAGTGCAATTTACCAGTTGAACCACAGTTGGACCTCTTGGCATGAATTTAATTAAAAAAAAATTGTGATGTATTTTAGGAAAACAAAAAATATAGATAATATAGAGATCATGTAGGGATCTATCAGCCAGATTAAAGGAAAAAACATGTATAATAGAAGTCCTCTGGATATTCCTTGTTTTCATTCCCCTTCTCCTTTTTCTCCCTAGAAGTAAGCACTATCTTTAATTTGGTATATTATTTTTCCCATGTATTTATACTTTTTAAAATATATGTTTGTATCCATTAACATTATATAGTATTGTCATGTTTTAAAACTTTATATAATGGTAGAACACTGTTACTTTTTCGTCTGTACTTTGCTTTTTGTCCACTTGAAACTGCTTTGAAATTTAGCCATGTAGCTTCAGTTCATTCATTTTTACTTCTAAGTAGTAGTCCATAGTATGTATCCATTGTTCTGTTGGTTAGTATTTAGGTTGTTTCCATTTTTCACAATTAGAGATAATGTGGAAATGAACATTCTTGTTCCAAGTCTCCTTGAAGATCGTTGTGTTTTGTTAGGTTGCATTTCCCTCATTACTAGTGAGGCAGAACATTTGTTTTTATGTTTGTTTGAGCATTAGATGTTTTCCTTGTGTGAATTGCATGTTTGCATCTCATGTCTATTTTGAGCCTTGTTTTTCACTTGTTGATTTGTGGGAGTCTGTCTGAATGCTAGTCTTGCTTATGTGCATTACAGCCGTCTTTTCCCCCTTTGTGGCATTAGGATAAAGGGAGAAAATGGCCTGCCCTTTCACTCTTTCTGTTATCTTCTGATGTATAAAAGTTTTAGATTTTAATGTAAAATTTATCAGTCTTTTCCTTTTGTTTGTGCTTTGTCTTTTAAAAAATCTTCTATAATCTGGGATCTTAGTGATGCTCTTATATCTAATAAAGGTTGTTAAGGTTTGGTTTTCACACTTTGGTCTGGAATTTATTTTTGTACATAAATAGGAGTCTAATTTTAATTTTTTCTCTATATAGATAACCAGTTGTCCTGGTACCATTTTAGTCCATTCATTCACCACTTTTGCCATACCACTCCTGTCATATATTAAGTGTCCATAAGAGCAGAGACCTGTTTCAAAGCTCTCTGTTCTGCTCTGTTGGCCTCTTTGTTTCTCCTTCCGTCAGAAGCTCTGTCTTAATTATTATAGCTCTTGTGCTTTAATAGGATGATTCCCAACTTTCTGGTTTTGGTTATTCTTGAGCTTTTGCTCAATTTATCAATACCTAAAACAGTTTTGTATACATTTTGTATAATTTTAGAATTAGTTTAGCAAGTTCTTTGAAATAGGGATTTTTATAGTCATCAGTTTCTTCCTTTACTGATTTGTCTTTCTTGCTTGAAGATCTTAATCAGAATTACATTGAATTTGTGGAATAATTTTGGAGATAATTGGCATCTTTATGATACTTAATCTTCTGATCCATGAATATGGTTTATCTCTTCATTTATTTGGGTCTTCATTGTCTTTCAATGAAATCTTATAATTTCTCAATTAAATTTTTATACATCTAATTTTGGGTTGATTTCTAGGTGCCTTATACTTTTGGTTGCTACAATAAATGGTATTCTTTGTAAAACTTACATTTTCTAACAATTGGTGACTGGTGCTCTTTGCTTGCATTTCATGTCTCTTTCCATCACTAAATTGCCTTAAATATTTCTCATCTTCTCTGTTCCAAATGTCTGTGTTCTTTCTTATTAGGCTGTTCAACCCTAGACCCTTGAATTTAATATCAAAGACACATGAAGAATTATTACTGCAAATGGCTCATAACCATATGAAAGGCTACTCAGCTTCAATCATAAGAATAATGCAAACTGCACTGAGATAGCATTACTCACTTATCAGATTGGCAGAATTCCAGAAGTTTAACCACATGCTTTGTTGGCAAGGCCCTGGGGGAAATAGACATACATATTTCCACTTGGTCGGGGTGGGGGAATGCAAAGTAATACAATGCCTATCTATGGAGGGAAATTAGCAATACCTAAAACAGTTTTGTATACATTTACTCTATGATCTAGCAATCTCACTTCTAGGAATCTACCCCAAAAATTTACTGGCAAAAATATTTCTGAAAAGTATGCATATGGCTCTTCATTGTAGCACTATTTGAAGTAACAAACTGCTGACCATAACTTAAATGTCCTTCACCAGGGAACTGGTTGAATAAACTACATGGTGCTTCTGCACGGTGGAGAACTATGAAGCTGAAAAAAAGGAATGGGGAATATATCTACAATGGAGTGATCTCTAGGATATATTAAATGAAAGGACAAGATACTATTTATCTAAGAAAGGAGGTATAGTAATATGTATTTGCTTACATTAAAAATGGACAAAGAAAAAAAAAATGAACAAAGACACTATAAAATTTTTTAAAAAGATTGCCCATAGGAGACGGGAGAGAATAGGCTGGAGGGAAAAAGAAATGGAAGTTACTCTTCTCTGAATATACCTTATTTTGTTGGTTTGGCTTTGGAAACATGTACATTTTTAACATAGTTTCAAAATGAATTTAAATAAAAAAATAAAAAAACAAAAAAACAAGCAATCTTTGAGAAAACCAAATTAATCTAACTGGGAATTGAGCTGGTTGGCATAACCCACAGAGAGGCACTATGCCAAGTAGCTTTAAACCACAGTGATTTGCTTTTATGTCCCAGTGGCATATGATAAAGATTCTCAAATTGCAGAAAACATTCCAAACTTTTCAATTATCATCGTTGGCGATGATGTTGGTATTGTTATTCATAGACTCTTATATGTGTATTGTGAAATAGAATATACAAGTCATTATATTGGTAGGAGGAAGGAAACATCAATGTAAGAACAAGTTAAGTAAAATCCCTACAATTCTGAGTTTGAATTAGAAATACAGTATGAACTCATGAACCATTTTATTATTTAAAAAAATATATTTTCAAGTTCTTTTTCTGGTACGGCCCAGAAACAATGACTGACCAGTAGGAATGAGCATTCCTACTGCCCAGCTCGTCATTGCCAAGTATTTCCCACTGAAAGGAATCAGGCACTTTGGAGAAAAGCCTGCTTTCAGGTTTGGGGCAAGAGATATACAGGACGAGCCCAGAAACTCTCGTCACACTGGAAAGCAGAGAAGCTATCGATGGCTTCCAGGGACACGGAACCGATGTGAAGAGGCTTCCATTAGCCAAGCTTCCACTGGACAGTTTACGTTTCATTGAGGATAGTACTACAATGGATTGAAACACATTGCACAGACTTAAGTACATGAGTTTATAATAATACCCAAGAAGAAAAATCAGTCACCTTTGTAGGATGCTTGGAAATTAACTCATTTTGAAAACTGGTAAATGAAGGGAAAGAAAGAAGCATTTTATGAACTGTACCTCAGGATTACCAAAGAGCTGATGAAGAGATGTTTCTCTTTATAGAAGTAGTGCATCTGAGAAACAAAGAAGGATTGGTAAGGGGAAGGGCTGGTTAAAATGGGTAATGTAAATAAATAAATCTTTAAAAAAAAAAAAAAAAAAGGAATGGTAAAATTATCACCATTTTGCTCTCCCTAATGAATTCATGGGTCTAGGCAGTGACTACCAATTGGCTGCTGACAACACAAAAGAAGAGACATCCAGACATGCGCCTCCTGATGTAGCCTGGCCAAACACATTGAACCTTAATCTGATCAAACCTCTAGATGTAACAAGCACGTTTTAGGATATACAGGGAGCAGAGGAACATGTTAAACAATATTTATTTGTGTGGCAACACAATTGGCAAAACTCACACTGTAGGAAACTCCATAGCACAGATGACCTGGGTTTTTAAAGAATTATCAATAATAAATCATGGGGGAAAAAAGGTGGAGGGTGAACCTGTAGATTAAAAGAGACATATCAACCAGTTGCAGTATATGGACCATATCTGGATCTTAATTAGAACAAACTGTTAAAAAAAAAAAAACAAAAAAACAAAAAAAAAAAAAAAAAAAAAGACAACCAGGGACAATCTGAACACTGGCTATTTGAAGAAAGAAATTGTTGCTTTTCTTTGGATGAGACAGTGGTACTGTACTTATGATTAAAGAAAGGTCTTTATCTTTTAAAGATGCATATGAATTATTTACTTTTTACATAATATGGGGATTTGCTTTAAAATAAAGGGCTGGTAAGGAAGTGGGTAGCTATGGATGAAACTTAAGTTGGGGGTGACTGAAATTAGATAATGGGTTCATGGGGAACCATTCATTGTACTGTTCTCTACTTTTGTGTATGGTTAAGGTTTTTATTGGTAAAAAGCTAAACAAAGAACTCAGCATAAATATGGCTCAGAAGAGGTGGATTTCTGAAGAGCTTTATGTAAAATGAGACTCTGTATTAAACCTCATTTTCATAGTGTCTTTGTACCCTAGAGATAAGTTCTTAGAGGGAAACAGCACATACGTGGTGTCTGCAGCTAGTTCCTGGTTGTAGCTTAGTGACTCAGCCTCTCACCAAGCCCCAGAGCCTATGGTTTCTGAGGGAGGCAGCCCAAGTTTGCTCCCCTGGGGGAGGGGGTTACTATTGGATAAGATGTCTTCTGAGTGTGGATTATGGTTCTCCTTTAATCTGGCTCTGCCTTCTTCTCCATTGTCACCTCCAGCCAACGGTAGAGTCTCTGGGGAAGGAAAGGGATCTCTCTCCCTATTTCCAGGTGCTTAAGGGCCTTGTGAAAAGCCAACAGCCCAGAGAGGAACTCTGACCTCACAATATCACTTGGCCAGTTAGTAGCATGGTCAGAATTAGAACATGACTCTCTGGGCTTCCACTGCCCTGCACCTCACTGCTTCACTCTCATTTGATGAGTTACCTCTTCCTTGCTGCCTGCCCACATAATGAGGGATGCCTGTATTATTTGTGGAGCCTCAGTGGGCTGTTGAGAGAGGGTTTTTGCCCTGAATTATTTGACTGCTGTGCTGGTCTGGGTACACAGTCACTTGGCCAGATAACTTTAACATGCCTAAGGAAATGATCACAGCCTCCAGGATCTGAGGAATGTGAAACTGTGGACAAGGACACGGTTTTAATATTGATAATACTCATAAATACAGTGCTTACAGTTTAGGAAGTGTTTCACGTAAGTATACCATCTCATTTGTTCATCCTTACCACACCTGCTGTTATCAGCAGTGGAATGGCTTGTGAAGCCTGGAACTCCAGGCAAGGTCTCCTGATTGCAGACTCTGTGCTGTCTCTATTTTGTCGTGATGCCTTTCTTTTGGTAGTGATGTATGATATCTTTAGGTGATGCCAGTGGCCCGTGATTAGTATGACATAGGCTCTTGATGCCACCACCGCCACCACCATCACCATCATCATCATATGAGTAACAATTACTACTTATATCAGTCTAGTGTTTACTGTGTGCCACGAATATTTGGAAACATCATCACATTTAATTCACATAAAAATCCTTTGGCATACATATTAAAATCTTATTAGCTATGTGATCTTGGGTAAGATTAAACACCTTCTAAAGGTATTTATTTGAACCCAGGTGTGTCTGATGCCAGGGCCCGTGTTTTAATGGTAAGTCACTGACTTTCATTCATTAAATTAATGTTTACTGAGCACCTCCTCCATAGCAGGTACTGTTTCAGGCACTGGGGATGCAATTGTGAACAAGACAGAAATACTCCCTTGCCCTTAAGCAACTTAAAACTGATGGGGTAAGACAGACAGCGAACAAGATATTTTTAGGAAATTGTGAGTGGTTAGAAGGAAATTAAACTGGGTAATGTGACACAGAGTATATGGGGTGCTGCTTTAGGTTGGTCAGGGGGCATCTCTGACATTTGACAGGACTTGAGTATTATAGATAGAAGGAACAAATGAAAATTAAAGGTTCTGTAGCATGAACTGGTGTATAAGGTTCAGGGAACAGAAAGAGAAAACAAGAGAATTTGGAAGCCATTGGAGAGGCAGAGATTGCATGTCCAGTAGTGGGGATAGATTTGCAGTGAGTTTTCCACATTTTCTGTCCCAGCCCCCTGGTGACCCAGGCATGGCTGGGTGGAGTGCAGCCTTGCACTACAGAGTAGAGCTCATTGATCTACGATGGCACTTATTTCTGAGAAACAAACTCCATCCCAGAGACATGACACATTTTCTTCAAGACGCTAGGCTCTCTAGTCTCAAAACCCGTAGGACAGGTATAAATGATAGAGACCTGGCTTGGTGACTTGTGTGAAAACAATTTTGGGATCTTAAATGGCTTCATATAGAAGCAACGTCAAAAGTGCAGCTTGCTTGCCAAAAAAGTTGCAGCAGTAGGAGGCTTTCCTCTGAATGTATGGAGAGGTAGATGCCTGCCAAATACAAGGAGGAAGTTCTTGGCCAAAAATGGAATAGCTTCTTTGGATGCTGATGAGTTCCCTCACAGTTGAGGAGAAACTTGCCCTGCCTCTTGTCAGGAACATTGTGAGATGATTCCAGCCCGGGCTGTGGTTGGAGGAAGTGTTGGATTAGATGATCCTGAGGACCTTTACAACCCTCAGTCCTGAGGGTCTCTTTGTGTTGGCCACAGTCAACGGTAGTGATGGTTAGTAACAATTTATGGGAGATGAAAGATCCAAACCCAAACTGACTTCTGTCTGCCTCACAGTTCAGGCCACTGCTCCTTCGTTCCCCGACTCTCCTCATTGCTTTGCACATAAGGGCACTGAATTACCCTGGGATCCCTATTATTTTTAGTAGCATCTTATTTAATGCTGCTCTAGATTTTTTAGCTAACTGGCACCATCTGTCTGTAATCACATATTCCAGAGCTGTCTGCTTGTCATCTGTCTGCCTGCTTCTCTCATGGTTTGGGGACTGGTTGTATCTACTGTTGACTTGCTATACTTGAAAATTTTTACTTGGCATGGTCACCGAAGGTACCATAGACTATCTGTGGAAGCTAGCAAATGCCTTGGAGAAGAAGACTGGAGTCGTCATCTTACTTTTTTTTTTTTTTTTTTAATCGGGAGGTACCAGGGATTGAACCCCGGTCTCTCCATATGGCAGACGGACGCCGAACCTCTTGAGCCACATCCGTTTCCCGTCATCTTACTTTTAAGTCCTTGTAGAAGGTCCCCGAGTTGGCTCTAGGTTCTGATTCCTTTGTCACTGGGCTTTGAACCTTGGCCATCTCTTTCAAACTCTTTGGGCTCTAATTCTTTTATCTCTAAACAGGGAATAATATCTCTATCTGCCTCAAGTTGAAGAGATTAAACCATTGACTCTCTGGAGGTCCCATCCAGCTCTAGGATCATTCAAAAGTGTTCTTTTTTGTGTTTGCATGGTTGGGAATATTTCTGGATTCTTTGCCAGGCTCTGACTTCTCAGTGCTTGATACTCTGACATGCATGGATGCACATTTGAAAGACAGATACCCAATAGATTATTGAACATCTTTGCCAGTAGTGTGAGGAAGCTGTCACTTCTGAAAAGGGGATGTGTGGTTTTTTTTCCTCCTAGTTTCACTACTTAGGTTGTATCATTTGCCCTAAGATCTCCCTTAAGTGTAGGTATTCCTATACCTTAGACTAAGTATATTAATTTTATAAGCATATTAAAGACATAATACAGCACCTTCATATATCTATGCCTTATAACAACCCTATAGAATGGATTGCTGCAATCTCTAATAAAAAGATGTGGAAATTCAGAGAGATTGAATGTGCTGCTGAAGGTCTGACTTTAGTGCCTGTGCTTTTCTGTTGTTCTGGGCTGCATCTCTGAATAGGTGGGTTGAGTCCGTGAGTAGGTATATTGGGTTGGTGGTGTATTAGACAGGATGGAAGGGGTAGGATTCACGGAAGAAAGCAAGTTGCAGGATCAGTGATGAGGCTGAGGCTTCGTGGTCTCTGGAAAAGGGGGTGAGGGAATGCCATCACCTCTCATTCTGATGGCCTTGGAGGAGCTGGACCGTGAGGTAGCAGCAAGTAGGTCTTGGGTGATCTTGCTTCCCATAGTAAGGACAGGAGTTGAAGCAGGACTGGAGGCAGGCCAGGCATGACTTGGCAGGACGCCCACACATCAAGCCTGCAGAAGTGTGTGTGTCTGGTCTCCTGGCGGAGTTCTGCTAGTGGAATGTGATACCTGGCTTGGGCCATAAGGAGGGCGCCTCCTCTCTCTTTCCATCTGTCACCTCTTAGGAGAAAGGGGAGCCCAGGAGAGCGCCTGCCTCTAGTTGCTCTTGAGCACCCATCCTAGGTGGCAGAATTAAAATATAATTTTTAAATGATTCTAAAGGTAATGTCATGACAGAAAGCTTGAGAACCTAGAAAATTACACAGAAAAACACAATAACTACAGTCAAAATGGGAGAATATTTCAAGTGGTGGGTGATAAATAAGGCTTCCTTTACTTATCGTCGTAGTTTAAGGTAGCACCATGCATGCACATAAAGACTTTGCAGTGCCTTTCATCGTAAAGCCCCAGTGTTGGAGGAGGCCATGCCATTTTCCAGCAGCACATGCTCGCCCTCTTAGCTGGTGTGTCTGTTTGGTTTCCATCAGAAAAACAGACCAGTAGGAGGTATATACGAAGAGATCTCTTAAAAGGAATTGGTTTATGTGATTGTGAGTACTGATTAGGCAAGTCTGAAATCATAGGGCAGGGCCTCAGGAAGGCAGGCTGGAGCTCCTGTTGAGAGCTGAAGCTGCAGTCCACAGGCAGAATTCCTTCCTCAGGGAAGCTGCAGTTCTGCCAGGCCTTTCAGGTGATTGAATCAGGCTTAGCCACGTTATCTGGGATACTTTTTTTTTTTTTTTTTAAACTGATTATGGACTTTAATCATATCTACTAAATAGCTTCACAGCACCACCTAGATTAGTGTTTGAATGAATTAAAAAATCACATCTGGTAATCACTCTTGTTTTGAGATAGATCTGGGGAATTGGCTGCATCACCTGCCTTGGCAGCCCCACCCCTCCTTTAACAACCCTCCCTGCTAGGAAATACTTAAAAGGTCTCAAGTAAATTCAGTTTCACTGACCTCACCTGGGTCTGCCCACCAAGAGCCTCATGTTTTGCCTGAACTTAGTTATATTCATTTGTACTTTTGTGTCCTAAGTGTGCTTAAGTCTTTTGTGTGCCTGTGATCTCTCTCCATGACTAAGCTGGAAGTTATTGCAGGGGTAGGATGGTGTCCTCTTTTGCGTTTGTGTATCCTCGCTAGTCTGAGTCCACGGTGCAGTGCCCTAGGTGACTTCTCAGTGAACAGTGACTACGATCTGTTGACAACTCCAAGTCTCAAAATGGTCAAGGTTCTTGTGATAGCTCCTCATGGAAGAAAAAAACAATTTGTTTTGTTTATTTGCTTTTGTTCATTCATTTAACAGCTATTATTGAGTGCCTGCTCTAAGCTGGCATTTTTCTATGTACTAGGGATATATAGCAGTGAACTACCTGGGAGCTTTACTAAGTAGCATGGGTGTTGGGAACGGGGGTAGGGGGGGAAAGGAAGAAGATTAACAATAATCAACTCTACAGATAAAGCAAACAAGGTAAGTTCAGATAGTGCTGAGTGTGTTGAGAAAAACAAAGCCAGGGTATTGTGACTAAATTTGGTAGTCACTTTCTGAGTTCAAATGATTTCTTAGCTGTGTGACCTTGGGCAAATTGCTTCACCTTTCTGTGCCTCAGGTGTTCTGTCTATTAGAACAAGAGTTAGAATCTGTGAGATGTGGGGAGTCTAGTCCACCAGTGGTGGGAGACATTGTAGCTTTTCGGAAGAAGATCTAGGACATGGCTTCTAACCAGGAGACCCCAAGGGGTCCTTGGGAAAATTTCAGGGGTCTGTGAGCTTGAATTGAAAAAAATCAACTTATTATCTTTATTTTCTCTGACCTCTAACTGAAATGAACATTTCCTTCACTTATGAATGTATGCAATAAATTACAGTTAGTAGTCATTTCTTGTCACATTACAGTTGCGTATCTCGAAAAATCGCTTCCGCTCATCCATACTTTGAAATTACAGTAGTTGTTAGACCCAAAGCTAGTTGAGTTTCTATGTTCTGAGAAGGGGTCTGTGGTTTTCACCTTACTGGCAGAGGGGTCTGTGGAACAAAAAAGGTTAAGAACCCCTACTCTAGGAAGATGAATGAACTAGAAATGTTGTTTGAGATGGTTAGAGATTTGCTCGTCAGTGTTATTTGCAACCCACCAGCAGAGGCATCATGGAAGAGCTTGTTAGAAAGGCAGACCCTCTGGCCCATCCACACAACTGAGTCAGAATTGGCATTTTACCACCATCCCCAAGTGACTTGTCTGGATATACTAAAGTTTGAGAAACACTGGGGTGAGCGAGGCTGAGGGCAATTCAGAGGGTGGCAGAGTAACTCAGATATAGGCATTGGATTCAGATGGGAAGCAGGAAAAAAAAGGGAAGACTGAATCCAGAAGGTCCATTTTATCAGTTTTTATCCTGAGTGAGGCTAGTCTCAGAAGAACTGACTTACAAGAAACTGACATTATCAAGAATGCTGTATTAGATCATAGTGGGAGTTATGTGGATTTTGACTCTGAGAACTTGGGCCGGTCTCTGCACAGGACACTTCTCCCTGGGGCCTGAGTCCTTTCAGGATGTTAAATACAAATTGGAGAGGAGAGGATCAAGAGATTGGACTTGCCCTCCCCCCTCCTTCACTTCAGGAAAGTTTCCCTTTTAGATCTAGGCTCAGCCTTTTGGAAGCTGACCCCCTGGCCCGCGGTCGCCTTCTTGAGAAGCTGGGCCATCCTCATCTCTGTGTCCAGGCCAGAGCGTCACCCTCTTCCCTTGTTGTTCTGACTCTGGCCTGCTCTGTACCAATCAGGATTTAGGTTTACTGCTCCTCAGTGCCTTGTGGGAGATCCCTTAATCCTGTTTCCACAACAGGCTGCTTCTCAATAATTTTGCCTGGACAGCTAATCCCATCCATGGGATGTGAGTTCTTGTGTGCTTCAGCCCTAGAGGTGGCCTCTTTTACTTGGGCTCCTTATTTTGTCTTTTTGGGGATCCACCCCACTGAGGGTGTTTCCTTCACTCAGCAAGTACTTTTTGGCTACTTCCTTTGTGCCTGGCACTGCTCAGGTCCCGTGTTTACTCCAGTTACAGCTCAGAAAGCTCTTAGGTGAGCTGGTAGCATAATATGACATTAGTCATATGTTACCTTGGAATCAGTCCTAGGTAGGGATAACTGCAGATGTTGGTAGGTTTCCTTTCAAAATTATTGTTCCAGAGATGGCATGTAGAGAAGAGACAACTGGTCATCAGAGGACAGGTACAGTTTCTGATTTAACAAATTAGTACTCTGATTTACTGACTTTGGTGCAGATTCAGGATGGGTCATCTTAAAAGTTACTGGGAGTGATGTGAGGAGAACTTTGCTCCCCGCCCCCCCAGCAGTAGCATCCTCTTTAACAAGTACGTTTTCCTCAGCTCTTCCCTGCACGCCACCATATTCTTTGATGTTCCTACAAAGATCTGTGGTCTTTGCTGGGGAGAGGGTTGAGCTTATATCATATATATTTCATCAACTTTGGAGCAAGAGGCAGCCTTTGTTCTATTGTCTGAATCAAAGTTAAACCCGTTTCATTTCTTAGGTTCCTTGGGCTCTCACGAAGCTGCTTGCGGATATTTATACCACAGCACCAGGGAGTAAGAATGGAGTTACAAGTGCCCCCATGGACAGCATTAATCCATTTTCTCAGGCATAATCTAATCATCTGAAAATGCTGGCTTTGGTTTCCTGGGGACAGGAGCGCGTTTTATGCATTTTGTTCTGTTTGCATTGGCAGCCTCTGCAGACATTGCAGGTTTTCTTACATTGCTCCTGTCTTTATCCGATTAACGTCGGGCAGCAGCCACTCGTTCACGTGCAGCTTTACTTGCTGCTGCTTGATGGATTGCAGCCTGAGCCTGACACCGCGGTGCTGACTTCTTGGTGGCTTTTTTTTTCTTAACTGGTGAACTTTTGCCTAATAATGTACCATTAGATTTCCGTTCTCCAGACAGTGAGCTATAAACTTAGGTACCCTACCTATTGCCCTCTTTGTTTGAGAAGGGAAGGAGACATAGGGAAGTCCAGTGATAGATTATGGGCCCTGGTGGGTCAGAACACAGAGCTCCCAGGGGTTCCAGCCGCCCCTCAGCTTGCCTTTCAGACATGTTGTGAGATCGTTGATGAACAAATGTACCATTGTGCTCCCTGGAACAAAAAGAGGGCTTGGTGCCCTGAATGTGCCTTGTCAGGCTGAAGCTAGGGTGCCCTTTAGTTCTCCTTTCTACAAAGAGCCCCATTGGGAGCAGTTGTTGGGGCTGTATCCTACCAGCCCTTCCAAGGAAGATTCTATGCAGGGAAAGCTGCTGGCCCAGCTTTTATGTGTATTGGGACATAGAGGGGCGTCTCCCATCTTCTGGGAACCTTAGAAATACATCATGGCTTCTTGCCATCTGATGATGGACAGACCACTTATTCCTCTTCTGCATCCATTTTCTTACCATGCTTTAGTCAGTGAACCTTTAATTAGGTCTTTGAGGCACCCGGCCTGTCTTACTGTCCTTCACAATGTTGTAAGGACAAGATACAGATAAAAGATAAAAAGATTGTGAAATGTTTCGCCAATACCAATGCTTAGCAGGTGCTTTGTCCTGCTGATATTATGCTAGACTCTTCTTAAAACAAAACAAAAACACAACTCTAGCTGCCACAGTTTTCCTGCATGATTAATTAGCATTTGTAGGTCCCTTAGGGAGATCCTCAGAGTTCCTTGAATAGTTCCATTAGTCACTTACTATTTTTCGATTTGCTCTGCCTTACTGAGCACCCACTATGCACTCAAGACTGTGTAAGAGATTGGGGTGAGGGTTGGGGTGAGTGCGTTTTCTCTGAAGCGAGTGAGACCTCTCCTCTGGGAGGACGCTGAGTTCTTTTGAGTCATGGACCCTGTGAAAATCTGGTGAATGCCTTGGCTTCTCTCTTTAGAAAACTGCTCATGAACAGAGAATTTGGCATATCATTTCAAGGGGCCTGTGAACCCTGAGAAAGTTCATGGGAATTCCTAGGACTTCAGGATAAAAGCTGCTTGTCTCAATAATTCACATAGGAGCGATGGTGCATGGTAATTTGTCATAATCTGTATTTTGGGAGGTAGAGGAACTAAGAATGATTTCCTTTTTAAGAAAGATCTTCTTAAGAAAGATCTAGAAACTAGAACATTTCACTGTCTTAATAACCAGAGGAGGGGCTGCTCAGGGCCCATGGCTTGGAGCTACTCCAGTAGCCAATAGAAGAGAGCAGCGAGTGATTTGGAGAAGATCTATCCAGGCATTCCAGAGAGGTCTCTACCATCTTCCAGCTTGGAAATGGGACCTTGGAGCTCATTGCCTGAGACAAACAATATGGAACCTGATTAATTGAGAAGGATTTACTGGTCAGATAGAACTGTGGGCATTGAGCTCATGTGTCTGTGTTTGCCTGAGAACTGCATTGAAGTGTCCCTGCTTTTAGCGTCTGTATAAAGCTGAAATCTCTAAGTTGGATTTATTCCACATTCCACAAAAAACAAACAAAAAAACAATAAATGGCAAAAAACAAAATAAGCAAAAGACTTACACTGCTGCTGTTCATTTTTTATTTAAAAATTGCCAACATGAAGAGGATTCAGTCAGTTTAAGAGAAGTGTTAAGAACCTGCTTGCCCAAACTCAGCATGTATTTGCGTTACCTTCTCCCCAGTGTGGGACATGACTCCTGGGGATGAACCTCCCTGGCATTGAGGGATTACTACTAGGCACCAACTAGCAATGCAACTGGAAAAAGACCTCGAATAAAAGGGGGAAAAGTAAAGACAAATGAGTTGATATGGCTAAGAGACTTCAAAGTGAGTTGGAGGTCATTCAGAGGTAACGCTTATGCACATCTCAGCAGGATCTCATAGACTGCCAAAGTAGCTACAACCCCAAATAGTGGGGCTCCTGAGTGCTCTAGATTCACCCAGGTCCTATGGTCAGGACAGATAGCTCCAGAGTTTGGAGCCTTGCCAGTGAGCCCTACTTTGGACTTTGTGCCCCTGAGAGTGACAGAGTTGGACTCAGCTATGACCTCTTTACACATGGCTTATCTGTCCCTTCTATTTGAACCTATAGTTGGTGCTGGAGTTGGTAGGTGTATGTCCAAGAGACTTAAATCTTTGGGCTGTCCATGTGCCAGCTGGGCCCTGAGCCTTAGCGGAGTTGCTACACCTACTCTCCAGTTCATTGAACTCATCCAGGACAATTAACAAGGATGTGATGATGGACAACCACCATACCAAGGAAACGAGAGAGGCTACAACTGCAATCAAGAGAGTCCCATCCATCAGACGTATGGGATCGAAGCCCCCTCTCAATTTGAGGTGGAGTGGACATCACCATCCTAGAATCCTCAGGATTGGGGAATGAACTATGGACTAGAGTGGACTTAATGGTCCACTTATTATGATTCTAGCAATAGAAGAAATTACAACATTGATGTGGAGGCAGTGGCCACTGGAGGCTCTGAGGGCAAGGAGAGGGGAAAAACAGTTGTAATACTGGGGCATTTTCAGGACTTGGGAATTGTCCTGAATGACATTGCAACGACAGATATAGGCCATTATATATCTTCCCATAACCTAGAGAATTGTGTGGGAAAGAGTGTAAACGACAATGTAAATTATAATCCATGCTCAGTGGCAATGCCCCAAAATGCATTTATCAATTGCAATGAATGTACCACAGTAATGAAGGATATTGTTTATGTGGGGAAATGTGGGAGGTATGGGGAGCGGGGCATATGGGAATCCCTATATTTTTTATGTAACATTTATGTAATCTAAGTATCTTAAAAGAAATAAAAAAAATATATTAAAAAAAAAAAACAAAAAACCTGCTTGCTGTGGCTTTATTCCTTTATGAAAAATTACATGATATAATCTACCTGTTTCTTTATGTTAAGTGCTTTTGGGTCCCAGAGCATTTAACAGCCAGGGCTAGGGAATCTCAGTCTTGTCTGTGAGGTATTAGAGGGCAGCAAGAGGTATTCTTTTCAGGTTAAAGGGATTTATAGAGGCACTTGGAATTGCCTAGAGTTGTCCTCTGAAGACTTGAAAAGTGAATCATATATGGGATCTTTGGCTTCTTATAAAGAAAATGGCATGGGGGAGGCAGCAGGGATGGTAACAATTGGTACGTGGCCAGAGTGACAAATATGAACCTATTCCATGAGTAATAGGACTGCTGGTACGAATGTAAATTGGGAAAACCTCTCATCAGTTTTATTATAATAGTGAAATGTGAAAAGACAGCTTAAATCTCCACAATAGAATAATTTTTATGCAAGTGATAGTTTATCCAAATGATGGAGAAGTTTGCAGTCACTGAGCTTACTTACAAATGGGGAAACAAGGGAAGAATTGGGAATGTGGTGCAGGAAATTGGGAGAGAATCCTTTGAGGTTCCTCTCCCCCATACCTTTTAACATATAATTCGCCACATAAAGTTCTCCCTGTATAATCCTCCCTGGATTCTTTCCTTTATCTTCCCCACGCCCAACTGTGTTCCTCAGCAATCTGTTGCTACCCAGACTCTTACAAAAGTGTTGATGCCTCTGCTCCCTAATCTCAGGGTTCATCACCCTTGGATAGGGGTTCTGAAAAGACCCCCCATGCACTGTAATTTCCCATTTACCTGCATCTCTGTAGAACAGAATTCCTCACAAGGAGCTCGGCTAACTGGTTACTCCAAAGCCATGTCAGGGATGACTTTCTGCTAAAGAACTGAGAATATTAGGATTTTTTTGGTCATTTGAAAACCTGCATTTGAGGAGCAGGTGTAGCTCAGTGTTTGAGCATGTGTTTCACACATACGAGGTCCCAGGTTCAATGCCCGGTATCTCCTAAAATTTTTAAAAATTGAAAAAAAAAAACAACAACTGCATTTGAGAGGAGTAGACTGATGAGTTCAGAGTTTGATTATTTAGTGCAGCCTTCTCACTTTGCAGATGAGAAAACTGAGGCCAAGGACATGTCCTGAGTCTCACAGCTGGCAGTGATAGGTACGGTACCCCTGTTTTACGGAGGAGCATGTGAAGGATGATGCTGGCTTTGCATTTATTAGCTGTGTGACTTTGGGCAAATAATCTCCTTGGCATTTCAGTAGGTGCATTTGTAGACAGGAGATTGTCTAGTCTATGTATGGTGCTTGGCACCATATCTGCCATATAGTAAGTGCATATTGACTTATAAATGATAAAAATAACAGTGAAAGTTAAGAAAAAGTGCCCTTTTTATTGTTATTACTTTGGAGAAAGGACTCTTGCTTCAGTCATTGGATGTTCTCAGGAAATAGCCCTCAACTCTTTGGGGATGTGAGTTAATTGCTCAGATAATGACCCCATACCTGGGACATAAAGCAATAATTGAATGTTTGCATCTTGGACTAAGGAATGATCTGTTTCTAAATAGTTCAGGCACTTTGAATCAAGCACATTACAATGCAGGTGAATCTCTATATGAAGGCAACCTAGTGTTTAAAAGCTGGGATTTATAAACAAATAAATTAGGCTGATTACTGTAATTACAAGTGGCTCTCTCTTTTTACAGAAGAATTAATTTCAAGGTATATTTAAATATAGACGTTCCCACTGAGAATTAAGAAATAAACCTTCATTCCTATGGCTAACTGATATTTGACAAGGGTGCCAAGTTCATTCAGTGGTGGAAAAATAGTGTCTTCAACAAATGGTGCTGGGAGAACTGGATAGCCATAAGCAGAAGAATTAACATGTTCCCCTACCTCACACCATATACAAAAATTAACACAAAAATGGGTCAAAGACCTATATATATAAACCAAAAGTATAAAACTCCTAGAAGAAAACAGGGAAACATCTTCAGGGCCTGGTGTTAGGCGATGGTTTCTTAGACTTGACACTAAAAGCACAAGTGACAAAAGAAAAATAGATAAATGGGACTTAATCAAAATTAGAAACTTTTGTGCAAAGAATCTTATCAAGGAAGTAAAAAGATAACCTACAGAATAGGAGAAAATATTTGGAAAACATATATCTGATAAGGGTTTACTGTTCAGAATAAATAAGTACAATTCAGCCACAAAAAGTTGAACAACCCAATAAAAAAATGGGAAAAAGACTTGAATGGAATTTCTCCAAGAAGATAATACAAATGACCAATAAACACATGAAAAGATGGTCAACATTGGTAGCCACTAGGGAAATGCAAATCAAAACCGCAATGAGATACCATTTCACACCCACTAAAATGGCTACTAAACAAAACAAAACAAAACTGAAAATAAGTGTTGGAGAGGAGGTGGAGTAGTAGGAACCCTCTTACTTTGTTGGTGGGAATGTAAAATGGTGTAGCCACTGTGGAAAATAGTTCTGTGGTTCTTCAGGAAGTGTTTATATGTTTATAGAATTACCACTTGACCTTGCAATAAGCCAGACCCCACCCCAAAGGATGTATATTGTATGATCTCAAATGAAATAAGCAGAATATGCAAATTCATAAAGTCAGAAATTAGAATACAGTATAACAGAGGCTGGGTGGGAGTGGGGAGTGGGAAATTTCTATTTGGGGTGATGGAAAAGTTTTGGCAACGGATGATGGTGATGGAGGCACAATATTGTGAATGTAATTAACACCACTGAATTGTATATTTCAAAGTGAATACAATGGGAAATTTTAGGTTGTATATAAGTTACCAGGAAAAAAAAAAGTAGAACTGTGCAACACAAAGAGTGAATCCTGTGCAAACTATGGGCTACATTTAATAGTCTAGTTATAGTAATGTTGTTTTTCAATTATAACAAAGGTACCACACTAATGTAAAATATTAATAATAGGAAAATTGTGTGTGTGAGGGGGGTATATAGGAACTCTACTTTTGCATGATTTTTTTTTGTAAACCCACAACTGCTCTAATTTTTTTTTTTAAGGGTTAAAAAAAAAATCTTAGAGCATCTGAGGACATTTATTTATTTATTTATTTATTTATTTATTTATTTATTTATTTTTTTACCGGGAGGTACCGGGGATCAAACCCTGGTCGGTCTCTCCATATGGTAGACGGACGCCGAACCTCTTGAGCCACATCCATTTCTCAAAGACTTTTTTTTTTTTTTTTTTTTTTTTTTTTACCGGGAGGTCCCGGGGATCGAACCCGGGTCCCTCCATATGGGAGACGGACGCCCAACCAGTTGAGCCACATCTGACCCCCTGAGGACATTTAAATAAGGACTGAGTATAAGGATTTTTGGTTAATTAGATGTGTAAAAGAAAACCACATTTGTGGGAAGATGCGTTCAAGAATGTAGTGGTGAAATAATCTCGTGATTTACTATAAAATACCTAAGCAAAGTAAGGTGGGTGGGTAATAGATAAAGCAAATATGGTAAAATCATAAAAACAATTAAATCTGGGTAATGGGTGTTTTGGGCTTCCCTATATTATTCTTTCTATTCTTCCCAATAATTCAATTTAAGATCTAACAATCTGTGTGGCATAATAATTATAATAATTCTTATTTTGTTATATGCCCACCAGATTCCATTGGTCTGTATGTCTGTCCTTAAAGGTTCTAGGGAATAATCCTTTCTTGCCTCTTCCTAGATTCTGGTGGCCCCAGGCATTCCTTGTCTTGTGGCAGCATAAATCCAATCCTTAACTGTCTTTCAAGTGGCTATCTGAGTGAGTCTCCATCTTCACATGTCTCTTCTCTTACAAGGGTACCAGTCATCATGGACTAGGATCTGCCTTAATTCAGTATGACATCTTTTTTTTTTCTTTTTCTTTTTTCCCCTGTAGGAGTAGCCTGCATCTAATGACTTCTTCTTTTTTTAAAATACATATTTTTAATTTTTTTAAAGACACTTAGATTACACAAATGTTAAACAAAAAATATAGGGATTCCTGTGTGCCCTGCTCCCCACCCCTCCCACACCCTCCCACATAAACATCCTTCATTACTGTGGCACATTCATTGCAATTGATAAACACATCCTGGGGGCATTGCCGTTGAGCATGGACCATAGTTCATATTGTAGTTTACACTCTTTCCCACACAATTCTGCTGGCTATGGGAAGATATATCTGAGTATGACATTATCTTAACTTGTTTACACCACAAAGACTATTTCCAAATAAGGTCATTTTCACAGGTTCTGGGGCTTAGGACTTCAACCTCTGGTTTTGGAGATACAAGTCAACCCAAGATAACATCATTTAATAATTTTTTTCAGTTTATTGTTGGGATAGATTCCTAGAAGTGGGATTCTTTAGTTGAAGGGTAAATGCATGTGCAGTTTTGCTAGATATCATCCCATTTCTTTCCAGAGAGACTATACCATTTTACATTCCCACCAGCAATGATTATTTCTCCACAGCCTACCCAATATAGTATATTGTCAATTTGGATTTTTACTTATCTGATAGGCAAGAAATATCTCTGTGTGGTTTTAATTTCCATTTCTTTTATTATGAATGAGGTTGAGGATCTTTTCATCATTTTAAGGGCCACTGGCATTTAAAAAAAAAAACTTTAAAAAGTGAAGTTTATCATTTGTACATGAACATCCATAAATAGTAAGTGTATAGTATAAGTTGTGGACATACAAAACAACCATGCATATCATCATACAGAACTCCCATACATTACCCCACTACCAACATCTTGCATTATTTTGAAACAATTGTTACAAAAAGGTGGGTTGGGGGAAACATGCATTGGCGTTTGTTTTTCTGTGAACTCTCTCTTCCTATCTTTTGGCATTTTCCTATCAGGAATTTGGTCTTTTTCTTCTTGAAATTTAGGAGCTCTTTGTATATTAGGGATATGAATCCTTTGTGATGTACTGAAGTAATTCTTTTCCACTTTTAATTTGCCTTTGCTTATGGTGTCTTACTTTACCCCTGCCACCACTCTGATAAACAACTTTTTTTGTTTGAAAAATTTCAAACAGAAGTTGAAATAGTGCAATGGACTCCATACTCTCCATCTTTATTCACCAAGTTACCATATTTGTGTCATGTTTCTTTACATACATATACACAGAATTTTGCTGTTCTGTTTGAAATTAAGTTATAAGAAATTATGATACTTCATCACTAAATACTTGAAATACATATCCTAAGAATAAGGACAAACCCCTACATAATTACAGTAACACTGAAAAAAATAATTTTTTTCATGCTAAAATTGTATGCTTTTATATAGTTACATTTATTGATCTTTTATTTTAATGCTTCTGATTTTGAGGCATAGCAAGATTTTTCTCACTTGTGGGATATAAAGGAATTCACCCATTTTTCTTTTAGTACCTGGGTAGTTTTATTATTTTTATTCAGATCTCTGATTCATTAGAAATTTACCCTAGAATATGGTATAATGTACAGATCTAATTTTGTTTTTTTAAATGGCTATTTGATTGTCCCAAGAGCATTTATTAATAAGTCAAAATTTTCCCCCAGTGAATTGAAATACTGTCTTTAGTATACAACAAGTATCTATAAGCACTTGGGGCTTTTTGTACGTTCTATTATGTTGTATTGTCTGTTGGGATATATTCATTTAGTTGAATTCTTATTTTAATTCACTCAGAAATCTCTATTCTCTTGTGGTTTTATTCTAATCATGGAGTATTCATTCCATGTAGATGTTTACAAAAATTCATTTCAGAATGAAATATTCAACTTTATATTAAATATTTGTAATTTTCTCCATCATTATCCAATATCCCTGAATGAAAACTCCTCAAAAACTATTTGTATTCCAAACAGAAGTTTGTGATCTTTTTTCCTTTTAAAGGGGTAGATTTTCCTGTTTTCCCAGTATGGCTTTTATTCTCTCTCTCTCTTTTCTCCTTATGTACAGTATAAATATTTGAGTGTCTGCTGTTTACAGGGTAATTTGTTAATGGGTCCGATCATAACATATGGTAGTATATGAATCTTACAAATGGGGAAAAATTTGTTTCCTATTCAACCCTTGCTTCCCTTTATTATTTGAAGAATCAGTTTAAATTGAGGACTTCCTAAACTACCAGGGATCAGCTGCTGTCCCTGTGAGATCATTTTGGGACTTCCCTGTCAGCTGAGACTTGGAGTGGCTGGTTAGTCACGTAAGGGTGGGTCCTGATGAAGCCATTGATTATTTTTTCAGTCTTAGGATATTCTTATTTGTCTGTGTACGCCCTTGGCTTGACTCACCCTTTATTCTGCACACAGGGATTCATGAGGATTTGAAGGGTTACATTTTTATATGCTGAGTATACCAATTTTTGTGAATCTTCTTGTCATCTCATATGAAGGTGTTTTGGGGCCCCAGCTAATCTTTTCTTTCCTCATATTATCTGTGTTTTTCTGTGTTGTCTTACCTCCTTTAAGGCTCAGTTTAAGCCTTCTATTCAGTCCATTAGTGATCATTCTATACCTCTCTGATCTGTCCATCCTCAGAATTCTACGTCTTCTCATTTGGCCCATGGTCACATATGCCTTGTGTTATTGTATGTTTGCTCTAGTCCTCCTCTCCTAATTGAATAGGTGGGGCCATCCCCTTTGTCGTCTGACCTCCTCCGTTCTGTCCACTGTTATTGCCCTCTGGCCCACAGTATCTCCTGCTTACTCTGATCAGACCATTTCTGTCAAATAGACCATATGTGTTCCTAACCCTGTGTTCCATGTCATGATTTTCCCTGCTTGGAATGCCCTCTCTTTCTGCTGCTTCTGTATTTCTGTTTATCTTAAAAGGCTCAACTCAAACGCTGTATCCTCTGCAGATATCCCTCACCCCTGCTTCATTAGCAAGTTGTACAGTCTGTTTAGAATCCTTATGATGTTGATGCTGGGCTTCATGAGGCTGGAAGCACCTCGATTACATTTCATTTAATTGCTCTTATCTCTTGGTAAGCTTAGTGCAGGACTCATAGCAGACACTCATTTGTGTTGGAAAAAGAAAAAAATCTTTCCCAGCCAGGAAGGTGTGCTGAGTCTTTCTCCAATCCCACAGGGACTCAGTCTCCTTCTTTTTGATCTAGATAGTATTTAGAGAGACAACTGAACACAATGTCATGCATGTATTGTCTGTGACTTGATTTATGTATATTAACTTTTTCCGTCTAAATTTTAAGTCCCTTTAAGACAGGGACCTTTGTCATGCTCACAGTAATGAATATGCTTACTAAATTGCTTGGGCTTGATATATATATTGGCCAAGCCTTTTAGTAGGGGAGATGCTGTGCTAGGCTTTTTGTATCTCTCTCAGTATCAAATTTACTGCTGCAATGTAAAAATTCATTGAGTTCCTGTTCTAGGGGCTTTCCCGAAAATGATAATGGTTATTTCTGATAATTGCTATAACAACAAGAGCCCTGTAGGAAAGGCAGCATTTTCTCCATTTTTCAAATGAGAAAACAAGGGCCCAGAGAGGTTAAATAACTGTCCCAATAACTGTCTCAGCCTGTAAGTGGCAGAGCTGGGATTTGAACCCAGATATTTTCTTACTTTACAGCCCATAGTGCTGGGGGACTACCATAACAAATGTGTTGAGTGAATTTTTTCTCTCCTATGGAACGAATTATGGCGCTTTACACTTAGTAGATACTTATTGCTTGCTCTTCAAGAGCTATTTATTAGTTTTGGTATTACAAGTGATGAGTGTTCAGCTGCCCTACTCTGTTTCTCAGGCAATTTCCAATACTGGCACTTTCTTTTTTTTTTTTTTTTTTTTACCGGGAGGTCCCAGGGATCGAACCCGGGTCCCTCCATATGGGAGAGGGACACCCAACCAGTTGAGCCACATCCAACCCCAATACTGGCACTTTCTGAGAGCTCTGTTTTCTCTACCTCCTGAGAACAGGAGTACCACACCAATGCATTAGGCTATCTCCACCATGCTTTACACCAGGGTAAGGCATTGTCCATGGTAGCGAAGAGGCCTTTCCAGAGGCTCCCTTTGTTTTAGAGCCGAATGTGACCTTTGAGAAGTCATCTAGTCCAGAATCCTCAAACCTGGCTCTGTGCTCAGCTCCATGAGGCAGGTACCACATCTCTTTCATTAAAGTAAATCTAGCATCTTGTACAGTGCCTGAAACATACCATAATGTTGGTTGGATGAATGAAGTGTTGTTGATCATCGGAATCACCTAGGGAATTAAAAAAGAATACCACTTCCCAGGCTCCACTGTAGACCTGCAGATTAAGATTTTCTGGATTGGGGCCAAGTAGGTCTGATAGTCCAGGTTTGGCATTCAGAAATTTAGTCCCAAGAAAATTGAGACTTAGAGAAACAGATTTGGGAAAAAGTTGTGAGTGAAACAGAAATATTTTCTGTTTTCTTACCATTTCCTGCAACCAGAGGGGTTTCCTGTGTTTGGGGGTTGGTGGATATGGTGGGAAATATGTCCTTTCAGGTGTGTATTTTGTATTTGACCAAGAGTTTGAATGCCTGCTTGTTCTGTGCTAGGTGCTAGGGATGGCATTTCAAGGGCCTTTGGTCTTAAGGGTTCCCAGTGCAGCGAGGAAGCAGATACCTAAACTAACAACTCCATAAAAATGCTACTGATTCTGAGATATGTGACAGTGCATGGGAAGCACAGTAGAGATCTTAGGGTCTTTATTACATTAGCTATCGGGGCAGGTGGGTCAGTAACAGGTCTGTGATTTCCCATAGAAAGAGGTCCTAATTTAGATTGGTAAACATTCTGACCCAGAGTACAGTGTCCTTGGAGGACATTTCCCTGGGAAGTTGGAAAGCATTCAAAGGTGATTTGCTTTAGCTGCTATCCAAGCTCAGAAACAGTCCTTTTTATGGGCCTCTTGGACCATTCTGTGGGCTGTAGTATTATCCAGTGGCATCTTTTCTTGGATGTAATTAAGATAAAGAGAGGCAGAAAAAGCCCCAGGCAGGGAGTCAGAATATCTGGCTTTTAATCCTTGTACTGCTGTGAAACTTTGGGCAAGTGTCCTCAGGTTTCTCACCTGTGAAAGGAAGGTAGCAATCTTGTTTGCTTTTATTGTGGGGTGGTTACCATGATCGAATGAGATAATGTGTGAAAATACTTTGAAAACTTTAAACTGCACAGTGAAGTGGTTCTTTAAGTGGCAGTCCAGAAATCTAATTTGTGGGCAGTGGCACGTGTGTATGTCCCAGACATGGGATCCCCAGGTGTGTGTGGAAGGGTGGGCTGAACCATTCTGAATGTGCTGGAGGAGGCTTGTGGGAAGTTTCAAGGTACAGTCCCTGGGAGGGAGAAGGTCATGGGATACTTGACTCAACCAAGTACTGGGTGTACTATACCAAACATACCCCTACTTCTGAAAGAAAGTGGTGGCATCCACGCACTACTTGAAAAGATGAAGAATATTGGAGAAAATGAAAGTCAAATATGTCTCCTCAAATAAGGGAATCCAGGGGAAGCTCATAAAGGGAAACTTACCTGTGGAGATGAGGGTAAATTTTACTGTGTAAAATTGTTTTCTGTCTATCTTGACCAGATTATAGGAGAAATGATCTAGGTTGAGAGAGTCAAGAAAACCCATAGAAACTTCTCCCTGAGCTTCAGGTATAGTGGTACTCAGGAGAATTGCCTTAGGGCAGAATTATCAGATGAGGTGATTTTACAGGAATACAATTATTATTTGGTAATAGCACTTAATAATTGTTCTACCTCATCTTCAGCTCATTAAAACAATATATTCTGAAAGTCTGCCATTGGTATAAAATGTTCTTATGATGATATAACAGGAATCTAGAGCAGAGCTTCTGAGCCCACATGTCTCAATATTGATTCCTTCAGCCCTGTGGGGGCCGTGAGCAGCCTCTCCTGGGCTCCAGACACCTCCAGTTTATACTGTTTACTAGTGTTGGGACTTTTTCTTGGTGCCATGACAGGAAAAGATTGGGAAACACTGCCCCAAAAACTCTGCTCTCTGAAAACAGAACTCTCTTCCCGGCTTTATTTGAATGTGCCCTGGTTTCCTTGTTTGCTCTGGCTGTTCTCTCTGAGCTTTTTTTTTTTTTTTTTGTCTTTTGCTTTATGGTATCTTTTGACTTGTCACCTCATTTAAACCTCCGTGTCAACAAGGTCCAGTGTGATAGTGGTTGATGACATATCAGGATGTCACATGTTAGCTGAGATTTCTGGATCATTGCTTCAGTTCCATCACAGTTCAATCCATAGCAGCCATTTACCTAAAATATTCTCTAGGTGTATGCTTATGTTAGTTCACTTAACAACTGGTATACACTCTTGATGGTTGATCTTAGGCATTTTGAGTTAACCTATAATAGCAAAGGTGAGTCATTGTTTTATTAGATGTCCTATATTTGATTACACTTTCCTAACTTGCCATAGATCTTTCAGTCTTACCAAACATTTTTTCATATTTTAACCTCTAATTACACCTTTAATTACATCTTATCTATTGTCTCAGTTTGCCAGCTGCTATGACAAATACCATCTTAAACAACAGGAATTTATTGGCTCAGGTTTCAGAGGCCAGAAGGCTTGTTCCTTCTGGGGTTGGTAGCGTGCTGGTTGGCAGGCTGGCAATCCTTGGCTTTCCTTACACATGGCAATGTCCTCTCCTTTCTCTTCTGGGTCCCACTGACTTCCAGCTTCTCCTTGTGTCCTCCTTTGACTATGGCTTCTGTTTTTTTTCTTTCCTTTTCTTTACTCCATTCAGTTGGGCCAGACCCTAATTAAAAATTACATCTTGAAGAGATTTTACTTACAGTGGGTTCACATCCACAGGAGTGTTGATTAAGTTTAAGAACATGTCTAAATTGGGGCTCACAATTCAATATACCACATCTATCTGTTCTTGAGGAGAACCAACTCTAGTAGGTTTCACTCCCCTCTTAGTTACCATTGTGCCTGAACCCAGAAACCACGTTTTCTCTCAAAGTCTGTAAAGGGGTCATACTATCTTTTTGTTTCACTGTTCTAAAACTGTGATATTTCATATGAATTAGATTTCAGAAGTCTCTCCTTATATAATCTGGAAGCAGTATAAATTGTTGATGTTTATTCTTCTGTCTCTTTTATGTGTGAAAGATTAATCTGTTCAACTTTAGCTTTTGGGTGACTCATATGATGTCAGCACTCTGCTGTGGTATTGGGTGGTCGTTAGCATTTTATTGGGCTATTTTATAAAACACCACCAAAGAAATATGTGGGAACTGGTATTTATTGCTTTAATCTTGTTGTCTGCATTGAGAAGTTGCTAACTAAATGTTTTCTTCAGCTTTCCCTTAATTGCAGTGTGGTTAATTCCTCTCAACTGTAGGAAGCCAAGGTATTCATAGATTGTTGTTGTTATTTTTGTGGTCGGTAGAAGTAATCGGCATTCACTGAGTGCCAAGAACTTGCTTGGCATGAAGCAGAACGTAGAATTAGATCCAGTTCCTGCCCTGTGAACTTGATGTGAGATGAGCTGGGCGGGGAGAAGGAAGGAAGAGAAAACAGTTTTCACAAAATTGTATTTCTTTTAAAAAGGAGAGCAAATGAATTTCAGTTCAAAAGGACACCTAAAGAATTCAGTTTAATTGGATATAACACAGGTGACAGCCATCAAGACAGCATTTTTGCTAAATTATGTGGATCTGAGAAGTGAGTCATAGCAAACACAGGTATAATGAATAACTTATCTCAAAGCAAAACTGTAGTGGTTTAAGTGTGTGTGTGTGTAGGTGGGCGGGGAGATAGGAGAGAGAGTAAAAAGTGGAGTTGCATTTGGTAAGGGAAGGTTAAAGGAGTCCTGAAAATTTCCCTGGATTCATCTTCCTCCCCAATGGCCACATCCAATCAGTTTCCAAGGTGTATACCTACCTCTTTCCAGATACCCCCTCCTCCTATTCCCTATTATCTTGCTCTGTTTCTCCTTATCTCTGAGGGGTTTCCCATCTTTCCCCCTCCCACCCGTCCCCCATGTAGCTGCCATCTTACTGATCAGTTTTCTGCTGGGAGTTCTTAAATGGCTGCCCATGACTTGGCAATGCCAGGCCCTTCCTGACCCAACCCTGCCTGCCTCTTCAGCCTCTCCTCACTCCCTGCCTTACCTGTTGTGCTCTGGGGGTGCCAAAGAACTTGTAGCATCAGACCACATCAACAGGCCATGCTGGCTTAACGCTCTGCCTCTGTGCATGCTGGTGCTTCTGCCTGGACTGGCCCCTCTTCTTGGGCCCCATTTGGCCACACCTCTTCATCCTTCAAAGACACTTCAAAAACGGTCTCCCCTCTAAAGACCCCTGATACCTCCTACTCCCCAGACCCTACTGTGTTAATATTTCTGTACTTCTACTGTACTTTGTAGATATAGCCTCATTCTAGCAGCAGCCTTGTTGCATTGTCATTGTTAAGTCGGATGTCTGTCTTTTATGTATCCTGCAAGCTCCTAGCAGACATTGTGCCTTTTAGTGTTTGTGTCCTCAGTAGTGAATGGTTGCTGGCTGAAGGAATGCCTGTCTGGGTCATGTCAGGCTGCAGACTCCTCAAGGACAGTGCACATCCTGAGTATTCGCCAAGGTTTTTGACTTTAATATACTGCAAGGAGAAGAGACCGGCTATTGGAATTGTGGAAAGATGAGCTTATTTCTCATTCTGGAAGGTTTCCAGTGCTGGAGGACAGGAACAGTTGGTACAAATGTCCTGGATTTGTGGATATGATCTTGATGGGGGGCAACCTGTTTTGCAGAACTTACATTTAGTTTGATCTGAGAAGATGCCTTCTACATCCCCCAAGGGGCTAGCCAGTTCTGCAGGGAGGTGGCAGATCCAGCTTTACTTTGGAAGGCAATTACTATCACTATCTGGGTGTCTGCCTTAAAGCTTGAGGGTGTCTTGGACACTTCTGACCTCTGGAAAATCAGGGAGGGTAACTAGATTTTATGGCCAGCTGTGGCAAACAGGCATCCCTGCTTTCAAGAGCACTGAAGAGCTCATCCACATGAACTTTATGCATTTAGTTAACCATATTTCATTTAATTTGGCCGTGTTACTTGAATTAGTCTAGGAAATGGGATATTATAAATTGACTCTCTCAAAGTGGGAACTCTGAATTTCTATTTACTTAATTTTATTTGATTTACTCAAAAACTATTTTATATTCACCTGTATGAGTGTTAAGTGTTATGGAGACCTGATTTAGCTATATAATATAATCTAGGATCTCAAGAAACTTGGAGTCTAGTGAAAGCTATGTTATATGCGGAAGTGAAATCATTAAAACCACCCAAATTAGTACCATAAAAATGTTATCAACAAATGCTAAAGATCTTTAGAGAAGGGAAGTACTACTGTGGGTTGGAGTGGTCAGGAAATACTTCAGAGGGAAGAAAATGAAATTTGAACTGAAGCTTGAAGGTAGATGGAATTTGGGTGAGGTATAAGGGAGAAAAGAGGTTAATTCCAGGGTGGGAAAATAAAATAGCATGCACAAAGGCAACCAGATGGGAATCCTTCACTTAAATTTTTATTTTTATTTTTAAATTTATGGTGTTGATTTGACCAAGTGTTTTATTATTTAAATCTGGACTCATGGCTTCCTGCCCCCGCCCCCCAGCCCCTACTCTTCCATTTATCTAACCTCTTCTAATTCTTTGATTTTGTGCTGTATGCTCAGCATGGGTCTGGATACAAAAGAAATATAAGACTATCACCCTTTTCCGTATGGAGCTTCAGTCTTGTCAATTACTATCTCCTACTGAAAAACGTAGGACTGGCAGCAGCTTTTTGAAATGAGAATCTAAAATTAGAACCTTAGATTCTGTTTTGGTGGTTTTGCAGCCAGGGCTTGATCTCTGATTCTCTCACTGCTTTCCAGATGTGTTCTTTGTCTTTTCTCCCATGCTGCGGAGGTGGGCAAATGGCCACTCTTTGCCCTTTGCAGGTGGGAAATTTAATGTAAGATGGTTTGCCAAAATTCAGAGAGCCCAGCTGGTGGCAGAACCATAGTACTATAGCATTTGTTCTCTTCCTGTTCTTTAATTGTTTCTCAGTTGTCCTTAAGCATGAAGGGAGCTGCCTTTGAGCTGACAGGAAGAGAAGTATCTCTTGGCCTTTCTGGGATGAATACTGTCTTTCCAAACATACCCTGGTATTTTAGGAAGAGGCGGATTATGTCAGGCCAGCCAGAGTGCAGTGTAGCAGCTCCGAATCTGCTGCTGAGTAAGGAATGACTCACGTGAACAGCCCCTTGGACTTGCTCATGAGGATTCTGAGATTCTGTTCTGCTTGGGACTTGATCTCTGAATTTCTCACCTACCTTCATTGGGCTGTGGTATTGGGGACGGAAGAGGGGTCTGAGAGTTGGAGTCCATCTTCCTTTGCTCTTCGACTTTGTCACTGATAGAACCTCCTACCCTTCACCCCATTAGGAGGCAAAGCACCACTTGCACTTGCACACGGCTCCTGCATTAGTGTCACTTCCTGACATTTTCCATCCATCTATCTTCTCTTGGTTAATTTCATCCTCTCAGCCACATTGAAGAGCAAATTCAAATGCTGCCACCGCCAGAGCTGTTTGTCCCTCTGCATTTCTGCATTGCTGTTGATTTGCCATTTGCTTGCAGTTTAACTGGATTTGGGTTGGTGTGTACCTCTGGTTCTTTTCTACCTATTGACCTGAGTTAGTGGTACCCATTGCTATAGTTCCTAGAGGTGCTGTCTGGGATCAGCATAGTGTGTTGCTAACAATTTTTTGCTTCAAAGCCAAGACGTTTCAGGGACTTAAAGGCACTTAGAGGTAAACCTTAGAGCTCTTTCTTCCTTATTAAAAGTTTGTATATGAGAACCTTTCCCTGCCCTTTCTCTGTCCATTCTAAACTCATTCCTCCCCTCATTCTGCTGCCCCACTGATCAAAAAACCCATACCTTCTTCCCACTCTGGTTGCTCAGTATCTCTTTTGTGCCTCCATGCGTGCACAAGTATCCATGTGCACACTTATGTTCTGCCCTGCTGGGTTGTTAAATACATTGGGTATTTCCCTTATGTCCACTTGTGTTTATCTCCTTCCCATATACTCATTTATGAATCCATGTACATCACCCTCCTTACCTGAAAGAAAGAAAGGTACAACAGTTGTAGATTGGTGTGAGTGGATATGTATACGTATTGAGACCTGTGTGAGAGAATGTGTAGATGTGGAAGAAGGGGTGTTATCTTACAGAATTTCTGTGGGTCACCATTTGGGGAGCAGCTTACCTGGTTAGTTCTTGCTCACAGTCTCTCATGAGGTTGCAGTCAAGATGTTGACCAGGTCTGCAGTCATTTGAAGGCTTGATCAGGCTGGAGGATCCAGTTCCAAGATAGCTCGCTCACATGTCTGGCAAGTTGGAGGTGGTGTTGGCAGGAGGCCTCCATTCCTTGCTTCAAGGACCTCTCCATAGAGCTGTGTCTTTTTTTTTAAAGATTTTATTTATTTATTCATTTATCCCCCCCTTGCTGCTTGTGCTCGCTGGGTCAGCTAACCACGCCATGCAGGCGGGCTTGCCTTCACCAGGAGGCCCCGGGAACCGAACCCGGGGCCTCCCATATGGTAAACGGGAGCCCTACTGATTGAGCCACAGCCGCTTCCCCTAGAGCTGTGTCTTGACGTGGTGTTTTCGTGACATGGCAGTTGGCTTCCCCCCAAGCGAGCTAGCAACCCAAGAGAAAGTAAGGTGGGAGCTGTAGTGTTTTTTAGCTAGAGAAGTCACACTCCTTCATTTCCTAATATCTTATTGGTTACTTGGGTCATCCTCTTCAGTCTGGAGAGGACTACACAGAGGTGTGAATACCAGGAGGTGAGAATCATTGGGAGCCCCTTAGGAGGCTGACTGCCACACACTAAATCTCAGTGGCCTATCACAGTAAACGTGTATTTCCCACTCACACAACAATCTAGTGTGGGAAAGGGACATACAGTCATTTGGAGACCCCCTCTCTTTCTGTCCTGTGGTTCTGCCATTCTCTAGGTCCTCGGTGTACTCAATTTATCTGGGAATGAGAAAGAGCAAGGATGTCCTGTGGGAGTATTTTTTTTTTTAACCAGGCTTGGGAGTGGAGCATGTCGTTTCTCACATTTAGTTGGCCAGAACGCACGAGGTCTGATGCGTCAGATTGGTAAATGTATTCAAAGTGTGTGTTTTCAGGAAGGAGAGAACAACATGGATGTTGGTGGTGAGCTCTTGTGGTTTGTGCCACATCTCACAGAGTCATAGGAACCTATGGTAAAGGCCCTGTGTCATTAAAGAAGCATGTCAACTGAGTCACTTGTGGTACCCATCTCAGTCAGCCAGCCAGTGAATCCTCAGGCATTCACCTGGGGTTTTCTGTGTGCCCAGCACCTCTCTGGCTGACCATGGCAGAGCAGCAAGGTGGTAAGCCAAAAGGCCGAAGGAACCATGGGAAGACACAGTGCCTTGAGGAGCATTTTTAAAAAAAACAACAACTCTGAGCTCATCATAGAAGAGTAATAAAAATAGCTTCTACTTAGTATTATTTACTGTGTGTACTTTATATATTTACATATTTAATTTTCACATCAAACCCTCTTTACATATTATCTCCATTTTACAGATGAGGAAATTTGAGGCTTTGTGGGGGCATATTGGTCTCCCAAGACCCCGCAGCCAATGTGTGATGTTGGAATTTTGGCCTAGCTCTCTTGGCTCTAAGCCCATGCCCTTTCCACTCGACCAGGCTGTACCTGAGCTGCCCCAAAAAGGAAACCAACAGAATTAAGTCTATTGATGCTTTATGATGGCAGGCTTGGGCCATGGACTCATGAGAACTACTGCCGCCTCTACAGGAAAGGGGTGGTATCCTAAAACAATCCTCTAACCCAGGGGTTCTTAATCTTTTTTTGTTCCGCAGACCCCTTTGCCACTCAGGTGAAAACCACGGACACCTTCTCAGAATCTAGTGGCAGATAGTTTTATGACAGTCAACATCAGAGGTCAGAGAAAATAAAGATAATAAGGTGATTTTTTTCAATTTGAGCTCATAGGCCCCCTGAAATCTTCCCACGGAACCCTAAGGGGTCTGTGAATCCCTGGTTAAGAACCCCTGCTAACCAGAATGTGTTGCTCTGCCTCCTGGGGGCAGGTAGGAATGTAGAGAGGTGCAGGAGAGTCCTTGGCCTCCATTCTGGGAAAGCCTGGTGCTTTTGGTTGGCTCAGCCCCACTGACTCCCTCTGACGGTACCTCCTGCTCTCTATCTTAGAGGGCAAAGACCTGGTTCCACATTTTCACTGTATTATAACAATGTTGTTTCTTGCTTTTGTAGGAGTTTATATTTTTCAAAATGCATTCATATCCAGTTACCCCTTTGAACCTCACAAACACTCTGCAAGAGTAGGATGAACGTGTTTTATGCTTAGGGAGACTGAAGCCCAGAGAAGTTAGTCTTTTTGTCTTTTTGCTGGGCAGCAGGGCAGTGGTGATAATTGCGATATGTGGCATCCTGCCTGCCTGGGAGCCAACCTGAGGGCCTAATCTTGCTTTCTCTCCTTTCTTCCTTTTGTTCCCAGGAATTTACTCAGGTCTTGTTAGGGCTGTTTCAGACATTGAACAGAGGCTTGGAGCTCCTCCCCCAACAGATCTCAGGGCTTAAGGAGCAGTGGATGGTTGCTCAGGGCTTACTGGTGGGATTTTGCTTTGTTGTATATGGTATACAGAAGAAATATTGAGAAGGCTTTTTTTGTTGAGGAGAAATGGAGATGAGGCCATTTGTGGGTAAGAAGAAGTCTGTGTGGGGAGAAGAGAGACATCCAATGGAGAGAGGTTTCTTTAGCCCTTTGGGATGTAATGTGAATCTTCTCTACCTCTCCACAAAAACCTTTATTAAAATATCAATTTCTCCTTTAAAAAATCCCATAGGCAAATCTGAACCCTTGCTGTGGTTTGTTGCCATGTCTCAGAAAGGAAGGCAAGCAGTGTGGTTTGAGGTTTTGTTTGTTACGCCAGGTTTGGCACAGTAATATTGCTTTTGTTTCCTAAAGCATTTCTCCATGTCGCAGAGAAGATCTTTGCCTATAAACCTTCCTGTGCTCTGTCCTAGAGCACTTCCTTTTCCCTCACCCAGCTGCCCTTTATTCTTTTCCAAACCTAGTTCTTTGCTGAGACAAAGCTTGGTCATTCCTTATCACTTTTTGGCCTTTACAGTCTTGCTTTTTTTTTTCCCCTCCTTGATCTTTGGCATATAGAATGTGCTTGGTAATTTATTAATAAAAGAAAGGAGCTCTGATATGGTACTAGATACTTTTTGTATATGATCTTATTAATTCCCATTATATCCCTGCTGAAGAAGTGGAGGTGCAGGGTGGTTGACCAGCTGGCTCAGACTCATAGAGCAGCTTGAAAATGACAGAGCTGGGGTTGGGACCCTGAGCTTTTCCATGTGATTCTATCATCCTTTTTTTTTTTTTTTTTAAGATTTATTTTATTTATTTATTTTTCCCCACCTACTGGTTGTTTGTACTTGCTGTGTCTGTCTTCCTTGTTTCCTTAGGAGGAACTGGAACCGAACCCTGGACCTCCGATGTGGGAGGGAGGTGCTTAATCGCTTAAACCACCTCTGCTCCCTTATCATACATTCTTAGAACATTGGCTTGGAAGCCAGGATACCTGGATCATAGTCTCAGCTTGACTATGTAACTAACTGGATAACCTTGATCAAAACATTTGGAGGGGTAATCTAAGCACCTCTTAAAATATATGTGTATATATATATATATAAATAACATTTTTGTAAGCAAATACACATATATGCATATATATTTATATATCATTTTGCAAATGTTTGTATGTATTGTGAGAATTTTGATTTTTACCCATAAAAAAAAAAAAAAAAACAAAAAACATTTGGAGGTCAGTGCCCTGCCTTGTTAGAGTAAAACAAGAGATAAGACTGGAAGACCTTGGAGGTATCTTCCAGGGCTAATGTCTTTCTCTTCTATGGCTTTTTCCCTCTAGGAAATCTGTGTTCACAGGCCATGTGTGTCCCCAACCTTTGCCTCTTCTCACAGGCACCTTTGTACACTCTTCTCTCTGAGTCTCTTTGTTAATCCTTGGGGCTTTTCTTACCCTGTTTCTCAGTACTTTTGGTGAGTGGAATTGTTGATGTGACTTGCTTCCTCAGACTCTCTTACTTTAGCTTGCCTGGATCATCCTATCTGCAGTCATTGTAAAAGTAATTGCTGTTTTGTGATGGTGTTGATGATAGTGAGATGGAAAATTCTGCTGTGAGGACTGTTGGGTGGGTCACTGTGAGAAGTTGGCTACTGAGAGGAGGTCTTAACTGTCTGGGAAGTGTGGGACTACCTGAAGGTAAGTAAAAGAGCTAGAGAAGATGTTAAAGGTTCTGCTTAAAAACAGGAAAAGCTCCCGATTGTCCATTCATTTGTTTGGTACATCAGGCTTTGTGCTGAGTGCTCCAGATACTGTGGTGCTAAGGACAACAGAGGCTCACCCAGGCTGCTACCAAGCAGTCTGGTTATGGGAGACACAGGTTATCTAAGAAGCAGACTGACTAATAATTCTGGTAAGTGGAACCAGGTGTAACAGGGAGAACTAACCTAGACAGGGAGTTGAAAGCCAAGCACTTTATATACATCATCTCATTTAATCTCACCATTTATGGGAGAAGAAACTGAAGCTCAAACGTTGAGCTGGGATTTCAATAAAAATCTGACTCCAAATTCCAGATTCTTCCAACTCCACTTTGCTACCTCCCTTAAAAATCTTTAACCCCAGCTCCTGTAATTCTCTGAGCAGGGCATCACTGACCCTTAGACAACATGATGTTTGCTTGAAGTCCCTTGCAACCCCAAAATTCTGCTTTCCTTACTTAATCTCACCATGTCATGACTTTTTTTCTTTCTTCCTTTCAGTCACAATGTTTCAGTACTTGGCATTTATAAATTGTAAAATGTATAATGTATTATTTTATCTTTTTTCTTGGTATGCCTTTAAAAAAATATTCCTGCTTGGAAGATGGAACAGGAGTCACTTGAGGGAGCCTGATTTTCCAGGCAGTCGGGGAAATGGCATGGTATTAGAACTGTTTGCTCTGGAAGCTTCACCATGGTGTAGAAATCATCTATTTAGTTACTTCTGTCCTTTTTTACTGCATTGAAGAGTAGGAATATTAAATGAGATTGCTATAGTTTTACGACGTAGAAAAATTTTATATTCTTTGGGGGAGAGAAATATGTCTTCTAGAAGAATGAAAATCCAGTACAGTTATAGCTTATTTTTTTTTTTTTTAAAGCTCAGATTTTTTTTTTTTATTTTTTAAGATTTTATTTATTTATTCATTTATCCCGCCCTTGCTGCTTGTGCTCGCTGGGTCAGCTAACCACGCCGTGCGGGCGGGCTTGCCTTCACCAGGAGGCCCCGGGAACCGAACGCGGGGCCTCCCATATGGTAAACAGGAGCCCTACTGATTGAGCCACAGCCGCTTCCCTATAGCTTATTTTTTCCCCCCAGAAATATTTATCTAGTGAACTCTATCAAACATCTGGACAACAGCTAGTAATGCAGAAAGGCACAGAAAAGATATTTGAGCATCCAAAATGGATGCTGAGTCTCATCCCCTTGACTTAAGAAAGCCCCTCTGAAGCTCATGCAGAACCTAATTTGCTTGTGCTTCTATTTTCTATTCCGCAGCAAATGAAAAGGGCACAGTTATTGTTGTTGTTTTTCAGTAACAGCTTTATTGAGATATAGTTTATATACCATAAAATTCATGCTTTTAAAGTGTACAATTCAGTGGTACTTAGTATATTCACAGAGTTGTGCAACAACCATCACCATGGTCTAATTTCAGAACATTTTCATCATCCCCCAGAGAAACCCCATACCCATTAGTAGTTATTCCCCAGCCCCTGGGGACCACCAATCTTTTCTTTTTTAAAAATTTTTATTAAACAAGTTGTAGTTTTACAGAAAAATCATTTAAAAAATAGATTTCTCATATAGCCCCCCCCCACCCCCCTTACTAACTTCTTGCATTTGTGTGGTACATTTGCTACAATTGATGAAAGAATATTATAATTATACTAATAACTGTATTCCATGGTTTATATTAGGGTTCATTGTGTTGCACAGTCCTATTTATTTTTTTAATGGGAACCACTAATCTACTTTCTGTTTCTTTGGATTTGCCTATTTTAGACATTTCATATAGATGGAATCATATAATTTGTGGCCTTTTGTGACTGGCTTCTTAGCATAATGTGTTTGATATTCTTCTGTGTTGTAGCATATATCAATAATCCATTCCTTTTCACTGTTGAATAATATTCCATTATATGGATATACCACTACATTTTGTTTATCCATTCATCAGGTGCAGGATATTTGGGTTTTTCCCATTTTTTGGCTGTAAGGAATATTGTTGCTATCAACGTTTGTGTACAGGTTTTTGTGTGAATATGTATTATTATTATTATTTTTTACCAGGAGGTCCTGGGGATCGAATCCGGGTCCCTCCATATGGGAGACGGATGCCCAACCATTTGAGCCACATCCGTCCCCCTATGTGGATACGTATTTTCATTTCTCTTAGGTATATAGGAATGGAATTGGTGTGTCATATTGGCAACTGTATGTTTAACTTTTTGATGAACTGCCAAACTGTTTTCCAAAGTTACTATAACATTTTATAATCACACAAAGAATGCATGAAGGTTCAAATTGCTCTATATCCTTGCCAACACTTGTTATCTTCTGTCTCTTTGGTTATAGCCATCCTAGTGTGTATGAAGTGGTATCGCATTGTGGTTTTGATTTGCATTTCCCTAGTGGCTTATGGTGTTGAGCATCTTTCATGTACTCATTAACATTTGTTTATCTTTTTTGGAGAAATGTCTACTTAGATTCTTTGCCATTTTAAAATTTGGGTTGTTTGTCTTTTTATTTTTGGAGCTGTAAGAATTATATAGTGGGTACAAGTGACTTATCAGATATGATTTGTAAATATTTTTTTTCCATTCTGTGGGTTGTTTTTACACTTTTTTTGATGGTATTCTTGAAGCACAAAAGTTTTTTTTTATTTTATAATTTTGATGAAGTCCAATTTATTCTTTTGTCATTTGTGCTTTTGATGTCATATTTAAGAAACCATTGCCTGATCTAAGGTCAGTAAATCTGCTATATCTTCTCCTAAAAGCTTTATCATTTTAGCTCTTATATTTTAGGTCTCTGATCCATTTTGAGTTAATTTTTGTATATGGTGTGAGGTAGCCCAACTTTAATCTTTCACATGTAGATAACCAGTTGCCTCAGCAGCATTGGTTGAAAAGACCGTTCTTTCTCCAATTGATTTTTTTTTTTTTTTTTTTTTTTTTTTTTTACATTTATTTATACATATTTGTGAAATATGTGAATGTCTTTCTAGAGGCTATACTTTAATCTTCTGCAGCTCTTGCTTTATCAGCATATTACCAATTGGATGTTTTTTTTTTTTGTTTTTTTTTTTTACCGGGAGGTCCCGGGGATCGAACCCGGGTCCCTCCATATGGGAGACAGACGCCCAACCAGTTGAGCTACATCCGACCCCTTGAATTGTTTTTGTACTCTCGTCAAAAATCAGCTGATCAAAATGTAAGGATTTATCAGCTTTGTCCCTTTTCGAGATTGTTTTGGCTATTCTGGTTCCATTGCATTTCCATGTGAATTTTGGGATCATCTTGCCAATTTCTGCAGGGTGGAGAGAGCAGATGGGATCGGTCTGTATATCAATTTGCCATCTTAACAATATTAAGTCTTCTGATCCATGTCTTTGCCTTTTTTAAGTCTCCTTGAATATTTTCAATGATGTTTTATAGTTTTCAATGTATGTCTTATACTTCATTTGTTAAATTTACTCCTAAGTATCTTATTTTATTTTTATTTTTATTTTTATTTTGAGGTCCCAGGGGCTGGGGATTGAACCTGGGACCTTGTATGTGGGAAGCCGGTCCTCAACCACTGAGCCACATTGACTGCCCTATTTTATTCTTTTTGATGCTATTTTAAATAGAATTTGTTTTCTTAATTTCATTTTTGGATGGTTCATTGCTAGTATATAGAAATACAATGATTTTTGTATATTGATCTTGTATCCTGAAACCTTGCTGAACTTGTTCCTTAGTTCTGATAGGTTTTTATTTGTTTGTTTTGGTGTCAGTTCCTTAGATTTTTCTATAAATAACATCATGTCATCTGTGAATAAAGTTACTTCTTCTTTTATAATCTGGGTACTTTTTATTTCTGTTTCTTGCCTTTTATAGCCAGGCTAGAACCTCCAGTGTGATGTTGAGTGGAAGTGGCAAGAGTATCTTGTTCCCAATCTCAGGGGAAAAGCATTCAGTCTTTTGCTATTAAGTATGATGTTAGCTGTGGGTTTTTTGTAGATGCCCTTTATCAGGTTGAGAAAGTTCCCTTCTGTTCTTAGTTTGTTTTTATAGTTAAAGGGTGTCACATTTTGTCAAATGCTTGTTCTGCCTGTATTGAGGTAGTCATATGGTCTTTGTTGTTTATTCTACCCATATGGTATTTTACATTAATTGATTTTCATAAGTTGAACCAACCTTGCATTCCTTAAATAAATCCCATTTGGTCATGGTATATAATCCTTTTTATATGCTACTAGATTTGGTTTGCTAGTATTTTCTTGAGGATTTGGGGACAGTTGTTGTTAAAGGTAGAAACCTAGGTAGCCTATTATTGTTCTTGTTGCTAACAGTATAGGAAGCATTAGAAATATCTTTCAACTCCTCCTCAAGAATTCAAAAGGTATAGTAGTAGTCTGGAGCCATTTCTCGTGTGGTTATCGCTATTTTGTAGTGTATACATTAAAAAAAAAAAAAAAAGCACATTGAGTTCTGGCTTATAGAGTTATAATTGTTAGGGTGATATATAGTAATATATTTTAGGAAGTTTTCTAACCAAGAGAGTTTAAAATAGAGAAAACTTTGGTTTTACATGGAGCATATGCCAGTTACCTGAAAATTTTACTCAATTGTGGGGTTTCATCCAGCAGTGATGCTGATAAATGATACTGTACTGGATACCTTACATCTCCAACTGCACTAAGGCTGTTTCTGGTCACAGCTTGTTCAGTCAAGATGGAAAAGTGACAAGGCATTTGTCTTAACTGAGTCCATCCTGTGAGGTTCTGTGAGCAGTTTCATGGTTAGCCACTCCCAGGATGGGATGGTGGACAGGGATGCTTGTCAGTGGTTGTGTTTAGTACAAATGACTTCAGTCCTTTCTATCAGTAACTGCAATACAATTCTGACTCTACTTGGAGTTAGGTCAGACTCTACTATAAGAGTGCCCTTCAGGTACCAGTCATAAGCTTGAAGGTTCCCAGGAGGGCTACCCTCACTTCTGACCAACTGGCTCCATATTCAGGGGTTCTTACCACATCCCTCAGGCTTGATTATTCGCTAGAATGACTCACAGAACTCAAGACAATGATATGCTTATGATTATAAATTTATTGCAGCAAAAAAGGATACAGATGAGAAGAAGCCAAAAGAATAGGAGCATAGGGCGAGGTCTGGGAGGTCTCAGGTGCAAGCTTCCATGTGTGTTCCATGTGGAGTAAGAATGGATCACCCTCCCTGCACAGTGCTGACTGTTATCAATGACTCATGGAAAGTCTCTAAGCTTAGTATGTGCAGCATTTTAATTGGGGTTTCATTATATAGGCATGGTTGATAGAATTAATACCCACATGATTGAACTCAGTTTCCAGCCCCCTCAAAGCCCTAACCCTGAGTTAACATAGACTATTCAAGGGTGCTTTTTTGAATTACTGAAGACATTCCTATCACGGAAAGTACCCGAGAATTAGAGGATATCTCTCGGAACCTGGATGAAGTTCTTTATTGTCCATCTGGTCGCTGGGGACACTCTGCTGGTGCCCTTCCCTCTTCACTCCTGTTTGAGTCTGTTAATTACTAATTTCTCTATTTCACCCTCCCATTGACACTGGCATTTTGGACTATTTTGTTTTGTGCACAATATTTGGATTACAAGAATACAAGAGAGGGTTATTGTGAAGCTACGAATTCTGTGTTTTTAGGGTCTCAACAACCTCCACAGCAAGGGCATAATAATATAAAGACCATCATCTCCTTAATGCTCATATAGTAGTTTATGAAGTATAAAACTTTCACCTGCATGACCTAATTTTGATTCTTATAGCAACCCTGACATCTACAGATACCAGCTGTCTTTTATGGGGGAGCAGAGCTTAGCGAGTTTAAGTACTTAGAATTTAGTAGGTACAGAATGGTGGTGCTGCCCACAGCTTAAAGCCTTCATTCTTTAAGTTCTTTAAGGCTCCTGCGGGGAGCCTTCTGTATTGTCACCCTGGGTTCTTCACATCTTTGTTTCTTCACACTCCAATAGTGGAAATCTCTTTTCTGTCCTTTAGCTTTATTGATTAATTTTTGTTCATGAACATCGCATCCCAGAAGCCGTTCAGAACAATCCTGCAGATCTTGGTGCCCTGACGTTTTTCATTGTTTTGTTCTTGACCTCATGGCACTTCGGTGTCTGTGCCATGGCACACTCTTCCAGCTCAATTTGAGTTTACTGTAAAGGACCAGGCCTTAAAGGGGCATTGACTTGTGTTTGTCTGGATTGCTTACCTGCTAATGAAATCTCACTGTGTGGCAATTCAGGTTAGGGAGACCCACACTGGTTCTGATTCTGCCTCTCACTAGTGTGTTTCCATTCTTTCTCTGAGCCTCAAGTTTTCCTCCTGTAAATACAGGGTTGGCTCAAATGACCTTTAAGGCCATTTAAGCTCTGCCATTGGATCTGGCTTCCCAGTTGATTTCATATTGTCCTTTATTCATCTCTCCATCATCACCCAGGGACTTTGTGAGGTACCTTTTCTTTCCTGGCTTTTGTGATTGTTTTATAGGTAGTGATTTAATTGTCTGTCTTTTTCTCTCATCATGCCTTGGACTTACTTTCTCCCTTTTCCTATCTTTTATTCAAAGGAAAAGTAACCTACTGACCCAGTAAGTACCCCAAGGGAGATGAAAAGTGCCCCCTGCCCGGGATGCAGCCCAGGCCCTCTGCCCCACCTATCTCTGTGACGGGACACGAGCCAGAGATTTTAATCGCTGAGCCGAGGCTTTCATTCAAGAGCTAAGAGTTGAAAGGCTAGAACAGTTTCTCAGTCTTATTGCTTCTTTCTCTCCTCTTTGCTCTATGCTGCAGATCCAAATAATAAAGGAAAATAATCAGGCAAACCCATCTAAGCATTTGCTAATGGAGACTAAAAGAACCCAAAGAGGCAACCCACCCAAGGGCACAGTCTCCCCCTCATCCCTTTTAGAGAGTTGCAGGGCATTAGCATAAAGACAAGTCGCCAGAATTATTTTGCACCCAGCCCCTTAAGGTTGAGGGGCAGGAAGGATTCTGCTGTGATCTCCGGCACATTCATCGGCTCCCGCTGAGTCCCTAATAAATAGTGACACAGTCGCATCAGATGGCCTTCAAATAGTACTTCCTTTTTCAGATGAGCTGGGAGAGAGAGGAAGAAATATAAGTGCCTCGTTCCTCTTAGACTACAAATAAATAAAGATGTGGTGTGCAGCTGCATTTCAAACATTTTGGAAGCTTTTATGGGGTGTGTGTGTGTGTGTGTGTGTGTGTTTGCATGTGTGAGAGAGAGCAAGAGAGAGCGAGAAATGCCTGCACTGCACTAGGAGTCTGTCTCTTGCAGTCTACAAGTAAGGATGCTAATAAATGTAAATTTGGGTGCTTCCGGTCCTTCCTCCCTACCTCCCCTCTCCCAATTTCAGGGCCTGGGGAGCACAGAGCAGGCCTCAGAATTGGAGAGTGGGCTACCCCAAGAAAACTTTTCTCTTTTTCTTTGCTTCCCCGAGTGTTTAGTGGAAGGTCATTTGCTGAGTGTGTGCCCTGGAATCCAGGGCCGCTGCTGCCACTGCCATTAATGCTGCTTTGTTCTATGCTAAATGAGGCGAGAACTTTCACCCCATCACATTCATAATCCTGCTCAGCAGGGCACTTGGCTATGTACCAACTGCAGTTTCTGCAGGCCAGGAAGGACTTTCCCTTTGGAGCAGCCACGCTGGCCTGGAGTGAGGGCACCGGGCTTCTCAGCCCTGGCCTGCCGTCTTGAACTCACTGTGCCTCTTCACTTCTCTGGGCTGCAGTTTCCCTCTCATTCATCCAGAAAATATTGAGTCAGACTCTTCCAGGCAGTTTGAAGGGCTGGAATATGGGGACCAAGAGAACAAAGTCCAAGCCCTCATGTAGCTTATAGTCTACTGGGAAAGATAAGTAATAACCAGATGAGTCAGGCAAACCTTATAATTGCACTCTATGTTAATTGATTGAAGAAAAGTGAATAGGGTGATGTGAAAAGGAGAAACTTTAGATGGGATCAAGTTGAGAAGAAATGGTGTCATAATAATGAACACTAATTAAGCCCTGGATACCCAGCTGTGCTAAATACTTTTCATGTATTCTTATTGAATCCTTCTTTTATAAACATCAGACATGATTCCTAAGATTCTTTTCAGATTTGAAATCCTCTACTCTTATGAACCTAGTCTCTGGAAGGATCAGGACAGAGGATTGGCGAGGGACTAAATGAGATGAGCATGCCACAGTTGGTGATTTCTAGATGCAGAAGTGTATCGGATTTCTTTATGCTTGTGTGTGTTTTTGGAGAGTGTATGTCCAGGAGACCAGAAGGATAGGAGGTGGGCAGGGTGAAAGAGTAAAAACAGGTAGAGTTTGGACTTAAGGGGAGAAAGTGGGAAGAATTCAGTGGGGAAGGTCCTGAACTGGGAGTCAGGAGCTTAAAAGAGATCTCGCCTCTTCTCTGTGATCTGCTATCTGCTGTGGGCCTCGTTGTCCTCTGTCAAATGAGGGGGTTCCTCCTGAATTTCACATAGTATATGCTGTGAGCTGGGGTTGTAGAACTGAGAAGCTCTCAGAGAAAAGATGGGAGCTGGGAATGCGGAGATCCAGGGACCTTTACATTATGCCCATATATTGTGGCCGGTCCTTTAACTCCAGGAGAATGTGGCACTCCATTTCCCTGTGGCCTTGCTTGCCATGGTCAGTCAGCAGGGTTTTAACAGCCCCAAGACAGAAGATTCTGTTACCTTCTTCTGAAGAGTGTTGATTTTTTTCTTAAAAACTGTTAACTTGCTTGGTCTTAAACCCTAAATCTCTCTCCCCTGAGGTGGGCAACAGTTGAAATCTCTACTCAGTTTCCTTGTTCTTCCAGCAGTAACCACCTGCTGGGGTCCTTCAAGTCTCTTGTATACATGTGCAGTTTGGGGATCATCCATTGAGTTTACATACAGATTTTGGGGCTCCCCCTCAATGACTCCCTCCTTTCTGGAATTCCTGTCCCCACTTTGAAGCTCCTCTGGCAGTCCCTACCTCTGGGCTTAAACCCTTCCTCCTGGGCTCCAGCCAACCCATGCTGCACTTACTGCTGGGTGAAAAATCACGCAAATGTTAATCTC
>JAKSZT010054304.1:679182-733668 GCA_026826555.1 Tolypeutes matacus
TCCTATTTACTCGCCCATGCCCCTGACTGTTTTACACCCCACTGGCCTCCCTGTCCAGTGCCTCTCTGCATCACTTACCAATATGTAAGATAAGGATCTGTTCCTGAGGCCATCTCCACTCTCCAGACTGCTCATGGAGGGGCATTAACTGTCCAGTTTATCATTTTATTCCTCCTTGGCATATAGTAGTTACTCAAACATTTGTTGTGAGATTAATTGGATACTGCGTGTGTCAGTCAGAGTGCTGGCAAGAAACAGATTGACCCCCTGCAATTTGGTAATTTAATAATGAACAGGACTATTGGCAAAGGTGTGGGCAGGGTGAGAAGAAGCCGCAAGGCTAGTGCAGTGCCCTGGTGTGAAGGGGAAATGGCTGCTAGAATCCAGAGAGAGCTGTGTGGAGAGGGCAGTCTGATAGTGGCCTTAAGCAAAGGGATGCAGCCAGCCTGCGGGGAGGAAGAAAAAGAGGGGAGAGAAATATTCCAACCTCATTCTCCTCCCGCCTGTGATTTCCTGCCTGGGGTCCCCAGATGGATGACCCCAATCAGAAGCCAGAGGTTAGTTGGTATTGTCAGTACAGGTCAGCCTCCCAGGGCACGGAGCAAAATGGAGAGGGTGAAGGTAGATTTGGAGGAATAAACATAAAATATCATTGGGTGGAATAAAGGTCCTACTTACAATGGATTCCCACCCACAGGGATGGATTAAGTTAAGACATATTTTTCGGGAGTACATAGCTCCAAAACACTACATTCCCTTATGCTCTGTGCTAGGCATTTTGACACTAGGCCCTGTACAATGACTGGCAGCAGGGGTTCCTGGAAGGAGGGCACAGAAATGTTAGAGAAGTCCTCCAGGGTGCTTGGTGATTAGAAATCTACCAACAGAAAGGTTTAATATACCGTCATGTCTTGATGTGCCAGGAAGCACGTGTAGGAGCATCTAGCATCAGTCCAGTGAAAAAGCCAGGGAAATTCATAGAATCACAACAGGACTGTGTGGGGCAGAATGGTTTATGGATAGAAGCATGTTAATGCCTCTGATGCTGGATCACCAGGCTGAATCCTGGGCTCAGTCCTCTCCTCTTGCTCCTCCTGAGAGTGGAGATTCTCCCTTGAGCACCTGGGATGAATGGGTTCATTCTTGGAAGATTTCATCCAGTTAAATGTGTTTTGAGCTTCTCCTGTGTGCCTGGACCTGTGCTAGGCACGACCAATCTAGTGATGAATAAAACAGGCCTGGTATCTGCTCCTAGGGAAGATGTGCATTAAACATACATTTAGCCATGTGTCGATGCAATGGGAGCTGTGGGAGACCTCAGCGTGGGCATCTCACCATCCTGGTAGTCAGGAAAGGAGAAGTAGAGATTAAGTCGAGATCTACGCGATTGTGGAGGGTGGAGGACTCTGGGGAGAGAGGATAGAAGAGTACTGGGGATAAGCATGTGTAGAAACCCTTGGTTGTGAGAGGACATGGTATGTTTGAAGAACTTCCAAATAATTGGAGAGACCCATAGTGCGAGATGAAGCCAGACCATGCGGGCATTGTTGACCACACTAAGGATTTTGAGCATCATCATTCAGAGTAGGTAGAAGCAAGTGTGGGAGGTTCTTAAGCAAGGAGGTGACGTCGTCAGATGTTGCCTTTTAAAAAGAGCACTCTGACAACCTTGTGGAGAATGGTGTGGAGGGGCCACAGAGGCACTGGAGGAAATAGTGAGGAGGTGATTTGGGTGAGATCCTGTGATCCTCGAGTGGCGGTGTAGACAGAATTTTACAGGTCATGGTTGCTAATTGTGATGGATAAGGAGAAGCTCATTCAAGGGTGACTGCCAGGTTTCAGGCTTGAGTAACTGGGTGGAAGAAGGCTTGGGGAAGGAACATCATGTGTGGGGACCAGAGAGAGAGGGAGGGCATGAGGTTCTGTTTTGGAAATGATTCTCCGAACTCCTAGGCATCAAGCCACCTGGCTCCACCATTCTAGGAGCCCTTGGGAGGCCCAGTCTCCTGCAGAGGACACGGAAGAGTGATGCTGTTTGTGAGTGAGAACATCAGTCCCTTTGACTGAAGGCAGCGAACTGGTTTTGCCTGGTCCCTGTAGGAGGTGGGAGAAGCCTGGGTCTTTTTTTTTTAAGATTTTATTTATTTATTCATTTATCCCCCCCTTGCTGCTTGTGCTCGCTGGGTCAGCTAACCATGCCGTGCGGGCAGGCTTGCCTTCACCAGGAGGCCCCGGGAACCGAACCCGGGGCCTCCCATATGGTAAACTGGAGCCCTACTGATTGAGCCACAGCCGCTTCCCAAGCCTGGGTCTTTGAAGGTTGTTAGCTTAGCAGGTAGATTAGGCTCAGGCCTGGGAGGAGGCCCCCTTTCCAATCTAGAATAGGAGGGCCCAAGCCCAGGCTTAGTTCACCCCAGAAATAAGGAGCTTGGCCATTGACCCTGAGAGGTTGTAAGGCCCATGCTGCAGCAGGCAGGTCACTCTTACTGGGTCTGTGCCTTACTCTTTGCTGAAGAGAGACTCTGGGAATGACTGAAGTTGGCTGTCGTAATGCTCAGTTACTGAGAAACTCTTTCTGTTGTGTTGTATATGCAAATAAGAGTGGTTTTATGGTATCTGTGTACCACACCCTCTGCTTTTTTTTTTTTCTAATGGAGATATTTTATTGTATGTATATTATACCTCAATAAAGATGTTAGAGTGTGCATATTCACACTTATACATATACATACATATATACATAGATCTATTTAAAATACATAGTAACAATAGCACAAAAGGCAGGAGGAGTCTAGATGTGTCATTGTATTGTCATGGAAGTGGTAAAAGTACTACTTTATGCTTAACTTTTTTTTGTTTTACATTTATTTATTTACTTTTATCCATTTCTACCCCCGTTTTTGCTGTTTCTGTGTCTATTCGCTGGGCAACTCTCTGTGTCCATTTCCTGCCCTCTCTTCTCATCCTTCTCCTCCTGTCTTCACTGAGATTCGATCCTTGGAACCTCTGATGTGGGAGAGAGGCGTCCCACTGCCTGTGCCACCTTAGTTCCTGATTTTTTGACATGTCTCCTCTTGGCTCTCCTATGTGTCACTCTCCTGTATGTCATCATCTTGCTGTGTGGCTTGGCGGGGCCTGATGGTGCACCCGCGCGCGGTGTCTGAGGGGCTCGCCCACTTGTGGGGCCTGATGGTGCACCTGTGCGCAGGGCCTGGCGGCCTGCACGCCTTCTTTATTTTTCTTTTTTTAAATTTATACCGGGAGGTTCTGGGGATCGAACCCAGGCCCCTCCATATGGGAGAGACGGGCACCCAACCATTTGAGCCACATCCCGTCCCCCTGCTAGGTCTCTTAAGGTTGACCATAGATACCTAGAGTTACAGCCATTTCCCATACAGGATGGTCATATAATAAATCAGGCTTAGTTTATCACCAGCATTCCAAAAATCAGACCTAGGGAGAAAAATTAGGTCTGGGGACACATGCATGGTTTCTAACATAGCGAATGTTTAGCTTACCCTGATTATCACAAAATCAGGACAGTGAGAATATTTGCAACACCCTCTGCTTTTGCCCTTTCTCTGGTTCCTGGCATTATGGTTCTGTTTTTGATTCATGTTATTGGGGTGGATGCTTAGCTTTTGACAAGGAGATGTGGAACTAAGCCAGACTTTGTTACTTTTTGCGTACGTTGAGTAACGCTAACTTACAACTATAGTGAAGATAGGTTTCTGCCCCAGACTCATTCTTAGAAAGGCAGATTTGTGATTTTCCTCACATGATTGGGAAGCAAGTAAGAAGAGTGGGTGAGTGAGTGTGGTGTGAATGGGAGTGAGATTTATTAGTGGGTATGTGGCATGAGATGGATGTGTGTGTGTGAGGTGTGCGAGCATTTGTGCACGGTGAGTGTGGCCTGAAGGTGTGGTATATATATGCACACCGACCAGTTTGGATGGTGGCTGACGGAGTGAAGAGGAGGCTCTAATAGTGTGAAAATCTTAGTCGTCTTTCACAAGCAGAATGCTTTTCCCCTGTTAAGAACCCTTGTCCAATGCTAGGAAGTTGCCACTCCTCTCCATCTGTACTGCCCCCTCCCCATGTGCCACATTCCCTGACTGCTTCTGGGATTCCCAGTCCAGTATTGCCCCTTTCCTGAGAAGGCAGAGATGGGGTGGGAATGGGTCCCAATTCTGGACCTCATTGGGCAGTGGGCCCTTTTCTGGTCTGGGTTTGATGAGGTCTGTCCAGTCTCCCAGGCTCACCTGTGATGGGTGACCGACCTTGCTCCATGCAGAGGTCCTGGCTTTCACATGATGTCTGAAAATACGAGCCCCTGAAGGTCTGTTTGCCAAGCCAGTCAATCTTGACTGCACAGAGTTCAGGGCAGGAACCATCAGGCATGCAGCATCTGGGAGAGGGAGCATGGAAACTGCCCCCAGGCTGGAAGGCTTAGAAGTTGAGCAATCACCAACCAGGCTTCATGCCATTCCTGGCTGCACGGGTCACTGACATATTGACAGACTGCACAGCCCCAGCAGAGCTCAGGGGGGGAGAAATGCCAACCACAGATCAGTCTGACATTCCTAGATTTAGGTGACTTTGCTGCCTGAGCTAGGTGCTTTCTCAGTAGGTACTCTGTTCCCCACTGGCTGTGGTGGGGCTGTCCACTCTGGGCCTAAACTGCAGTGTGCTCACTCTTGACCACTGGCTACTTAGAATTGTGCTCTTCAGTGTATTAGTACAAACTGTTGATCAATAACTAGGGGAAATCCTATAGCTGCAAATTTCAGGAAGAACCTTTTCTTCTCATAACCATGGGAAATGCACTCCTGGCAGAGCTGAGGGCCCTGCTACCATCTTCCCCTATTAATGCAAACTTCCCTTGAGTGGACTTTTGAGTTATTCTGGGGCTTTTAATTTCTAGGATATCCCCTGGGCTGTTTTATATAATTTGTGTAAAAAGGAAAGGCACATCCCAACAAATCAGCAAATAATGGGATGGGATATATGAAAGACCTACTATCACATTTACTTAACAACTGCTGGATTGTCTTCTTCCTCTCTTGTGTGATCCTTCTAAGAAATGATATCTAGTGATTACTATACATTTTGATGCAGCAATCCCACTTCTAGGATATCCAGCCTAAAGACATACTTGGATGAGCTCAAAGATGTGTGGATGAAGTTCATGTGACAGTGGGAACTTTATTTTTTTGCTCTGCACATTTCTGTAATCTTTGAATAGTTTATAGCAAGAATGTACTGCTATATTAAATATTAACCTGCATGTAATTTAATTTTAAATATAAAGTATAACAATAACTTAAAGGTTAAATTTTTTTTTTGTTTTTTATTTTTTAAAAGATACTTAGATTACATAAATGTTACACAAAAAATAAAGGGATTCCCATATGCCCCACTTCCCACACCTCCTACACCGTCCCACATAAACATCCTTCATTAGTGTGGCACATTCACTGCAACTGATAAACACATCCTGGGGCTTTGCCATTAAGCATGGACCATAGTTCACATTGTAGACCACACTCGCTCCCATACAGTTCTGCATGTTATGTGATGATATAAAATGGCCTATATCTGTCGTCGCAATGTCAGGACGATTTCCAAGTCCTGAAAAAGCCCCCATATTACAACTGTTTTTCCCTCTCCCTGCCCCCAGAACCTTCAGTGGTCACTGGCTCTACATCAATGTTGTAATTTCTTCTATTGCTAGAATCACAATATGTCTATAGTAGAATACCAATAAGTCCACTCTAGTCTATAGCTCTTCCCCCCATCCTGAGGAGTCTGGGATGGTGATGTCCACTCCACCTCCAACTGAGAGGGGCTTATATCCCATGGGGAAGATGGATGGGACTATCCTGCCTGCAGCTGCAGACTCTCTCCATTCCCTAGGACTGCCGTTGTTCATCATCATCTCCCTGCCAGTTGTCCTGGGTAAGTCCAATGAGCTGTAGAGTAGGTTTGCAGGTCCACCGAGGTTCCAGACCCAGCTGGCACATGGACAGCCCAAAGACTGTAGTCTCTGGACGAACACCTACAAACTCCAGCAACAAGTATAGGTTTAAATAGAAGGGACAGATGAGCCATGGGTAGGGAAGACATACTTGAGTCCAACTCTGTCACTCTCAGGAGCACAAACTCCAAATTAGGGCCCATTGGGAAGGCACCAAACTCTGGAGCCATCCGCCCTGACCATGGGACCTGGGTGTCCCCAGAGCCCTCAGGAACCCAACTATTTGGAGTAGTATCCACTTTGGAAGTCTATGAGATCCTGCTGAGATGAGATGTGGGTTAAATTTTTTTAATAAAAAAATAATTTGGTCCATTCCTTTCCTCCAATCAGGAACTTATTCAAATGTGTGAGGCCTCTAACATTTAAGAATAACTCAATGAAGTTCCATTAATTAAAAAAAAAATGTATGCCTTTTTTTTCTTGAGGGCTTTAAGATGTGCCTAGCACAAGAGATTTACACCTTATCTCTTTTGATCATCATTGAAATTCCATTTTACAGGTACCTTGCTTAAGGGTACAAGGATAGCAGTGGGAGGGTCTTCACACCCAAGTCTTTCTGATCCCTGAAAAAAAGTGTATGTGGTTAAACACAGTGGTTTGTTGCACCTTCGATTAAGGACAAGATTAGAAGGGAAACAATTTCTTGTGAAGGTGTTGTTTTGTACAGTTAAGACCAGTCTAAAGACAACACACCCCTTTGGCCATTACTTTTCTCAGCTTTAAAACGGGAGACCCAACTCCAAGGCCCTTCCATCATTACCATTCTGTGACGAGGGACCCTTGCAGTGCCTCTTCTTAACTAGTGTTTAACTTTTTCCCTTCCCCACAGTACGTAGGGAGCCTGGATGTGCCGAGACCCAACAGCAGGGTGGAGATCGTGGCTGCGATGCGCCGGATACGGGTGAGTGGCCGGATATGGGTGAGCGGCCCAGGGACTGCGTGGAGCTGTCTGGACCACTGGCCCTTTTAGGTGGTACTGAAGGTGCCCAAAAGGAGAGCTGCCCGCGTTGTTGTTTGCAGGCTCCAGACCCCCTCTCTCTGTACTGTCCAGCAAAGCTGTTCTGAGGTGGGTGGTTATCTTGATTAAAGGCCAAGGTTGAAATGAGTATGTGATGGCTGGAGGGAGGCGTACCAGCCTCTTTACCTGCTGCTTCTCAAACTGAGATATATGCTTATGCTTGAGGATATGTGGCAGTCGGAGAGAGAATGGGGAAGTATCTTTTTTATTCAAAGATTTTAGAGAAAAGATTTGGTAATTAGTTGGCAGTTGGCTCAAAACCTTAAAAAATTAAATTATTGTGATATAGAATTTGAGTCACTTGAATTTTTAAGAACAAATGTGAGATTTCAGTAAAATAGCCTTGGTTGGCTGTTTTAGTCTCTGGGAGTGCACATGTGTTCTCTCCTGCGATTTCGTGCAGTCTAGGAGAATTTGGTAAGGGTTTGGTAAGCATTCCAACCTCTTGCTTTTGGATCTGTGGGACACAAAGCAGAGACTGAATAAGAATTAAGTTGTCTTCTGACCATCGTCAAGGAGTTTATCCATGTGCTTCCCACCAAAACAGAAGAAATTACCCTAGACTTGAGCATTTCAAAGATAGATTTGCAATGGGTGAAATGGATTATAATTATTTTTTATAGAGAATTGGGGGTTGGGGATGGCTGGATTGGTTGTCCCTGGATGCAACCTGGTTTGGGCTCATTGTCATTTAGGAAAACCTCCTCACCTAAATGGAAAATATGTAGCAGCTGCTGGGAGCTTCATTTTGCTTTGCCAGTTTTCCTTTCAGCCACTTCTTCATTTGAAGAAGTAATTTTACTTCTTATTTACAGCTACTTAGATCAGGTGAGGATATTATTACTACATTTTATAGATGAGGTGCCAGCAGCTTGGGGTTAAATAATTAATTCTAGGTCAAATTGTTGTTAATAGGTAGAGCTGGGATTCACACCCAAGGCTGTGCTGTATCCTTTGTGGCCCTGCTGTGGGCTCTTTGCGATGCTAATTTGGGGGAATGACCTCAGGTGGGGAACCAAAGGACTAGGACCTGGCAGCTCCCCAGTGAGGGAGGCCAGGGCAGAAACTCAACTTTATAGGAGGAACTGAGGTAGAGGAAACCATGACCTTGAGGCAGGGATAGAGGGGGTGGGGTGGGGTGGGAAGAAGGCCCGGGGGTAGGGGTGGGGCTGGGCTTGCCCGGAACCTGGAGGCATTCGGGGCTGGAGTGTGGCCCGGGTCTTTTCTTCCAGTCCCGTGGCCCATGTGCCTCTCTCTTCCTGCAGCTCCCTTCCTTGTGAGCTGCTTCCAGCGCTTAATGAGAAGCTCATTAAATTAGAGGGAGAGATTAATTGGCCAGAAAGCTGTTTGGTCTGGCTGTCCACTCTCTTGTTTAGACTGGCCACCATTAATAGCAAGAGCTCTGGGTGTGCTTTACCCCAAACCCCGTAATTCGCTAGGAGCAGGCTGCTATTTTCCTCTCTTTTCTGCCTTTCATATGCTGTTTTGGCTGTAATTACAGCTGTTAGGAACTGGGACGTGGGATTTCTGTGTACAGGACTATTTCTGACTCCGTCCTTTTATGTTGAATGGTGTGAGACTGACGTGGGACAGGACACCGCGGAGTTTTGGTTGCTGGATGCTCTTGTATTTTCACAAGACATGCCCGCAGCTGGGCCAGAGAAGCGGTGAGTCCTTAGAGAGCTTTTTGATAAGAGTCACAGTGTTGCTGGATTTCTCTAGGTTCTTGGCTAAGCTACATAAAATGAATTTCAAGAGCAAGCCAGTTAGGCTAGTAGTTTGTTAAGGGAGGGAGGGAAGAGAAATGGGAGAAAATAACAGATTAAGGGTCCCAGGTAGAGGGGAAGGGCCTGAAAAGTGATAGAGGGCTGATTTACAGACTATAATTCTCCATTATAGATTATAAATACCCAGGTTTACTTGTGTGCTGTTCCAGGCAGGGGGGAAGAAAGCAAGAACAGGGGGCATTTGGCTTTGGTGCTTGCCTTTTAAACCATTAATTATTTTGCCCCTTTGCTAATGACTGGAGGGGTCCCAGCTGTTTGCTGTTTTGATTGATTACCCCACCACTCAATCACCCGGGAGGGCCCAGTGATAAGGCCCCTGGAGAATATCTGGGGCTTTTCCTGGCTTCCAGAGGAAATCTTCTTCCGCTTGCGGGTCCTTGCAAGTTCTTCCAGCAGCCATCTTGTAGGGTACTGATGACCACGTGTTTAATGGCAATGGTGTTTCTGCCAGTTTCCAGATCTGTCTGTTGATTCCTAATCTAGCCTGCCTCAACAGTGCCTGACATCTGTGAAATGCTTTGTGCCTTGCCAAGCCAGCTTCCCCAGGCACTGCACCGGACAGTCAATGGGGCAGTTAAGATGGTCTCCATTTCACAGCTGGGGAAGCACTCAGAGGTTTCCAGGTCCATCCTTGAGCTGGGCTCTACCAGGTGTATGGATTCCTATTCCTTCCCCAGTTCCATACCCCTGTGTTGATCTGAGCTAAATATAAGGACTTTGTTGATGACCGGTGTTTTCCCTCTTCCCGCTCCCTATTTCTCATTTGGTCTCTTACTTTCTTGATTTTCTTTCTAAATGGATGTTATCTGTCTTGGACATCCCACCCACCCCCTACCCCCAAATAAATGCTTAAAGATTTCTTTTTCCTCATTGACACCCATACCTTCTTGGGCATTGGGCCTTTAAATAGATGGATTTTCTCTTCCTGGTAAGGCATTGTTGGGCCAGAACCACTAAGCACTTTGAGTATTCCTGGGTGGTGTCAAGTAACAGGACATGTATGCAGAGTGGATTGCCTGATTACTTGCTGTCACAGGGGCCTCCTGACCTACCTGCCCCATGCCAGGGTGTGGGAGTTCCTTATCCTGCACTTCTCAGTACCAGATTTGGGGCTGTCCCTGGTGGATGGTTATAACCTCAGCATTAGCACGGTCCTTGGTACTAGGAGGCATCTGAGCGAATGAATTCATCAGGGCTTCCTCAAAGGCCTCTCCCGAATTTAGCCCTTTCACCTTCTGCTTCTCTAACAATTCCTCAACTATCATCATTTTGGCCTTGCCCTGCCTGGTCACCGTCGGGATGTCTGCTGCCTCAGGCTGCCGGTGACCAACATTGGCCTGTTCCTGGCACAGTGTGTTCAGAGGCAGCTTAGAGTGGAGACCACTGCTGGTGAGGCCTTGAGGCCTGGGAGATGGGAGAGGAGGAGGTAAAGAGCAGGAGAACCGCTCCTGCCTTAGCTGGGGGAAGGGTGTTTAGTGCTTCCTCTTCCATTGTGACAATAATCATTATAACTCCCACATTTACAACTTTAAAAATGCTTTCACATACATTACTTCATTTTATCAGCCCAGTGTGTTTCTATTTGTAACCCTTCTTTGACAAGAGGTGGGCAGGTGGGTGGGGAGAGAGGACGTGGACACTGGCTCACTGTCCACGTGGGCCAGCGCTGTTGTATGTGCATTTTGTCATTCGTTCACTCATCAGGTATGCTTTGAGCACTTACTCTGTCTGAAACTCTGTTGGATGCTGATAGTCAGCCTTGAACAAGACAGGCACACACATAACTGTGTAAGAAGTGAAAGGGCAAGAGACTAAGAAAGCGTGTACCTGGGAAGTCTGACCCAGTTTAGGGCATGACAGGGAAAGCCTTGTGGGGGACTGAGAGAGGGATTAGTAGATGCTTCAGCCAGATGGCCCCTGAGATGAGGTTATGCAGGCTCACAGAGGACTTAGAGCTCTTGCAGGGAAGGGACCACATTGTGATTATCTTTGAATCCTGTGGTGGTTTGGAGCTATGTCCCCCAGAAAAATATGTTCTTCAACTTCATCCAGTCACCCTTGCAAATGGGACCTTTTGATGAGGTTACCTCAGATAAGGTGTGACCCAAGATGGGTCTTAACCTTATTACTGAAGGCCTTATAGGGAAGGTCATAGAAAAAAAGCCATAAAGGGAGCAGCCAGGAGCTGGAAGTCAATGAAACACAGAAAAGAAGGAAGAGACCTGGAGAGGCTGCCATGTGTATGCCATGTGACGGAGGAGCCAAGGACCAGGGATCACCAGCAGCCAGCCCCAGAATACCAGTTTTCAGAAAGAAATCATTACCTTAATGAAGGCTGGTTTTGGACTTCTCCTTGCCTCAAAACTGTGTGAGGAAACTAAAACAAACCTCAAGGCTTAACATAGTACCTGACCATTTGTACGTACTTCAGTAGTAGTTGTTGAAGAATGAATGACTTAAATATTTTCCCCATGAAAATACACCTGCTTCAACCCAGCCTGTTATGTACTTCAGACACACAGAATTATAGCGCATAGTTGTTTGAAGTGACTAATTGTAGTTCATCAGTTTGTCCACCAGATTTTACCGAGGGAAAGTGGGGCCCAAGGTCACACAGGAAGAAGACCCAGATCTGATGTCCAGCATGGCACACTTTCCACTGCTGCATCATAAGGCCAGTGGAAATTCACTGCATATTTTTTATTCCCTTGTTTTCTTTGGGTACTTTCTAGGGACTTCATTGATTTGTTGGTAGTTGGGTGAACTCTGGGGAGTTCTAACTGTCAAATTGAGTTGGGATGAACTGCAATGATGGGTAGTCAATAGCTTTTGGATCTGCCCTCTCTCCCTCTTTCTTTGTTCCATAACCTGGGATTTGCCACTTTCCCCAAGGCTGAGAAGTGTTTTTTTTTTTTTAAATAGTCCTCTTGTACACACAGTGGCCCTGGTCTGCTACATCATTTGTCTTACTCTAAAAGTCTTCAGTTTCCCTCACCTTCTGTATTAGTTTCCTATTGCTGCCGTAACAAATTACTGTAAACTTAGTGGCTTTAAACAGCAGAAAATTAATATTTTCGTTCTGGAAGTCGGAAGTCTGAAATGGGTCTTACGCAGCTAAAATCAAGGACTGGCTGAGTTCCTTCTGGAGGCCATGCGGGAGAATCCGTCCCTTGCCTTTCCCAGTTCCTAAAGACTGCCTGCATTCCTCAGTCTGTGGCCAGATCACTTCAACCTCTGCTACTGTTGTCACATCTCCCCCTAACCCTGACTCTCCTGGCCTCCCTCTTGCGCTTATAAGGACCCTTGTGATTACATTGGGCCCAGTCAGATGAACCAGAATAAACTCCCCCTCTGAAGATTCTTAGTCACATTTTCAGAGTTCTTCTTGCCATGTAAGGTAGGCTCTTCACAGGATCTGGGGCTTAGGGTATAGACATTTTGGGCAGGGGGGTTATTCTACCTACCACATCTTCCTTGTTTATTGCCCACTTCAGGGGAAAAAAAAAAAGGTAGGAGACGGGAATAAGGATAAACTAAGTCATGGAGCTGAGACCAAGTCCACAGGTCTTCTAACTCCAGATCTGATGCTTTCCCCACTTTATGACAGCTGTCTTCCCTTGGGTTTACCCACATATTGTCATCTGATCCTCCTAGGCAAGAAGGGAGGGAGTTCAAGAGAAATTCCCCAGAAGCATTGGATGATTATCCTGCTCTTTGACTACCAAAGATTCCAAGTTTTGCGAAGGTGACAGCTGGAAGAGGAGGAGGAAGGGGAGACTGAGAGAAGAGGGATTATGCTGCCTTTTCTTTAGCTGTACAGCTTAGAACAATTCAAAAGGTCAAGGAAGTTTGATGTGAGCCCACTTGGGTCCACCACTGGGCCTGCTTACTTAGAGGTTGTTGATCGGGGGAAGGGGTGGCCAGTGGTGTTGAAGTTTGGCTGCGGGCCTTGCCCCATTACGCCTGTTGTGTGGATAAGTGAATCCAGTAGCCCAATATTCTGGGGGATTTCAGTGTCTTTGTTCCCAGGTGTCAACCCCACTTCGTGTCACTTTTCCTTTTAGCTTCCTTGGGAAGGCAGCACTGGGTAAAAGAGCTCCCGATGAGGATGGACATGGGTTTGGGCCTTGACTTACATGTAACCTTGGTGAGCCCTCTAACTGCCATTAATCTCAGTTTCCTCATTTGTGAAAGAGAGAACATACTTGTTTTGTCTCTCTGGTGCTATTGTTGAATCTGGGATAATGCATGAAAAATTCTTTATAAACCATAAAGAACTATTTATATTCATTGGTATCATTTTTATATCTTGTTGGGGTTTCAAAGCATTTCAGAAAGGGAGATAAATACTGAGAGAGATTGAGCTGCCTCATGTAGCTCCCTTTAATAGCCAGTGCCTTTTTTCAGACTTCAGTACAAACATTACTTCCTTGGGGAGGCGTTCCCTGACTGGGTCATTTTGTCCCCTTCTGTGTTCTCACGGCACCCCACCCCTCTCCTGGGTAGCACTTGTAGCAACTGTGTTTTCCCTTTCTTTATGTGATACGAGGGCAAGGACTGAGTCCTTGGGCTCATCGTCATATTCTCGGTGTCTGGCAAGGTGCCCAGCTGTGCTCGCTAGGTATTTGTTGAGTGACACGGTAGGTTAATCTTCATTGATAACCACGAGAGCATGAAGTAATAAAACCCTTTCCTCCAGGAGTCTCCCGAGGGGGTGCACCAGGAAGGAGGAAGGCTGCCCTAGAGTCAGGCTTGGCCAGTTGTGTAACAGCCTGGTGTGTGCTGAGCACAGGCTGCAGTGCTGGGCTGTACCCTGATGGCTGGCATTGCATTACACCCTCACTTCCAGAACCTGTTGTAGCTGCCGGAGGAGAAGCCTCAGGTGGGGAAGGGAGGAGGCATCTTAGGAGCCCTCCGTGCTGCAAAGGGGACAGCTGCCATTGTGGCCAAAGGCCTGACGTCTGGTTGTTGAAGAATCAGAGGACCGATCCCTGCAGTAGAAATGTGGGGGCATCGAGGCACAGCTCCTGGAGGGACTGGAGCAGCCCTGACCCTGCAGGGATGTGTGCTTGCAGCTAGATGGTGGGCAGAGATAGGTAACCTTTCCTTATGGCTCCTCTCGCTGTGGGCTGGGTATACTTTTGGCCACACTGCAAACAGCTTTGAGACAGTCCAATGTGGGATCAGGAGTTTCCAATTGAACAGTGACTTGGCGTCTCAAGTGTGGCTGCTAAGGACGGCTGTTGGTCAGTGGCCTTGAACAGAGTGGGCTGGTGGCTTAGAAAATGGCTGATTCCCTGCCCTCCCCTGCTGCTCCTGTCCAGTATCACTAATGCTTCCAGAAATTTCTATCAAGAAAAACAAACATGAGAGCCAGAGAGAGCATCCAGGAACTGGGTGGGCTGGTGGTTTTGTGGAGGCCCCAGTTGGAGTTATGAGTGTCTTGTGTCTGTACACGTTTCCTTCCCACCAGCTTTAACCCACTGCATGTAGCCTCTTCAGATAGTCAGATATGAAATCCATACTTTACCCCCTCTGGAAAGCTTTGCCTAGGGATCACCTCATCTCTTCATATAGTTTTCTCCCTCAGTTACTCTCCTCATCACCATTTGCCCCTTAGTCATTAATTGTTTTCCTTCTCTTCTGAAGTGCAGATTGGCAGGTCTACCTCGGCACAGCTAAAGTTGTAGTACTACCCTCTCTCTCATTGTTTTAGGATGAGTGTGTTAATTTACTATGGCAGCTGTAACGGATAACCACAAATTACCTAAAACAACACAAATTTATCATCTTAGAGTTCTGGAAGTCAGAAGTTTGAAATAGGTTTTGTGGGGCTAAACCCAAGGTAGCAGGGCTGCGTTCCTTCTGGAGGCTCTAGGGGAGAATGTAATTCCTTGCCTTTTCTAGCTTCTAGAGGCTGCCTGCATTCCTTGGCTCATGTCCTTTTGTCTTCCAAGCCAACAATTGCATCACTCTGACACCTGCTTCCGTCATCACATCTCCTTCTCTGGCTCTCCTGCCTCCCTCTTTCACTTACAAGAGCCTTGTGGTTACATTTACCCCTCCCCCATACATCCAGGATAATCTCGCCATCTCAAGATCCTTAACTTGGTCACATCTGCAAAGCCTTTTCTTGCCATGTAAGGTAACGTATTCACAGGTTTTGGGGAATAGGATGTGGACATCTTTGGGGGTGGGGTGGGGGGCCACAGAATTATTCTGCCTGTGTCAGTGAGGTTAGAATACTAGGTTCGTTGTAGGGATGGCCAAGATTCCTCCACCTCACCAGAAGTGCTATTGTGTCAGGAGGAACTAAGTTCAGATCCTCTTCCTTTTATTTACTAGTTGAATGACTGTGCATGTATTACTTAACCCCTCAGTATTTGCTTACTCACCAGTAAAATTGGGATAATATCTTTTTGGTAGATGTATTTTACAGTTATATGTGAGTACATGCAAAGCACTAAGTGCAGTGCCTACCACATGGATTCTGCACTGTAAATAATTGTTTCTTTCCTTCCTTCCTAAGTAGTGTGTTTTGGGACAGTGGGTCAGAAAACCATACAGGTTTGCTGCCAGACATGTATAAGCACCTGATAAGTGCTAGCTATTATTATTAAATACATGAATTTGATTGCTTTGGGGACCAATTGCTTTTTTCTTTACCTAGTCCATAGATTAGTGCTTCTCAAAATGGGTTCTATAGCTCTCTTCTCAAGGATCTGAGCATTCTCTAGAAGAATTAAAAAAATTTTGTGTTTTCATTGATCCTAATGACAATGAAATTAAAAGCCTATTCTGAACTGTTGGAAGGACCACCCCATAACTGAGCACTGTCATCTGATTTTATTGTCCTCATTTGCATTTGTCTACTTGTGCCTGCCTGTGTTGGCTCCAAGTAGTTCTTTTCTATTTGTCATGCACTGAAGAAAACAGGAAAGTTCTTAATCTGCATATAAAGAATTCCCATAAGGTGAAAGACAAATGACATCCCTTTGCACTGTTATGAGTTAAGATTTTGCAGTAGTTAGAATAGAGGAAAAATGGAGTTAGTATATGGCTCATGGTGGGGTGGGCAGGGCTGATACTCAGAAGGACCCGTTGGGGCGGCTGGGTGAGTTGCTTACTTACGACTGATGTTTGTTCTGATTAGTTGCAGTATGTTTTCTTTTTTTTTACACACCGGGAGGTCCCGGGGATCGAACCCGGGTCCCTCCATATGGGAGACGGACGCCCAACCAGTTGAGCCACATCCGACCCGCAGTATGTTTTCTGATTTGTTGGCTCCTGCATCTTCCTGGTTTGGGAAATTCTGTTTGTTGAATTTCTAAGTTTCACCCTTGAGATATGAGTTGGGAGAATTTGGGGAAGTCAGTGCCATAGTCCTGTTGTGAACACTGATTTGATTTCATTTGGAAAACCAAGTTCTCTTAGAACTTTTAATGAGAATTTATTGGTTATATAATTTTGTGTTTTAATGTGTGAATTTGTATTAGACCTACACGCATAAGTAGTTGATATCTGACTTTGTTTTGCATACTTAAGTAAAGTTACAACTAGCATGATTTGCCAATATTGGATGTATGTAACAATTAAAAAAACAAACAAACAAAAAAAAAACGGGTCCAGAAAACGCTTGATGTGGATTGAGCAGTGTGTGATGGTATGGTTACAGCCAAAGGGAAAAAGGCAGTGAACTTTCTTAGGGATACCTGGGTGAGGCGTTCTCATTAATAAAAAGAATGGTGCATGATAGAAGAACCTAATGTTTTTTCCACTCATGTAAAAATTCTGTTGACTTCCTTATATGAGCCAGTTTTGGTTTAGGCCCTGGGGTTACAGCTGCCTACAAAACAAATCCCTGTCCTCATGGAGCTTATATTTTGGGGGTTGGGATAGAGGTGGGTGGAAGAGACAATCAACATGCATTGTAATGTCATAGGTAAATGCGATGCAGAGAGAGAGAGCAGGACCTGACATAGCTAGTGCAGGAGGTAGAAGGTAGGCTGCTGCTATTATTCAGGATTGTTAGGGAAGGCCTCTGGGTTTCAGTGACACTTGAGTCTCTAGAGGAGTGAATAAAAAGAGGGAGTGAGAATGTGGACATCTGGCGGAAGGACATTCCAAACAGTGGAAGCAGCAAAACGCAAAAGGCCTGGGACAGGAATGGGCTTTGTGAGTTCAAGGAATAGCAAGAAGGCCAGTGTGGTTGGTGACTCATGCGCCTGAGGGAGAAGGGTAGGTTATTTTCCAGGGATTTGTTCCCAGGAATTACACCTGGAGAGAATCTATTCATTGAGTACCTACTGAATGCCTGACCACATGTGAGGAAATGCATTCATCTTCCCCATGAATCTGCCCCAGACTGAAAAGTTGCTCAGCATAGGGAGCTTTGGTTCTGCTCCTGATCTTAGCGATTTGGGAATGATTTTAAAACTGGGGCAGGGAAGTGGGTGTGGCTCAAGCGATTGGGCTCCCATCTACCATATGGTAGGTCCTGGGTTTGTTTCCTGGGGCCTCCTGGTGAAAGTGAGCTGGCCCGCGCCATGGAGAGCTGGACCGTGCAGAACTGGTACAACAACATAAAAGGGACAAAGAGGAGAGACAGTGAGAGACATAACAATCCAGGGAGCTGAGGTGGCGCAAGCGATTGAGTGCCTCTCTCCCACATTGGAGGTCCCAGGATTGGTTCCTGGTGCCTCCTAAAGAGAAGATGAGAAGAGAAGACAAGCAGGCACGGAGCGCACACAGCGAATGGACACAGCGAGCAGGCAGCGAGGCCAAAAAACAAGGGGGGCGGGAAATAAATTGAAAAAAAAAAAAAAAGATAATTATTAAAAAACAAAAATGGGGCAGAAGCTGTTGAGCATGTTATCTGTCAGCAGAGAAAACTTAGTAAGAATCACTTGTCATCAAAGCTAAATGCATGCTTGTTTTTAAATAAGGTGTCTTCCTTTATTCCAGTCATTTATGCTCAAGAGTAAGAAATGATGTAATTGAATGTCCACTGGGATATTTGCATTTTACACAGTTTTTCAGTTCATGGCAGGGGACCCAGCTCAGTCTGCAGATTCTTGCACTGACCTGCGTTAATTCTTGGGGGTCTTTTTGAAGTCAGCAGTGTTTATCCATCACAACTGGAGGCCATGCAGAACTCTCCTCCATTTCTGCTTCATTAACCATCCTTGGGGGACCCACTTGCTCATTTTCTTGGCATTGGTACAGGTTGCCTTGAGCATCTACGCCTTGTTTTGATGACTTTTTCTGTGACCCTTTGCACTCAGTGTGTGACACAAGCTTTGATGTATGGCTGGTTTCCTCTTGGGACCGAGAGCAGCATATCATAGGACGGTTGAGCACAGTCTCTGGCCACGGAACAAAATGTCCTTAGTGCTGTTTACTGAAGACCTGAGCTGCTGGGAGGGTCAACCTTGTTGACCCCTGCTGAAGGGTCGCAAGTCATTACTTGTGTAGCACTTTATACTTGTTTAAGTGACTTTTCATATTCTCTGGCATCTAAATTTATAACCCCATAAAAAGCAGTTATTATCCCTACTTTATAGATAGGGGTTGTAGGAGTGAAATGACTTGCTCACACTAATCATATTAACTCATCAGTAACCCCAGTCACATATAGATTGTGTTATGTTTCTGTGTTTGTCTCCATGCTAAGCACTTCACAAGTGTTATGTTATTTGATCCTTACAACTACTCTGTGAGGCATAGATATAATCATCCCATTTTATAGATGAGAAAACTGAGGCACAGAGAGGTTATATATCTTGTTCCTGGTCCCAGGGCTGGTAAGTTGGGAATTTAGGATTTACTCCAGAGCTCAGACATGGTACGGTTATAGTATCAACCAAGATGACGCTCCAGCCTACTTACTTCTGCTTCAGAGATCCTACAGGAATGTACTGGCGGTCCCCGCTTTACCAAATGTCAGTCCATGCAGCAGCATCTGGTCCCCAATTGTGCCTCTCTCCAGTCTGGGAACACTGCCAAGCTGCATACAGCACTAGATGTAAATAAGGGCATTATTTGATTTTTCTAAACTTCTTTTTAGAGCTTGAGACTTATATAGCCTATGTGACACCCCCATTTGGATGTCCCACAGACACCTTAAATTCAGTGTTAGAAACTGAATTCATCATTTCTGCAGCCTCTTCTCTGCCCTGTATTAGTTACCCTTACTGATTTTGCCTCCTAGGTCTTCTCAGATGTGTCCTTTACTCTCTGTCCCCACCTTGGAGGCCCATGTCATTTTATTGCGTGGCCCTTTGTGGTAGGCCCTTCCTGCCCCTCCTCCACATTGCTGCCTGGCTCGTCTGTCTAGATGCAACTCTGGAAGTTGTCCTGCTGAAAAACCATTTGTTGGTCTGTCACCTATAGGCTGCAATTTGAACACTGTGCAAGGCAGGCGGGAGCTTCTTCCTGGCGCCTCAGGCCATAGTGATGGTCCCGCTGCACCCGGTCCTGCACGTGTCCTGATGGGACCCACCTCTGCTCCTGCTGTTCCTCCTGCCTGGGAAACGCCACCTTCTCAGTGTGGCCAAGGTCTCTCTCTCCAGGACTCAGCCAGCTGCCTGCTGCTTCCATGAGCCGGCTCAGGCTTTCATGCTTCCCACAGGCTTTCCCTGATGCCTGCAAAGTAGCTTGCCCTCCTTCTGTGTCACCTTCGTGTTCAGTAGAGACTGCTGCCTCTGCGTTTATGACAGTATATTTGCCTCCTTAAGGGCAGGCCCTTTGGCAATCATCTTGAAAGCCAAGAGGTGAATTACTCAGCTGCTGGTTCTTCATTTGTAAAACAGGGTTACAGTCAACCCCATGGGGAATTAAATGCAGTAATGGGTGTCATGTCCCTGACACAGTGTCCAGCCCATTATGGATAGTCAGTGAATGTCCACATCTCCTTCCATCCCTGATGCATGTGTGACTTGGAGAGAAGCTGTCCCCAGTGATCCCACTACGCTACCGATTATTGAAGCATTTCCTTCTCAACTGTTCTTGACTTGGAGGCAGAAGCTCAAGGTTTATGTCCCTGCTCTACCACCTTGACTTTGGGCAAGTTAGCTTCTCTGAACCTTAGGCTTTCCATCTGTAAAGTGAGGGTCTTTTTAAAAAAAAAAAAAATTGCTTTTTTTTTTTTTTAAAAAACCTCACAGCGATTTTGTGAAGTTAAATGAGACAGTACATAGAAGGTTTTGTATACGGTCAAGTGCATGTACAGAGAGATGGTTGTTGCCCTCGAGGCAGTGAGAATGGGCAGCACGAGCCCCTTTGGTCAGGGCCCCATGCTGGGCGGAAGCTCCGCCTCCTGGTGTTACTCCCTGTAGTTGAATATGGTCTGTGATCAGGTCTAGATGGAAAACCTGCGGAGCAGAGACATGCTGTTTCCGTGTGCTGTGTACAGCACCCAGCCCCTGGTACTTAATCAGTGTGAAAAATACAGGGGCAGCTGTCACTCCTCACCGTCTCCTCCTGCTGCTCTAAGTCTTCTCCCTGGAGAGGCATTTAAGGCGAGACAGTTGGCTGTGGTGATGATAAATCACTTCTCCGCAACGAGCTCAACCCTGCTGTCTAACTAGTCAGAATCACCCTGGTAGTGTACTATTAGCAACTTATCCTTTTTCCCTTAACCACTAACCGTCCTGAGAAGCTTTGAGATTCTCCTTTGCTGCTGTTAACCGTCTCTTTACTGCAGGGCTTGTAAAATAGGTGGAGCTTACCCCCTGGCTTTCTCTTTCCGAAAACAATCATTCCAAGATCTTTTCCTCCTTACTCACTGCCTCCTCTCCTCCCCTTTTAGAGGTCACAGTGGGGGAGAAGGGGTGAGTCCCTAGTTTGGCTGTTTAGCCAGGACATGTGCTTTGAGTGAGGCGCTTAACATCCCTCACTCCAGGTTTCGAGGCTGGAGGACATGCCCGTGTAAGCCATCCCCGTGCAGGAGGTCAGTCTCCCACCTTCCTTTCTAAGACCTCCTACGCTGTCACAGGTGTTGGAGCCCTGCCTTTTGCCTTTGCCTTGTGACCCGTCTGAGGCCCCCAGGTCGGCCCTGCCACCTGACAGCCAGCAGCCTCTCGGCAAGGTGCTTCCGGGGAGGGCACACTCTCTGTGCAGCTCAGACACAGACAGGCCTTGTTCTTGTTGACAGCTGTCACATCCTCTGCTGCTTCGCGTTGTCACTTGTGGACCCAAGTGCATCTTTGTTTATCCTGGCCCAGGAGGAGCTAGAAGAGAAGGCAGTTTAAATAGTTGTGGGGTGTACATGAATCGTTAAAATATTTTTTGACTTTGTATCTCCTCGACAAGGTCTGAATCTAAAGTGCATTTATGGAAAAACCAGGAAAAAACAGGGAGGGAGTGGTTTCATTTCTTTCATCTGAGACTTGATATCCAGGTATCCAACAATCAGAATTCAAGTGGCTGGTTCAAAAATACCAGTGACAGCTTCCATAAGCATTAGTACTTATCTAACAGGTACTGCTCGCAGCACTTTGCCTGAGGAGACTCATTTAATCCTCATAGTTACTTTATGAATCAGGAGGGTAAGTAACTTGCCCAAGGTCATGCCGTCAGTTAGTGGGCAGGATTCTGACTCCAGAACTTGGACTCCTGACCGCTCCACTCCACTGCCTCTGGAAGGCAGATATGAATCACCCTTAAATTGCCCATCTGGGATTATCTGCTAGGGGGACATCTTGATGTCACCTACTGGATGCCATCTTGACCTCTGCATCAGAGAGTCAGCAGTCATCTCTGTTTGCCTCATCCTGTTGAAACTGGTCCCACTCCATCTCCGCTGCTCTGGGGCTGCTGGTTGAGGCAGTCCCCTCAGGTATGACCTTCTAAACCGACATGTTTTCTCTGGTCCTCAGCCAGGCTTGGTGACATCAGCTGATACAGCTGCAGAAACAGCTGACAAACAGGGTCAGGCTGCTCAGAGAGAAAGCAAGTGGCAGCAGGGTCCCCTGTGGGAGTCAGTCCCTCACGTGAAAGAGAAGAGACCTGGAAATCCATTGTGCAATTGAGGTGGGACTTGTAAGCCTGCCCAGACTTGGAGTTGTTTGTTTCTCTCCCTCTCCTTCCCCTCTCCTTCCCCTCTCCTTCCCCTCTCCTTCCCCTCCCCTTCTCCTCCCCTTCTCCCTTCTCCACCTCCTTCTCCTCCTTCTTCCCAATCCTCCCCCTCTTTCCCCTTTCCCCCTCTTCCCCTCTCTCTCTTCCTTCCCCTCCCACTATTACTTCCTTCCTAAAACTAAGTTGAGATTCTAGTAAAGATTATAGATAGAAGAAAGGCTCCGACCCTCCAAAATTTCTGTCTTCTCTCCGTGGGTATGAAAGTTGCTATTCCTTACTGAACAGGGGTCCTAAGGGGCCCAGGCGGTGAGGGATTGAAATGAAGTCTGGCTGGGTTCCGGCCCGAGTGTCCCCACAGCTTTGGCCTGCGTTGTAGCTGCCTGGTGTTAGATAGCTCACCCGGAGACTCTCACTAGCTTGAGGGGCTGCAGTAGGTAGTCTTCTGTGCATTGGACTTTGAGATGAAAATAAAAAGTCTGGCCCCATGCCCATTGCTGCAATTTCTGGAAGAACAAGGGGAAACCAGCAGCCTAGCAGGGTCCTGGCTGCCACTTGCAGATGAGAGCCCTCCGTGGATCAGCTTTAGGGCAGCTCTCTGCCTTTCCTTACCAGATGAACCCACTGATATGGGCTCCTGCTGTGTCTTCTCCTCAGCACCTGCCGTCCTCTGACCAACCCCATCCGTCCTCGCAGTTTCCCTTTTACAGAAATTTTTTCTTCAAACCTGATTAGATTTCTTTGTTGGCTTGCACATCTGGTCTTCATTTAGCAGGATGACACTTAATTTAAGTAAGAGTTTGGCTTTCTTCAAACTAAACAACTTCACCCCGCTGAGGGGGCAGTGGGTGGCAGTAGCCAGACTGTTTACTGAAAGAGATCATATTGATTTATGATGTTCACTTTAAAAACCCATTCCAAGACACTCTGGCATTTAATTGCATAGCTGGGCACTCAGGGCTGCTCCCTAAGATTACAGTGCCGTTGTCTCCAGAGGGAGTTTGTCTTCAGTGTGTGCATTCCCTCTTCTCTACCTGTCTGGTCTCTGTTCTTCAAGGCCCATTTCAAATGAAAACCTTTGCTATGAAATCTTTCCTGTTTCTCCCAGCCAGTGTCTCCCCTTTGACCTCAGTTGCCCTCTGTGGCAGATTGAGTTGGCAGATGGAGTTATGTACCCCAGAAAAACATGTTCTTAATCTTGGTCCATTCCTGTGGGTGTGAATCCATCATAAATAGGTCCTTTTGAAGATGTTATTTTTAATTAAGGTGTCACCAGCTGAATCAGGATGGATCTTAATCCTGTTAATGGAGGCTTTATAAGGAAAAAACCACGGGAAGTTGCTGGAAACCAGAAGTCCAGTGGAACCTAGAAGAGAAAGGAGAAAACATCACCATGTAGCAGCAAAGCCACAGAACCCAAGGATTCTGGCCAGCCAGAATCCTACCGACCTAGGAGGAAGCCAGCCTTCTGGGACCTCTGAAACCATGAGTTAATAAATTCCTGTTGTTAAGCCAACCCATTGTGTGGTATTTGTCTTAGCAGCTGCACAACGAAGACACAATCTCTCTCCCTCTCTCTTTAGGTATTCTGGCCCACTTTGTATTGTAATTGTTGTATAATTGTTATTTATTCTTATTAAACTAGGATGGCCTGAGAGCAGCATTAGTCATGTGTACCCTGATGGCATGGAGCCAGGCCTGCAGGAGTAGCAATGAACATTTCCGGGGCGCTCGTCATGTGCTGGCTCTATTCTAAGCACTAGGCGTGTATCTGACTCAGTTGGTCCTCACAGCAGCTCTCAGAGGTTGGTGCTGCTGGTGGTCCCATTTTCCAGATGAGGTAACTGGGGTATACGGAGGCTGAGTAACTTGCTGAGGCCACCCAGCTAGCAAGAGGCAGAGCTGGGCTTCCCACCCAGACAGTCTGGCTTCCAAGTCTAGGCTCTCAGCCACTATGCTGTGTTGCCTCTTGCATAGCCAGTGCTTACTGGATACATGCTTATCAAAAAAAGTTATATTGAGGTCCAGAGATGTACAGGAACAGGAATAGAGAAGCTTAAGTGTAAGTAAAGGGAAGGAGAGAGGTAAAATTAGAACAAACAGGTAGAAAAAGAAGAAAGGAGGAGAACTAGGAAACCAAAGAACAAAAGAAACAGGCACCTAAGCCAGCAGAGCTAATCGTGAGGGAAAGCTGGGGGTCTCCACTTCTGCATCGGGGTTCAGGGAGTGCAGGAGTGCCCTTACCCAGAGACCGTGGATTGCTGTGCCTGGATCCCTGCACACTGGGCATTGCAAACCTTCTGAGAGTGACTTACACCTTTTACCAAGAAGGATGGCTGAAGAGGATGCAGAGATCAAACTGTCCAAACTCCTTTCCTGATGAGGAAGTTAAGGCCCCACAAGGCTGTGGCTTGCCCCAAGTCCCACTGTGGGGCAGCAGTGCCGTGACTGGAATTCAGGTTCTATCTTCTTTCTGCTTCATTTTCCTGCCTTAGAGGGAAAGACAAATGACTTTCTCCTGCTCTTTTATTGGAAAGGGGCATTTAACCGTGGATATTTATTTTCTACTTGACTTATAATTTTTTTTTAAGTAATTTTATTGAGATGTATTCACATACAAGTTATAAATATTTTGTTGCTCAAATTGTTCCTGTTTCGGCTGTTGGGAGGTTTTTCACTTGGCTCCTATATCCCTTTGACATAACCCCATCATTGTGTGTGTATGTAATTTCCCTACCCTCCCCCTCCCCCTCCCCCACCCTCTCCCTCCCCTCCCCCGTTCTTATGTTCTGGCATTGCGAGATGCTCCAGGCTCATTTTCTGTATTTCCTGCCCTAGTCCTAGAACCAGCCATTTCTCCAAGGAACTCATAATCATTTTATTGGAAAATGGTGTTAGAAACCAATATCTATGTGTTCAGTGTGCTTTTGCTACTGGGGTGTCCTTGCTTCTAGGCCTTTTCAGCTGATAGAACAATTGTATGTGTGTGAGTATACTGACTCTTGTATATATACATATATTAAGCTAGACATGAATTCATACTTACATCTCCAACTATAATCCACATGGATCATTGCAGCCTCTTCTCTTTGCTTATCTGCAACATCTTACTCCAACAGTGAGAAACCTGGCCCCCCCATCCACCATCAAGTTCAATTCTAGTATAAAATTCCAGTATAGTGGTTTCAGAATTTTTAACTATTACCCCTATGGGAAACAACTTTATCAACTAGAGTACAGTATTTAAGTCCAGTTCCTTTTACTTTTAGTCTTAGAGACTCTGCTCCTTTCCAAAGATACTTAAGTCAACACCTTATTCCCATCAGTAAGGACGGTTCAGACATTTGCAATACATTTAGATTCTTTGATCACATTTTGTATTTCATTCTGGGATCTCCCGACCTCCTGAATGATTTTTTTTTTTTTTTAATGTTCCTATATTAAGTTTTACTCTTTGTTCTATTCTGTGGGGTTTAACAAATCTTTAATGTCTTGTGTTTACCATTACAGTATCATACAGGATAATTTCACCACCTAAATAATCCCTTGTGCTTCACCCATTCAACCTTTCCCTGTACCCCTGGACCTCTGTCAACCACTGATCTGTTTACTGTCTCTGTAGTTTTGCCTTTTCCAGAATGTCATGTAATTGTAGTAATTGTCATGTAATATGTAGTTATTTCAAACTGGCTTCTTTTATTTAGCAATATGCATTTGAGATTCATCTCTGTCTTTTCATAGCTCATTTCTATTTTTTTTTTGGAGGACTGGGGATTGAACCCGGGATCTTGCAGGTGGGAAGCCAGAACTCAACCACTGAGCCACATTGGCTTCTCTAAGTTGGTTCTTTTGTTTGTTTTGCTTTTTTTTTTTTTTAGAAGGCACCGGAACCGACCCCAGGACCTCCCATGTGGGAGGCAGACCCTCACCTGCTTGAGTCACATCCGGTCCTCCTCATTTCTTTTTATTGCTAAATAATACTCCACTGTATGGCTCTACCACAGTTTTATTTATCCATTCACCTATTGAAGGACATCTTGGTTGTTTTCAGATTTTGGTGATTATGAATAAAGCTTTACTATAAACGTTCGTGTGCAGGTTTTGATGTGGATGTCAGTTTTTCAAGTCAGTTGGGTAAATACCTAGGGGAGTTTGCCTTATTTTGACATCTCCCCTAGGCATTTACCTCCCCTTAATTCCACCTGGGATACTCCAGCACACCCTCTGAAAATTGCTGAGCTCCCCATATATTGACCTGCTTTCTTTCCTCTGTCTATAAGTACTAAGCATTACCAACCCTTCTTGCAGAGAAATTTTTTCTTTCTTTTTTCCATCCAGGAGGTGATATGAGGGAGGAGGGCAGATTATTGGATTGGAGCAGCCCTGGAGCCAGATCCCCGAAAGCTGTTTTCACTTTACTTTAGTGTGGCAGGAAGGACAGTAACCCTGGGGATTTTGCTATAGCTGAGTGATTTACCTCATATGTCCCAAAAGAGTGGATGTCCACATGTGGCCCTTACAGGTCTGTTTACAAGGCAGGTAGGCTGTGGAGTCTGGTTACGTAGTCTTTCGTTCGAGCAGCTGGAATGAAGGGAGCCAGCCAAAGGGGCTAGAGTCAATGTAGTTCACCCTCACTTCTTGGGCTTACCCAAGGTCACTGGCCTGCAGAAGTTTTAGGTATAGACATCCTAAATTCACCTACTCTTTTTATCTTATTTTTTATTTATTTTATTTTTTATTTTTATTTCTTTTTCTTTTTCTTGTCTTTTTATCTTATTTTTAAATATGTTTATAAGTATCCACCAAGTATCAAACATTGTGCTTTTACATATATTACTATTTGATCCTTTTAGCAATCCTGTGACGTAGGAGTTAATTTTTTCCATATTATAGATGAGGAAAGTAAGGCCCAAGAGTGTTAAATAGGGAGTAGATGTAGTTCAAGTGGTTGAGCGCCTGCTTCCCATATATGAGGTTCTGGGCTCGATCACCAGTACCTCCTACAAACAAACGGAAAAGCCAACTCTTATTGGGCAGTGGATGTGGCTCAGTGGTTGAGCACCAGCTTCCCATATACGAAGTCTTGGGTTCAATCCCCTGTACCTCCTTAAAAAAAAAGTTAAATAGTTAGCTAATAAGTGCCAGAGCTGGCCCTTGAGCCCCGCTCTCTTGATAATAATGCTTTTCTCACCACATCACACCATCTCTGGAGACAACCATACAATAGAAGATGGCATTCAACCATCTGGAGAAGCTAGATCATGAGCATCTACTCAGGCTCTCCAGGGACACAGAAGGAAAGGCAGCTTCCTTTCCATGTGAGAGTCATAGACATGCCAGGTGCTCGCACTCTTCCTGGGTGCTAGGCCCATGCTGGCCTATTGTAGGGTTAAGAAGAACAGATTTAAATTTTCTCATTCTGAAAATTGTCAAACATATACAAAAGTAGAGAGACTAGAATAATTGTTCTTACGCCTATCACTCAGGTCCTGGAATTTTCAGGATTTTGCCATGCTTGCTTTAGCTATTCTTTGTGGTTTTCGATTTTATTTTTTACCTATACTTTGTCTTTATTGGCTGAAGCATTCCCGAACAATACCGATGATAGCAGTTTTGCCATTGCTCTGTGTGGCACCTCTCCTTCCTTTGGATGAGTTTCCCACCATTGTTAATGGTTGGGTATTTATTTTATTTAACACATATTTATAGAGTGCAATCATATGCCATTCCTTTTGCTAAGTTCTTTACAAGTATTAACTTGTTTATTCCTCATGACAGTCTTAGGAGTTAGATATTAATATTATTCTCATTTTAGGGATGATGAAACTGAGGCACAGAGAGTTGGAGTAACCTGCCCTGAGTCACACAGCTAGTGTCCTAGCTGGCCTTCAAACCTAGGCCATATAGTTTTACAGTCTAAGCTCTTAGTTATTATGCTAGGCTGGAAATAAGGGTCATTCAACAGCAACTTTGATTGTCCGTTCCCCGATACTGTTAGAGATATAGAAAGGAAAAAACTAGCTCTTGCCCTCCAGATGCTTACAGTCTGGTGGGGAGAAAGGACAAAGGGATAAATGCTGTTGTGTGAAGTTCAGTGGAAGAGACAGCATGTGGGACCTCCAGGGGAGGTCAAGGCAGGCTTCACAGAGGCTGTGATCTTTGAGCTGAAATCAGAAAGATAAGAGTTTTATCAGGTGGAATGGGTCAGGGGGAAGGGGAGGGAAATCCAGGCAGAGGCAAGATCCTGGACTTAGAGGTGACAGAGAGCACAGGGGGAGGGCTGGAGAGACATGGACGTGGCACTGGACTTCAGTCCATGTGCTCATGAAGGCGCCGATTTGCCTGCTAAAAAGCTTTGACTTTATCCTGCAGGGGAATGGGGAGAAGCTGCTTCTGGTGGATTTTAAGTAGAGAAGAAACATGGCGGAAGTTTGCATGTTACTAAGCTCTTTCTAGGAACAGTGAAGAGGATGGACTGGGAGGAGAGCAAGACTGGAGACCATTTCACTAGTCATGGCAAGAAATATTGGGGCCCAAACTAATGCCACAACAGTGCAAATGGAGAAGATGGAGCCTCAGGACCAGGGCTTCTCATGCAAGCATTCGTTATCTGGATTTCTGAATTATGAGGTTGCTTAGGAAAGCAACAGTGGTTCATCACATCAAAATATTCACTAATGAGCAGCTCACTTATAGAAATGGTCTGTGACCCCCAATGAGTCAGGCCTTTGTATAGTCCCCTCCCATGATTATGTTACTTTATATAAGACTTCATTTTAGCAGAGAAGCAAGAGATTCTCCTGGGAGCTTTGAAGAGGTAAGCTGCCAGGTTGTGCGAGGGTCTTTGAGAGGGCCACATGGAAAGGAACAGCAGTTGGCTTCTAGAAAATGAGAGTCAGTCAGAAAATGGAGGCCTCAGTTCTATAGCTGCAAGGGACTGACTTTTTGCCAACAACTATGGAGGCTTGGAAGAGATCCCTGAGCTTCACAACAAACGCAGCCTGGCTGATACCTTGATTGCAGCCTTATAAGCTGACTCCTGACCCAGGGAAACTGAGATAATAAATGTATGAGGCTGTAAGCTGCCAGGTTTGTGGTAATTTGTAACACGGCAATAGAAGAAGAGTGCGGACCCCGGTCAGTCATCTGCTGCTCACAACGGCATATGTTCGGGCGCATGACCTCCCTCAGTGTCTTTCAGCCAGTGTTTTGCGTCCGGATCTGGTGGTACAATGCAAATTCCATACAAATATATTTCAAAGGGAAATTGAAAATCTTGCAAAATATGTAGGATTGCAGGTAGTCAATAAAAGCCTTGTTGGAGAACTGCTCAAACCACTTTACAGACAAATGAGTATTGTACAGGCTTAGACCAACTAATAACAGAGAAAATCAACCTGCATGATGGTGAGAAGCCATCTTCAACAGAGGTAGACTTGAATTTTAAGGAACACCTTTGAGAAAATGGAAATTCTTAAATAATTTTTGCCAGAATTGTCCTCTGTATAGTCATTTTGTGAAAGTCAAAACTATGAAAGTGAAGGATGTCATGTTATTGTGTGGTTGGGAAAATTACAACAAAAATCAATAATCAATTCTTAGCTCAATTAGAGCACTGATCCCCATTAAATTACAACCTCAGTGTTTTTTATTTTACGTAAGTTTATTTGCATAATTTTATTTCCTTTTTAAGGATTAAATATTTTCTTTTTTTTACTATTTGCTGTGAAGTTTTAGCTCCCATTTGCAGGTGCATTTTCCTGGTGCCATCTGCCCATGGATAATAGTTATGGAGGGACTTCTGTATTAGGAGGTAGCATTGACATGAACCCTTTCTGGATGCTTCAGTGACAGCCAGGATCAGGGGGTGCATATGGCTCTCTGAGAGGGAGCCCAGAATGTCCACTTTCTTTCATTCATGGCTTACTGATGCTCTAAGATTCATGTTCAGTAGTCTTCTTATATCAGATAGGAAAAATGGTAAGCCACTTAGTACGCTTATGTTGAGTTCAAGTGCATGCAACATCTTTTCTGGTGATGCCCTCAGAAGGACAGTTCTCATGAAGGGCTCTGGACAATCCTTGGATGTGAATGAAAAAGTCCCTCTTTGTGTTTATGTTGGGGTTTTATTTTTCACAATGTTTCCATAACCTTTGCTATTTAATGCCCAGAGCTGCAGAGTGAGATGATTAGGGAGCCATCCTCCTTCCTCATTTACGAGACCACAAGGTCAATGGCTCATTACTCACAGGGCCAGATGAGACTGATTATCAGCAATAATAATCATTGTTATGGCAGAAGCATTCATAGCGTCTGCTCTCTGATAGGCACAGTGCAGGGTACCAACAGATACATGCCATTTAATCTTTACAGTCACAATGCTCTCAATTTGATTTTTACATTATTACTGATGAGAAAACTGAGGCTTAGATGATTTACTTGCTTCTGGAGTGGAGAAGTTGGGGCTTGAACTCCACTTTACCTAAGTCCAACACCTTACTCTTTCCACTGTATCATGGGGTATTCTTATGAACATTCTTTCTAATCCATTAACACCATATCCAGCACAATTGGAAAGGTTCCCATAGGACATATATAGAGAACCTGGCATCCCTATTTTCTGATAGTTACCCTAAGACTGAGGCTGAAGTCTCATTTACCATGCTGCAGTGTGATACATGAGTCCAACTATTGAAGAGAGAGATAACTCAAGGTTATCTCTCTCTTCATTTCCTATTGCTGCTGTAACAAATGACCACGAACTTAGTGGCTTAATTAATCACAAATTTATTATCTTACAGAATCAGAAGTCTGGCATGTTCTCACTGGGCTAAAATCAAGATGTTGGTAAAGCTGCATACCTTTTGGAACCTATAGGGGAGAATCTGTTTCCTTGCCTTTTCTACCTTCTAGAGGCCGCCCACATTCCTTAACTCATGGCCCCCTTTCTCTATTTTCAAAACCAGCAGTGTTGCATCTGTCAGACCATTCTTTGTAGACACATCTCCCTCTGACTTTACTCTTTTGCCTCCCTCATCTACTTTATAATCCAGGATAATCTCCTTTCTCAAGGTCCTTAACTTATTCACATCTGCAAAGATCATTTTATTATGTAAAGTGATAAATTCACAGGTGATCTAATTTGTTAAGCTGCTCAAAGCAGATACCATGGAATGCATTGGCTTTTTTTTTTTTTAAGATTTTTAAAATTTATTTATTCATTTATCCCCCCTTTGCTGCTTGTGCTCGCTGGGTCAGCTAACCACGCCCTGCGGGCGGGCTTGCCTTCACCAGGAGGCCCCGGGAACCGAACCCGGGGCCTCCCATATGGTAAACGGGAGCCCCACTGATTGAGCCACAGCCGCTTCCCTGCATTGGCTTTTACAATGAGAATTTTTTAGCTTACAACCTTACAGTTTCAAGGCTGAGAAAAATGTCCAAATCAAGGTATCATCAAGATGATACCTTCTTCCTGAAGACCAACTGCCAGTGATCCTGGACTCCTCTGTCACATGGCAAGGCACATGGTAGTGTCTCCTGGTCTTTCCCTTCTCTTCCAGGTTTCCTTGCTTCCAGCTTCTTGCTTCCCTGGCTTCCTATCTCTTTGCCTGAATTTCATTCTCTTATAAAGGATTCCATTAAGAGGATTAAGACCCACCCTGAATGAGGTAGGTTACACCTTAAGATCTTATTCACCAAAAGACCCTACTTACACCCATAGGAATGGATTAACTTTAAAAACATACTTTTCTGGGATACATACAGCTTCAAACCACCACAACAGGTTCCAGCAGTTAGGGCGAGGACATTCTTTGGGTGGCTTTTCTATCTACTACCATCTCTTTGGTGACACTAGTTGGCAGTCCTTGTTCATTTTATGGTAAACAGATTCTACCTTGTGTGTCCCACAACCTTTTGCTGCAATGGATTACTCTTTCCTTTTGTCCAATAACCTGGTGCCTTGAAGAACCAGGGTCTTGATCAGGGTGATCTAAACAGCCAGTTAGGTGAAGGGCTGCACTGTAAAGAGGCTGCTGAGCCAGAGGTCACATTATCAAACCTGGCACAATTGGAAAGGTTATTACTTGTATACGTTGTCACAGGTTATGCCTAACCTTCTACCTCTGATTTTCAGTGGGAGTGAGCATTCTCACCTACTTCCCAGGGCTGCTAGAATCACTAATAAGAGGATTATACTGCAATTTTCTGAAGCAGAATTTTTACACATGTACACACAATTTAAAAAAACCAAATGTAATAATGAGGAATGTCATGGGATATGTAATAGAGGAAGCACAAAACCTTATGCATGCAAATTCTAGAAAGAGTGCATGTGTACTGCCTTCTTATTCTGGAATCAGATTCTGATCCCTTGGCTGATAGCTCCTGTCTCCTCTTCCAGGAGACACTGAAGTTATGAGGTTAACCCCAAGTTTCATCAGATGCAGGTCCTGAAATGGGCTAACCCTGAGGATAAATTATTGCCTGGGAGCCAGAAAAGCAAATTCTTCTCTCCTCCTCCTCCTCTCATAGTTGCTTTTCTTAACTTTTTGTTTATATATATATGTATTTGTAAATGTTAAAATAACACTTGTAATTATGGCATCAAGATAGAGTATGCCTGGTGTGAGGGGTCTATATCCAGCACCATTTTTTTTTTTTTTTTTTTAAATATGGAACGCTTCACGAATTTGCGTGTCATCCTTGTGCAGGGCCATGCTAATCTTCTCTGTATCGTTCCAATTTTAGTATATGTGCTGCCGAAGCGAGCACACCATTTGTTTTTAAATCTCAGTAAACACACAGCAAGACAACACTCTGGTTGTCACTACATTGTAATGCATATCGCTGGGCAGAAACCCTAATGTCACTGTACTTGGTTCTGAGATGTTGTGATCGTCTCCCACAGATAAATGTTTAAAGCCTGTGAGATGTCTCCACAGTACGTTGAATTATTTTTAAGTAATAACTACTGTTTTCTTTGATGCCAAGCCTGATTCACATATATTGTATAAATTTTTTTTTCTTAAAGATAAGAAAAATAGAATAGAACTCACCAGTAATCTCACTGGCCAGAAATAGCCACTGTAAAGCATGTTGGTAATAGACCTTCCAGATTGTATTTTTAAGAAAAATGGAGTATTTGTAACAAAAATAAAATACTACTATGCAGAAGATTTTGTAATATTTTTTCACTTAATATTTTCTAATATTACTTCATGTTATTTTATAATCCTTTACAGTCTCATTTTCAATGGCTGAATATATTTGCATTCTGCATTAACTTCCGGCACCGACTTCAGTACAACTCTGACTCTACCTGGAGTTAGACCAGACTCCACAGGTTAAAAGCACAATTGTCTATAAGAGTGCTTTCACTTTTGTCACCAGCTGCCAAATGTGGGGGTTCCCAGGGTCCCCCTTGCTTCTGACCAACTGGTTACAAATTTGGGGTTTCCCACCACACCCCTCTAGTTTGATAATTTACTAGAATGACTCATAAGACTCAGGAAAGGGCGATACTTATGATTATAGTTTTATAATAGCAAAAAAAAAAAAAAAAAATCGGAGGAAGCCAAAAGAAATACATAGGGTGAGGTCTGGGAAGGTCTCAGATGCACAGCTTCTGTGTCTTCTCCACTTGGACTCAGAATATGTCACCTTCTTGGTGCATTGATGCATACTCTCAATCATGGAAGCTCACCCGAGCTTTGGGTATCCAGAGTTTTTATGGTGTTTCGTTATGTGACGTGAGTGATTGAATCAATATTGTTGAACACAGTCTCCAGTTCCTTCTCCTCCCAGGAGGTTGGAGCCCCAACATCCTAATCCCATGGTCTTTCTAGTGTGGCAATCTCCAACCCTAAGGCTATAGGTGAGGCTGGCCCCTCCCTGAGTCATCTTGTTAGCAAAGCTGTCAGGTGTGGTTTGGGGCCCACCAAGAATAACCAAAGACACTCCTCTTACCCTATCTTGGGAAATGCCAAGGATGTAGGGGTTGCTTTCCAGGAACCCGGGACAAAGACCACAAGTTCTTTATTGTACTACACTTTGTATTAAATGGATATAGCATAATTTATTTGACCAGGTCCCCATTGTTTGACATTTAGTTTGTTTCTAGTTTGTCATAACCCTCTGTCAACATCCCAACATCCTGGTAGTTATATCATTGTAAATATTAAAAATTATTCTTTTAGAATAAACTTTGAAATAGAATTGTATTCAAGGGTGTGCAGAATTCTAAGATATATGTTACCAAATCCCTCCCCGTCCCCATTGTACCCTCCAGGTATAAGTGTGTATCTGGTTCTTTGCCAATGTGCAGAGGTAAATTATAGTCCTGTGAAGCCCGTGAATAGGGGATAGTTCAGGGAACTATAGGTAAATGATGAGGGGCTTAGGCAAACTCTTGGTGGGCTGGAATCTTGATTTAGAGTGGCTTTTGATGTAGGTGTTCAGAGCCATTATCACTTGCCTGCTGCCTTAATTTAAAATTTCCCCACATCTGAGAGGCCATGTGATGTGCTGGGCAGAAGCCAGGGTTGGGCCCTTACCTGGTTTAGCTATATTCCTGTAGCCATGTAGAGATCAGAAATGAGAAAGCATTTTGAGGAACTGCAAGGGACACATAAATGTGGTATAATATTCGCTTGTCGGCATCATCCTTGGCTTGCCATTCTTATTCTAAGGGGGCATCTGGCTTGTTTTAGTTTGCTAAGCTGCTGAAAGCAGATACCATAAAATGGGTTGGCTTTTAACAGTGAGAATTTATTAGCTTACAAGTTCACAGTTTCAAGGCTGAGAAAAATGTCCACACCAAGGCATCATCAGATGATGTTTTCTCCCTGAGGACTGGCTGACCTGCTGCGGGCAGTCCTGGATTCCTCTGTCACGTGGGAAGGCACATGGCTGCACCTGCTGGTCTCTCCCTCTTCCGGTTTTGTTGCTTTCAGCTTCTTGGTTCTGTGGCTTTTTCTCTGTCTGAACTTCTTTCTCTTATAAAGGATTCCAGTAAGAGGATCAAGACTCACTCTGAATGAGATGGGTTGCATCTTAGTTAAGATCCTACTTAAAAAAAAAAATCCTACTTTCAATGGGTCCACACCCACAGGAATGGATTAACTTTAAGAACATACTTTTCTGGAGTACATACAGCTTCAGACCATCCCATGGGTATCTGGCTGAGAGGCAGACTAGCAGCAGTCCAAAGTCATAACCAATTTAATCTTGCATTGACTGTTTTCCCTTCTGCCCAGTGGACAATGAAGCTGGACTCCTGAAATGGGGACCCATTCTCATGTTTAGGACCTCAGTAATATTAAAACCCTCTAGTCAAATGGCATGCTGGAGGTTTCAGATAAAAGATGCTATTTTGTATAAGCAAATAGTACCCTTTGCAATCATTTTGTAAATTATCTGAGGGCTGCTGGGAAACTTGCTCAGTATTCTCCTCCACAAATTTCTGCTTAATGAGATAATCCTTCCCTATATTTCTGCTGCTGGAATTGGGCCCGAACGCAGTCTCTTTGTAGGCTATTTTTGTAATACTTGATTAATGCTCCCTTGTAAGACCTGGACCACTTGCTTTATTGAAACGGGATTTTTAGAGTGCAGGTGAAGCACTCATGTTTGTAAGCTGATATGTCACATGAGCTAAGACCCAACTCCAGTTTTTCTACATCAATGCAAGTACTGTTAAATCTTTGTAAAAAGCGACACAGGTGGTTTGAACACAGGCTCTGTGCATGGCAGTATTATATGCCATTCTTTAAGTGCAGTAAGTTTTGTTTAGTGTTACCAGTGTGATAAACATTCCTGTTTTTCTTCTTTAAGTATTCAACCTTTGGCTGATATTAAGGTTATTTTGGTATTTTCCACAGATGTAGAGTTTGCACATTTGCATTGCAGAGTAACTATCTGTGTTATGATATTTATACAGTCATTTCACCTTACAGCGTAAACTCTAAGAATGGTCTTTTAAATGTTGAACATTTCAGTTATTAGTAACTATCCAGAAATCATCACCCCAAACTGCCATTATGGAAGACCAAAACAATGTCCCTATGTAGGTAGACATCATTGTTTGAAACATGGAAAAAATGTAAGGCACTCAGTTCTGCTAGTGCTTGATTATGGAAAAACAGGCACATTTTTTGATAGTGTTTGTTAATTCTTACTTTAAGCACACTAGTTTTCCATAATTTAGATGCAAAAGAACACACCTATGCTTTTGGAACCAGATTTCTTATACTTAAAGAGTTGGGCTGTGCCCAGTGTTTCAGTAGATACGCAATCAGCAAATATTTGAGTATTGCTATCCGACCCAGTGTTCTGGGCACTGGGAAATAGCGTAAATGAGGAGGGTGAGGTCTCTCTTCTCATGGAATTTATGTTCAAGTGGGGAAGACTGATTATAGCACAAATACATAATAAGAGAATATCAGATGGTGAAGAAGAGAAAATGGGTGATGTGCCTGTGAGTGATGCTGGGGGAGGATGGGATGGGCTGCTTGGGAGGTAGCCAGCAGGGCCTTTCTGGGGAGAGGTGCACTGGAGCCGAGGCCTGAGTATTGAGTCAGTCTTGCCAAGATCTGTTGCTGGCTGGGAAGTACAAGGATGGGAGGCAGGAATGAGCTTGGCTTCTTCCCGTGACAGAAGGAAAACTTACGTAGAGTGTAGTGGGTGAGAGCAACTGGACATGAGGTGGAGAGGTGGGTTGGCCTGGATCATGGAGGGCCTTCTCAGCCGTGGTTAGTAAGGAGTTTCTCAACGTTTTATAAGCCAGGCCTGCGAATTGGCATTAAATGAGGTATTGTTGGGTTTTATTTTTTGTATTTGGTATTATAAAATAATGGTCCCGCCAAATCTGCTTTTGCAGAGTCCCTGTCCTACTCTCCCTGTTCTCTGCCGGGAACCACTTCATCTCTAGTCCCCATGGTAGCCCTTCAGATAGCTGGCTTCCCAGGTTCTCCAGGTGGACATTTCCTAGATTACTCAGCCATTGTCACCTGCTGGGATGGGCACTTCAACCCAACAGGGGTTGCCTGAGAACCTGGCAAAATTCTGATGGCCCCAGTAGGGAAATGAAGGAGGGGGTGAGATACTAGGGTAAGTGTTAGGGTTTTTGAAAATAGTGCATATTTCCAGAAGTAAAGGGTCCCTATTCTGTTGCTTTTCTGGATTTCTGAATGAGGGGGTTTCTGTACCTGGACTTGGTGAGACCAGAATCTGAGAGTTATGCTCTGTGAAGACCATCTGTCACCCCGACTGAGCTTAGCCATTATCAGCATTTCCTAAGGCAGCTCTGTCCCTGGCCTTGTTTTGATTTTCTTTTAGCATTGCAATGTGCTCCTTACCAGCGACAGCATCCATATAGCAACATTCAGATTGGAAAATATCCCTGAATTTCTTAAGACAGATAATGCTCTGAGGATCTTTCTGTACCAGCCCCTCTACTTTAACATGCTAACTTTTTCCTGGCTCTGCTCTGAGCATTCTGCTTCAAAATGCTTTCTGGTACTGCAACAGTCTGGTGAGGTTAGCCACCCAGTTTCTCTCTTTCTGTTTCTTCTCAGCAGCCCACAGATCTGAGATTGGGAGGTTCTACTGACTGGCTGGATGCTCCAGGCACCAGCTTGGAGGTGCAGTGGAGAAGAGTCCTGCATTCTTTAAGGATTCTTAGTATGTATTCTTTGATTTACTGAGTTGCTTGAGGATCTGTGTTTGGGCTGGCAGTTGAAGATAAGGGATTCCAGAAATTCTTGTTTTCTTCTGGATAGCTGGCTAAGTCCCTCCTTCCCTCCCCATTAAAGAGGCCTGAAGCAGGAGAGAATTCAGCTGAGATTGTTCCTGTAATTGACCTCTTGGTGTTTGCAACTCATTCATGATCATTTCTGATCGAGATTTATTGGCTCATTAATTTTAATAGTGACAATAATTATTATTGTTATTGCAGTTACACCATTCATTTAGCCTAGGCATTGCCCTGTTCATTTAGAATTAGGTAATGTGGGCCAAAGTACTTGTATAGATCCGGGCATGTAGATGCCCAACTAATGGGTTTTACTTCCCTGCTACTCAGGGGATGATTGTCCTTTTGCAGTTGAGGGAACTGTTTGGAGTTTTTAGTCAGTGAGAGTGACTTTGGTCTCCCAGCTCTGTCTTCTGGATCACTTGAATGGACCAGGCTAATGGTTCTCAAAGTGTGGCCCCCATGCTTAATGGCAAAGCCCCAGGATGTGTTTATCTGTTGCTGGTGATGTGCCACGCTAATGAAGGATGTTTATGTGGGAGGTTGTGGGAGGTGGGGCATATGGGAGTCCCTGTATTTTTTCTGCAGCATTTATGTAATCTAAATCTCTTAAAAAAAAAAAAAAAAGTGTGGCCCCCCAAGCCAGCAGCATCTGGCTCACTTGGGTACTTATTAGAAATGCAAATTCTCTGTATCCACTGAATCAAAATTCTGGGTGGGGCCCAGCAGTCTGTGGCTCAGCAGGCCCTCCAGGTGGTTCTGATGCTTGCTCAAGTTTAATAACAGCTGGTCTTGAGCCATCAACCTGACATTTATTTTTTTTCCAGGATTTTTTCTAGGAGACCGTCCTGCATGTCTCACAGAGTCTAGCATGGAAGTTGTTACTCTTAAGAGAATTCTGTTGAACTGGAAAAGGTCTTGGGAGAGGTTCTCAAGGGTGTGCGTGCATGTGTGTGACTGTGTGTTAGTGATTAGCTGGTTGGAACACTTTTTAAGCATAGAATAAGACCTGGTGGAGCAGGCTTGGGGTTGGAATGTAATAATTACTGAAAGGCCACTGGGGATCACGGCTTCAGAACAAGGGGTGTGAGTGACACTTGTGTTAGGAGAACCAGGCTAAGAGGCTGGGGCAGTGTGCTTCTGAGCCAAGGCTGCTCCTCCCTGCTCTGTGCTTCTGTGGGTGGTGCTTCTTTGCTCATACTTACAAGCCTCCGCTCTCTGGTGCTCCCACTTATGGCCAGTCCTTCTTCTGATTTGGGTATGTGTATATATGCATATCATTTTTTTTTTCCCTCGTTAGTTTTGCATTTTTCTGTGTGGCTCCACCACGTGTTTGATTTTTAAGTTTTATGCTCGGCAGGTCCCGTCTTACAGGGAAGGGCATGTCACCACCTCTTTTATATAGTCTATGGAAGAGACTTTAGACAGTATCAAGTTAAGTCTCCTGCTTAACTTGATAACACCCTGTCATTCTGACCTGTGGCGAGCAACTGGGCTGTGCCTGTGCTGGGTGCTGGCAGCTACTGCTGAGCAAGTCCAGGAATGAGAGCTCACCACCTTCTGAGAGCACTCCGGATGTTGAGGATAGTTTTAATAGTTAGAGGTTTTTCTTGACCTTTACTGAAAAGACAACCCTCAGGCTATAAGAAAATACCAAAGTGTTCTAAGGAGTGGTGTTGGGGTGATGGAAACGGGACTGAAGTGGGGAGCCTGGGTTGCAGGAATAGGCAGCTCAGGAGTCCCCGTTTTAAATTTAGCATTTTGAAATATCTTAAGGCAGATTTCAGGGCTCTCTCAGCCTGAAGTGGAGGTAAGCTGGGGTAAAAAGACTAAATTCTCTTGGCTTTCTCCCTCCCTTCCTCCCATCTTTCCTCCCTTCCCTCCTAATCCCCTTCCTCCCTTTCTCTCTTTCTGTCTCTCTTCCTCCCTTCCTTTTCCCCTCCCTCTCTTCCTTCCTTCTTCCCTCCCTCCCTTCCTCCTATCCTTTTTTCCTCCCTTCCTCCCATTCCCACCTTCCATCCTTCCACCCTTCCTTCCTCCATTCTTTTTTCCTGCCTGCCAACCAGCCAGGAGATCCAAGACAAAGCTGCCAGCTTCCTGGAGTGTCACAGCGCTGCAGAGGCCGCCCATTGCACAGGCTCTGCAGAGATCCAGGGCTGTCACTTCAACAAGTGTCAGATATACACGCTCTGCACTCAGAGCTCCCCAGGCGGAGCCTTAAATAAATATGCTAGATATGCCTGCCTCGTTTCCCATCTCCGACTCCTGTTTCCATTCCCATCTGTTTTTTAAGCATGATTTCCCAACTTCTCAATTACCACCTCCCTAGACCCCTAATATTCCCTCTCTCCCCTCTCTCTCCCCCCAGTAAAATAAGGAACAAAAGCATCCTTTTACTACCTTAATAGAGCAAAGTATATTCCCTTGGCCATGACTAATTTGCAAGATTGCTGTGCCCAGGCTAGTTCTCAGAGAACCTGGTTTGTGTGGGTCGTGAGTCTGGGTTGGTTTGGGGCCCCTTCTCGCTGACTGAGGTGAGTCCCCTCCCATATTTAATTGTCAGTGCTGGCTGAGCCTTTTTCGTTTTTTGGAAGTTTTCTCAAAGAGCACTGTGGTTTCTGCTTCCCCATTGGAAGTTTTATGTCTGTGAAAAGTTTCCTGTAACCTTTCAAGGTCTGCACTCTGTTCTAGAGGGCCTCCTGGAAATTAAAATGGTCATTTTTTTCTTGAATGATCTCACAGATGATCAAAAGGAGCATATAAAAACTGTACTCGGGGCTTGGCAAGGCTGCCAGTGTTCTCTTTACCTTTGGTCTGGGCTCGTAGGTCTGAGACAGTGTCGCGCCAACAGCCTTTGGCTGTCATTGGAAACTGGGGCTGGAGAGAAACAGAAGGGAGGTGAGAGGGGGATATTAATGCTTTGAAGGTATCCAACTTCTTTCTTATCCTAGGGCAAGCATTTGAAATGGGGTTGAGCTTACAGGAATTAGAGTTTGCTGTCCAGTGTTGTCTTGGAGGAGTCAGCCAGCAGCGTTTTTCACTTGGGTGCATTGAGTTGGTCCTACCCAGTTGGTGCTGGGAGGCTAATCTGAATTGGAATTGCTCGTGTCTAGTGGTGGAGGAAATGCCAGAGATGGAGCTTTTTTGAACATGATTAACTGTGGCAATCTATAAAGTACTTAGTGTAGTACCTGGTGTGTAGTAGGTGTTCAGTAAACGGAAGCTGCCATTATGAATAATGGTGTGGAATAATTATTACCAGTATTACTATTTTTACTAACAGCATCAAACTGGTGCCCCATCTTTACTGTCCCAGAGCACCTTGTGCTCATAGCATATGTCACTCTGCCCTTTAATTGCCAGTGGTCCTCTCTACAAGGCCATATTTCTAGGTCATTGTCATTGCAGTCCAGCATCTCCAACACTGAGCACAGTGCCTGGAACACAGGACGGGCTTGGTAATTACGTGTTCAGTGAATGAGTGAACAGACTCCAGTAACAGGATTTTCTTTTTAAATTTGTTCCTAGACTTCACGTTCCCCTCTTCTAAGATGCTTATTCTGTATTTCATACAGGCTGGACACCTGCTTCCCCAGTTACCACACTATTTGCTGTTCCCTTTTTTAAATTCAGGCCTGTCCTTTTGTTTTGAAATGCTTTTCATCTTTTCTGTTACCAGTCTATATCCTTTTCTGCCTCCTTGTTTATCTCATATTAATCCCATTCACAAAGCACTAATTCACTTATAGCCCATAAGCCCTCAGTTCTTTTTTTTTTTTTGTTTTTTTTTTGTTTTTACCGGGAGGTCCCAGGAATTGAACCCGGGTCGCTCCATATGGGAGACGGATGCCCAACCAGTTGAGCCACATCCGACCCCGCCCTCAGTTCTTATATTGAATTTCGTGTGGTAGTTTCATCTTTCCAACTAGATTTTCAGCTTCCTGAGAACAGGCATTTGTTATATATTGTCTTTATTTCCCACAGACCATAAACCAGGCCAGGTATATAATGGTTCTAAATTAAAAAATAATGTAGTACAGGGGGAGCAGATGTGGCTCAAGCAGTTGGGCGCCTGCCTCCCACATGGGAGGTCCTGGGTTTGGTTCCTGGTGCCTCCTAGAGAAGAGGAGCAGACACAGCGAGCAGATAGTGAGCAGACAGACGAGGGAGCCGTCAGGGTTGGGGGGTGGGGGGTAGGGATTAAAAAAAAAAGTGAATCTTTTAAGAAAAATTGTTAAAAAAAAAAGAAGTAATATGCAAGAAATAACCAGTCTTAAATGTTAAGGCATTGTACTGTACCTTATAATTTTAGAAAAATTCAGTGTAATTCTTGCTCACAAGCTACAGATTTAACATTAACCAGATTTAGCTCCACCAAAAATATATAACTATGTGCTTGTACATCTGTCCTTATCTGTACCTTCACGTCCATACTACCACCCCCATCCTTATCACCCTAAGAAGCCCAACCCCAGGGACCATGCATATTTTAAGATTAATTGAGAAAACCAAAAACTAATTTTTCCGGGCCCTTCTTAGAAATGTCACACTAATGATTAACTTTCTTTGTTTCAACCAGTGTAAAAGCTGTGAGAAAAACCCTCCATGGAAGGCAGGTTTGAGATACCCCTCTCTTGTCCTTCCGCCAGCATTAATAAACCTGCTTTCTCCCATGACCATCCTGGTGTGGACTCCAGTTCATCTGCTCCAGGCAAGAACCCAGAGGGCCTCCTGCACATTTCCTTCAGTAAGCCACTGTCAGATAAATCAAATAAGGTAGACTGTGGGCCTGAAGGGGTAAATGAGATTAAAATATCTTTGCTGATGGAACACGGTCTCTGGAATTGGTTGTGTGAATGTGGTGTGTGCACGTGTGTGTGTGTGTGTGTGTGTGTTAGGGGACAGTTACCAATACCTAATCTTTTGTTAAGATTTTGGCTTTTTTATACTTGAGACTATCCCTGGCTCTTTTTCTATTACCTGGTTTTACATTTCCCAGCCTCTTCTTTTCCTGAATGGAACTTAGGCTTGTGCTCTAAGAGTTCCAAGGCACTTGTGATCTTTGGGTCAGTTGTAATGAAGCCAAGCCTCGTTCCTCTTTCGTGGCATTCTTATTCAAGGAATCATAGAAATGACGTTCTGAAAGGACCTTAGTCGTAGTCATCTCCTACGCATCTTCCTTGGGTGCTAGATTCTTACTTTCTTTTCTTTCTGATTGTTTTATTTTTTAGTCTTTGGAGACTTCACACTTCTGTAAAGATGTGAAGGGAAATGTGGTAGAATGAAAATCTGCCATGACTTGATGATGATAAAGGAGATGGGGATGACTAACTGGTAGTAACACTGGGGCTCACCATTTATATACTGGGTTTTATTTGTCCATGCCGTCTTTAGTACTTTGCTACGTTAGTTGATCCTGGGCTGTTTTCTGTATTTAACTATAATATATTGATTGGTTCATCCAATGTTTTTTGAGGCCCGATATATAGCAGATAACTTGTTATGCTGTGGGGATTTTAGAAAATACTGTGTGCGGCACATAGTAGATGCTTTGTTAATGTTTGGCAATGGATGAATGCAGATGAAAAACAACATCCTTCGAGAATGTGCCCTCTGCTCCAGTACAGAAGATGCAATGAGGTAACTGTGTAAGAGCTGAGAGAAGTGAAGGAGGGATGGGGCTGCTAGTTCTCAAGAGGCAGTTGTTGGGAAGCAGGATGAGGAAGGAGATGCTGTGTGGGCATCCCATTACCACAGGACTGGAGAAGAGAACTGTAATAGATATCAAAGTGCTTTGAAAAAACGCAGTGTGTAATATTCTATTATAACAGGTGAATATTTAAATAATCATAAATTTTACACCTTGACAAAGGGGCTATTTGGGGGAGCAGACTGTCTGGTACTTAGTAGAGGGCCAGTGAATGTTTATTTCGTGAATGAATCCAGGGCAGAGTGGGTCTGGAGGCCCCCTGGACTATAGTTTTTTTTCCCTTTTTCTTTCTCACATCCAGCCCATCTGCTGGCTCAGGCAGCAGCTTTTTATTTTCCAGCAGTAGCTGGATGAGAAATTGCATGACGAGCTTAGAATAGAGTTTATTGATGTCTCCCCTTTCCTTCTCCTGTTCCATTGTGATGACAAGCCATTAAATAACGTTATGTAGTGCATGGACAGCAAGTGCATAAAACACACATTTGAGGGCAGAGTCCATGTTGTTGAGTAATAATTAACTGGTAATGGCATTGTCTTGAATGGCGAATTGTAAATAATCAAACACTCTCTCTTCAGTGAGTTTTCAGGCCAATGCAAAGACCACACACAGACAAACCTGAAAGGTGGCGTTTTGACTTAACACAAAGGGAAACAAAGGAAAAAAAATCCTGCTTTTGTGTTGCCATATTTAACTGCATGCGTGTTTTAGGTCCCCTTCCATGTCCCCGTGCCCAGTGGAGGGCACATTTGTGCTGCCGTGGAGTGAGGATTCTAAAATGCAGGCTTCTGGCAGCCTGGATGTGATCGCTGCTCTTTTCTAGAGTGGCTGGACTTAGTTGGGAATTTAAAGGTCTGAGCCTGTGGAAAGGAATAAGTGAGTGAATAGAGCCTGGTCTGTCTCTAAGAACCATGTCAAGTGCTTTTCAGTTGGAAGCCTGTGGAGGAAAAGCCCAGGGCACAGACTTTACAACTAGGAGTCAGTTTAACTTTCTCTCGCCCGGCCCTCTTCAGGTTGGAGAGAGAGGAAGTGGCTTGTTCAGGGTCACACCCTCGATTGGGGGTCTGCTTTATTCCCTCTTCCCAGGCTCTTTTTTCCACTGGGCGCCCTCTGTATGGAGCATTCACTTAGTGGGTGAGGAAGCCATGGTGCCTGGCCTGAGGGCAGACTCGCAGGGACACAGGGCTGAGAGCTGCTAACCCTCCTGGCCCCTGCCGTGCCTGGGCCACACTATCCTCAGGGTATCTTGTATTCCCGGGGCTGCTCTTCAGGACTTTGCTTGGAGAGAGCTTCCCCGCACCTGCAGTTGAGGCGGCCAGGTTGTTCACCTCCCTCACCCCGGAGAGGGCTGTGAGGGAGGAGGGCTGGGCCTTCACCTTCTCCCCTCTCTGGCTGGCTGCATATGCCTGGCTGCCTGGCTGCTGCCTGCACCCCTGAGCCAGGTTAGCACCTTCCAGGCCCGTCAGGATGACAGAAAGTTCAGGGCACCAGCAGCATCTGCAAGAGGGCAGTCTCATGTCCCCTGAGGGAGCTGGCTGGGTTCTGTGGGCCATGTGGCGTGGTGGTCAGTCCCAGAGTTTGATGCGTTAATCCCCCCAGTGAGGCTGGGCTGCTTGTCCTACCTCCTGATACCGTCTTCACTCCATGATCCCCTCTTGGGCCAGAGCCCTGCACTGTGTGCTCCTGTCTCCTGGATGTGCCCATGGAAGCGTTCCTCCAGTTCTCTGTGGGCTGATGATCTATTTGGGGATGGGTTTGGGGGGCATTGGCTGGCAAATGAAGTCAAGCTCCCTTCCTATTTGACCTGGAAGGCATTATGTGGGCATGAGTGAAGGGGTATAGGGGAGAGTGGGCTGTCCAGAAGCTCACTGAGGAGCTTTGGGGAGGGAGTGAGGGGAGCCAGGGAGAAAATGACATTTTAATTGCAGAGCAAGTTGTCAGGCCTATAATCTTCCCTGATGGTCCTTCTTCTTTTCCAGTCATCAGAGGCATCTGCATATGAATTGGAGGGCTTAAACTTTACTGATCTTTGAAATACTCCTGTCTTTCTAACCTTGCTTGATCTCCCCCTGGGTGAAGAGGAAGCTGGGGCCAGCCTGGCATAGAACTGAAATTTCAGGCAATTTTAGGTCTGTTTTTAAGAAACTTGAGGCAAAAGTTAACTCCAAAAGAAGCCTGAAGATGATGCAGGGCCTCAGTTATTCTTGCTGGCCTGAATTCGGGAGAGGATAGACCTGAAAAGGACCTGGAGCTATTCAGATTTTCCTCCCAGGCTTTGGAAATGGGCACATCAGCATATTTATTGGTGTCAATATGCAGCAGATCTCCAAATGTTTGTGTTGCCTCCAACTCAAATTAAATCCACTCTTTTAAAAATTATTTATTTCTTTGATTCATTTATTAACCAAATGCTTATGTTTATGGTTATTTCAAAATTAGGCTCCCCCTTGTGTATACTTACTATTGTGACGGTGACCACTCCACCCTCCCCGGTTTGAATCCATAAAAACCCTAAACTCCTCAAAATCGGAAGGCAGATTTGATACAACCCATCTCCTGTCTTCTGCCTGCATTAATAAACCTACCTTCTCTTGGGACTATCTGCTCTGGGCAGGGACCCAGAGGGCCACCTGTGGGGTCTTCCTTCAGTTATTGGGACCTTCCCTGTGTCCTGTTCTTTGCTGGGCACCTGGGGTAAAATGGTGACCCAGGCGCTCAGTCCCTGCCTTCAGAGTTTCAGGTACAGGAGGATGGAGGAGACTGACTAGACCAGCACCCGCCTATTTAGATGTGGCCCCTATTTAGATGAAGCCAGAGAGGGGGAGATGTTTTACCTCAAGTCTCAGGATTAGTTCTAGGCCTTTTTTCCCCAGCTAGAAAGTAAGCAGCTGGAGAGCAGGATTTGTTCTTCTGCATAGTACTTGGTAAGTAATAGCTACTCAACAAATATGGATTGATTGAATATGGCAGAGATACTCCTTACAACTTCTCGCAGTTGTCCTGCTCCCATATCACTTGATAGATTCCAGCTTTCTGTCCCCAAAGGTGGCTGAGGCTGAGGGTTGTTAAGCCTTGGGTTATGATTTACCAGCTTTCCCTTCTATCTCACCATGAATACAGTATTGTGTTGCATTTGACAGTTGAATTTTCTAGAGTCTGCTTCTAGAGTTATGTGGAACCTCAGGAGGCGGCTGGATGGAGGTTTTACTCTCCTAACAGTCTTGCAAAGATGTCCTTTAAAGGATGGGAGGAGGGAACATTACCACTTGTGTATCTGCTATGCTCTTGTGGGTTGGTTGCTTTCTTATATTTTTGTTTTACTCAATCCTTTTTTTTTTAAAGGAGGTATCAGGGATTGAACCCAGGACCTCATACACGGGAAGAAGGTGCTCAACCACTTAGCTGCACCCTAGTTTACACTATCCTCTAAACTTTTATATGGCTTAACCGATGGTGTGATCCCCATTTACCAAGGATCCACAGATGGTAATCAACAGAACTGATTGAAGCCTATTTCCCTGTCCTTTCCACCACGCTTCCCTTCTGTACAGGTACAGATAGTGAAGTAGGTGAAATCACGAGGTTTCTTTTCACAGGAATATCTGGGAGACTGGAACTCCTCAAAATTCCTCTGATAATACCTGGAGAGCAGAGCATGGCTTGTTGTGGTCTGTGTGTATGGGTGTCTATTTCTCTCTGTATGGGAGGGTGATGGCGGGGAGGTGGGGGTGGGGTAGGAACTGGCAAATTCTCCTGCCCCTAGAGTAAGTACTGATAAACTGGGAGCCTTAACAGCAGGTTCCCAAATACTCCTACGCTGAGCTATATCAAATGAAATGGTTTTTAACATTTAAGTATCTTGTGGCTAACACATAATTCTGGGTTATGGGGACAATTGCTGTAGACTGGATTAATTGTTTGATTTACCTGCTTGAAATTAGAAACTGTGAATTCCGTATGCAAATACAAATTAAGCGGGATGCAAATTTGTGCTTTGGTCCTAGAATCCAGAGGGCAGTTTTTGTAACTTTCATTGATGGGAGGAGATGGTGACTGGTGGTGGAAGTCAGGTGGCTTGAGATGGAAGCCATTTGGCACTGGTGACAGTTTCCCATGTGTTAGTTTCACCATATAACTTCCTCAACTTTGATTTCTCTGTCTGTGAATGAGAAGAAACTATTGACTGTTTGCCATTGTTTTTCCAGGGTTACTTTATGTGAATCCAGAAGTGTGGTACCTGTATTTGGTGGTTTTTTCCACCCTCGTGGCCTCTTCTGTAACTCAGTTCATCAGACCCAAAACTTGGGTTTTTTAGATCTTTCCTTGATCCTCACTCAGGACCTGCATGATGATAGAGATAAACCTCAAGCAGCCCCTTTCACCTCCAAAAAGGCTGAACTTGTTCTAAGACATGGAGAGGTGTTCTCTGTGACTCCCTGGGCTGCAGGTTATCCACCATCTCTGAGCCCTGGATATCATGTTGAATGAAACAGGTCCAGGTGCCTGTGGATTTTGTGAGGCTCTCGAGCCTGGTACTGAGGAACAGAGAGGATCAGCCCTAGTGTGCTTTGAAGCTCAGGGCTTCTGCCACACCTTCTCTGTCACCCTTCCCCTGAGGTTTAGAAAGCTCCAGACTTGCTTCAGAGTGACATCAGCCCCTGAGACATTCTTTAAGGCTTCTGGGAGGAAGTCCTTTGGAGATTTAGGGGTTGAGGTGGAAGAAGAGAAGAGTGTATTGCTCTGGTGAATCCCATCTTTGTCTCCGGAACCTGAGCTGCTTTGTTTGCTCGTGTCCCTAGTTGGAAGGAAATGGGAACTTAGGCCGAATTAATAGAGATGTGGCATCTGGAATAAGGGAGGAGAGAATTCTACTCCTTTGGTCTGAGTTGTTAGAACACACTTGCAACATTGGTATGAATTCAGAACAGTACATTTTCACAGGGGTAGGGACATATTGGCTCTTGTTTGGAGGAGAGTTTATGGAGCCCAGTCTTGTTCGTGAGGATGGCTGACAGAACAGGGATTTTATCCTGGAGAGGAAAAAACCCAGGTTTTAACAGGGCTTTAAATATCTGAATGGTTGTTGTGGTAGGGCCCAAGTCATGGATCCTCAGGTTGGATGGCAAGACTCTTGGATGGAGGCTTTAGGGGGAGAGATTCTATTTAATTTGAGGAAGAATGAATTTCATTTGGAAGAGGGCTTTTTCCCCCTAATCCTTAAAATGATATATTCTCATTACAGAGCTTTTGAAGAGTAGAGAAAATAATTTTAAAAATCAACAAAACACCTGTAATATCTCCATTTAGAAACAGCCACTGTTACCATTTGGCACATTTTCTTCTAGTATTTTTGTGTATTTTATTTTTCTTTACAAGGTTGAAATAATAATGCAAAAGCAATTTTGAATCTTGTCTCATATAAGATTATAGGCAAAACATTTTAACCTTACATTTAAAATTTTGTAAATTTTACAAATATAAATTTTAAATATACATTTTAATGGTTTTCTAATACTCCATCCTAAAAATATAATATGATTTTATCTCATTTTTCCTCTAATGTGGGTCATTAAGTTTATTTCTTAGCTTGTGCTTTTATAGTATACATCTTTATGCATAAATCTTTTCCTGTGTTTCAGATTACTTCTTTGGATTAGTTTGCTAGAAATGAAATTTTCAGGTCCAAGTGTACCAACAATTTTAGATTGTTGATATATATTGCTGTATGGGTTTCCAGAAATGTTATACTACTTTATACTTCGTTTGAATTATGATTTTTTTGCTCCAAGTGGTCAGGAAACCTCAGCTGGGTTTATACTTATATAACAGGGGAAAATGTGGAGCTAAAGTTTAGCTTCAGTTATGCCTAGATACAAATGATGGAGTCAGATAATGTCTATAGGACCCAGTTCCCCCTCTCCCCTATCAGTAAGAGTTTGTTGACTCTTAAGGGCTGCTGTCTGTGGTGGCTTTCTTTTGGAGGGCCAGTGGTTATAGTTGAGCCTTGAAATCAAGGTCTTTATGACTGGTACAGGCAGCCTGAATCACCCAGAGGCTGTCTGCTCATTTTTCAGTCCCCTTTGGTCTGGTTTTGCTGATATGAAAAGACTGTTTTTCCTGTGAAATTTTTAATTAGACAAGGGAGGTAGAGCATAGAGTCTTTGGAGGTTGCTCATTGGTCCGTCTGTCCATCTCTCTGCTTGCCCATCTATCTGTTCATTCATCATGCAGGTATCCAGGTAATGCCTGGAGTTGGCCTTGGACTAGGAGTTAAAGGATTTGGATTCTCATCCAGGTTCCGTCTGCTACCAGTCAGTGCCTTAATTGCTGGAGATGGGGAGCAAAGGAACTGCCCTTTTCCCTGGGGTGCATCCTCCAGAGGATCTACTTTTTATCATTTTTTTAAACCAAAATGTTGTCAATATTATGAAAAGATGTTAGAGGAAGTAGTGTGGAAGCCAGACTTGGAGTCGCCCAGAGAAGGCAATTAAAGGGTGAGTAAGTGCCTTTTCTTTAATTTTTAAAAATCCATTTGCAGGGAAGCAGATGTAGCTTAAGTGATTAGGCTCCTGTCTACCATATGGGAGGCCCCGGTTTTGATTCCGGGGCCTCCTCGTGAAGGCAAGCTGGCCCGTGCCGCAGAGAGGTGGTGGCCCCATGCCGTGGAGAGCTGGCCCAGCAATATGATGCAACAAAGGGAGATGCAGAGGAGAGACAGTGAGAGATGCAGCAGACCAGGGAGATGAGGTTGCTCAAGCAATTGACTGCTTCTCTCCCACACCAGAGGTCGTGCGATCGGTTCCTGGTGCCTCCTAAAATAGAAAGAGAGAAGAAAAAAGACAAGCGGACATGGAAAGAACACACAGTGAATGGACACAGAGAGCAGACAGCGAGCATGAACAACAACAAGGGAGGGGTTGGGTGGGAAAAATCTTTTTGCAGACCCTACCCACAGGGTTGCTAGCTATGACTTGAGGATCTGATTTTGTCTCTGCTTCCTGAAGGCTTGCTTCCTCATCAGTGGTAGGAGGTTAATACTGGTTCTGCCACTCTTACAGAATTGCTGGGATCAAATGAAATATAATGCACATGATAGCACTGCATAAATATTAGGTGGTGTTTTAAGTGTTGAGCACCTAGGGCATAAAAGCAAGTTCCACCTTGCTTCTCAAATGGGTTATCACATCATCCTATTCATCAAGGCCCCAGAGGAATTGGTGTTTTTCCTTTTTGGTAGACAGCCCAGTAAGAAGTTGGGTAAGATATTCAAGAAGCACTGTGGGTCATGACATAAAGATATAGATTTCCAAAAAAGCACACATCAATGCACATTTTTCTTTCTACTCATTGCCAATACAGCTACCTTCAGCCCAGCTCTATTACTGCAGTAGCCTCGCCTCGCCTCGCCTCTGTCCTGCTGCTCTCTAATCCATTTTCCACGGCATAGTGAGAGTTTTCTTGCTAAAAGTACAAATCTCCCCATGCTGCTTGCCCTGTGCTTCAACCCTGCAGGGACTACTCCTTACTCTTGGGATGAGGCAAACTCCTTCATCTAACCTAAAAGGGCACATGGGAATGATCTGGCCCAGCTGATTTCTCCACTCCACTTACCCCTTCCTTTGCTGCTGTTTTCCATTACAATAGTACTTTTTTCAGTGACTTGAAGCACATTCACGCTTGTCTGCTTCTCTTACCTCCTACCTCCGAACCCCAAAGCACAGACTCCTCTTTCAGGTTTCAGTTTGCACTCTCCAGTTTTTGTCAGCCTTTTGATTGGGATACTAGATGGCCAATCACTGGCCATGGCTCATGTTTTTCCTCCTTCTGTCTGAGCAGATGGTGACTGGGTGTGGGACTCAAGGCCAGCAGATGGGCCAGAGGTGTTGGAGTGGTGTGGTCACTCTGAACACGATGCATAGTTGAGCTGGGTGTAGGGGGAAGGCTTTCCGTGTTCTCCTGTCCCTTTAACATCCTCCCTTCGAGCATGTTCTGTGGCAGAGCCTCTTGCTCCCCCCCATGAGGTGCAGACCCAGCTTTTCATCGGTGCAGCTGCTCCCAGCTGTTTGAGTGGTGTACAAAAGGGGGTAGAATGGAGGATTGTAGATGGCAAGCTCAGACTTTCTTATTTCTTAGAAATCATTATGATTCTGAATCATTGGATTGGTGTTGCTGCAATTATCCTAAGACTGTATGTGCACACATGTGGCTGTGGGTGTGCTTGCGTGGGATGTGAATGGATGGTGATTTGTTTACAGGATAGGCCTGCAGAGCTTTGAGATGAAGCTATTAAAATTTATTCTAGATTTTTGCTGAATTGGATAAGAGGATATCTGGGTTCTCTGAACAACCAAACATTCATGATGCTGAATGACACGAGGCATCCGAATTGTTCTATAGAACTTCACTTAGCACAGTGGTCCTTCACTTCACACTGAAACTGAAATGATGCCTAGCTTTTTACTCAATTAGGATGTGGGGGAAAAGCCCCAGAGAGGAAGATGGCTCCTGGTGTTTATTCATACATTTTTTTGAACAAACATTTATTGATTCTCATGTGTCAGGTACGCTTGAACCTAAATACAAATCATTCTGTTCTTTCAGCTACAGGACCTGTTTGAGCTTTATTTTAGGAGGGTTGAAGTAGTAATCTTGAATTTGTTTTAGGTGGTGTGGATGTTGAGCCAATGGGGAGTGGGACTGACTTGGTGTCACTTGATTGCAGGACAAAAGCATTACAATACGCTTGGTTCTCTTTCTCTACCTGCTGTACAGTTTTTGTTGTTGATTTTGGTAGATGGTTATTATTAAGTGAATGGAGACCAGAAAAAGCACAATTTGTTAAGCAAGATGCTTCTTGGAAATGGGATTCCAAGATGTAGGGTTTTCCTTACCTACCTCTAAACACCGTTCTAATATTGCCACATTCATGCTTCCATTGTGTGTGTGTTTTTCCCATTGTATTTTTCATCGAGAATAATGTTAGGGCTTATTCTGGGTGTATTCTGATGTCACCACTATTGGATCTTTTGATTGAGGGAGACTTTGGAAGTATGAGGAAAGGGTGATAGGCATAGAATTACAAAATTGGGAACTGTAACTTGTTTAAGGTCAGTCTTCCTATAATTGCTAGTTCTGGCTTGAGAGCCACCCAGCACCATTCTAAACTCTGTAGACCTTGCTCTTTGAGCAAGGTGATGCTTTGGGGCATTTTGATAGCTCTTTATTTCTCTTCTTCAAATGTCTCCTGCAAACTGTTCTAAAAGCTTCTTTCTCTCACACTTCATGGGACAGATTGTTTCTGACTTGTCTGACTTGTACTTGCTTCTCTATGTTTTAACAGGAAGCCAGGTATCAGGAACCATAAAGGCCTTTGCCATTTGGCCAGTTTTCTCAGTAGAGCAGTCATTCATATTACTCAAGTGAAGACCACTTGGCGAGGGACCTGGGCGCTATCCATTTACATTTTGAAAGGCAAAACAGTAGCATAAAACCTTTTAGGTAATGTTATACCCATAACCAGAAACCTCAGAGAAATAGGGATAAAGGGAAGAAGGAAAACAAGGAATTTTTAAAAAAAGCACCATTGAGCCAAGTGGCTGGAATAGGATAAGGGGATCTTTAGTTCAGGGAGTTCTGGAAAGGGAAATGAACTGAGGCATTTTGCACCTATTTTCATTTAAAAACAAAGTTTCATGTTTTCCTTATTCCTGATTTGTAGATTTGACTCCTGTGGGTTAATTAGATTTGTGAGAGGATGGGAAGACCTTATAAATCTAGTTCAGAGGTCTACAAACAGGTCTCCCGCCACATCCATACCCATCTATTTTTGTTTATATAAAGTTTTATTATAATACATTCGTTTACATATTTTCTGTGGCTGCTTTTGCACTGCAAGGGCAGAGTTGAATAGTTGCCATGGAGACAGTCTGTCTTGCTAGGCTTGAAATATTTTCTCTCTGGCCTTTTACAGAAGAAGTTTGCCAACCCTTGAAGTTGACTGAGCCTTGTTATAATAAGAGAAAGGGGGTTGTCAGGCTTTGTATCACAGTGCTTTTTTAAAATTTTTTTAGGAGGTACCAGGAATTGAACCTTGGACCTCGTATATGTGAAACACGCTGCTCAACCACTGAGCTACACTGGCTCCACAGCTACACCTGCTTCACTAATTGTTATTGTTTGCAAATTAGGTAGGAAAGAAGAGTGAAAAGTACCCCTCCCAGAGGGGCCATGCAGAGATGCTGATACACAGCAGGGTCACTGCTCAGGACATCTGTGGTCAGAAGACCTTGCTGTATGACCCTGGGCAGTTCACTCACTGCTTTGATTTTCTTTGACTGTAAAATGGAGATAAGGTGACCTGTCTCATAACATGATTGATGGATCCAATGAAATAAAGCCACAAGAGCATCCTGTAAATGGTAGGAGGACTGTATAAATAGAAGGCATTAACTAGTACCTATTTGTGCTGTTGCAGCTGCTGCAGATATGTGCCTTATGAAACTACCCTATTATTTAGGGACTGAAATATTTGGATGGTGATGCTGTGCTGCTCTGGAAAAAGCCGCCAGTGGGATTTTTATCACATAATTAGAGGGTATGTTAAATGTGCTAGTGAAAAGAAGCTTCTGTGTGCTGCTGCCTTGTTTGCTCGTGGACTTGGGATCCTGAACCTTGATTTCCCCTGAGGATGTTCTAGAACTGCATCCTTCCTCCATTCCCTTTGGGTGCTGGCTTCTGGCCAACAGAAATTCTGGGACGTCCTAGACAGGGTACCAGTGCCACAATGGCCTTAGAGACTGTCGTAAAATCATCATTTACCCACTGGACACCCCTGCTTTGGCCAGCCAGGTGCTGGTCACCTGCTGCCTGGGTAAACCTACTGAAAGGAAAGGTAAGATGGAAGCCCAGGGAACAAAAGGAATTGGGAAGATACCAGGTTGGTGCAAGAGACAAGCAGAGCTATTTAAGATGCTTCTTTGTTGACTCATTTGTTTTATTTATTTATCTCCCTTGAAAAATAGTAGTACCATGTACTTTATTTTTATTTTTATTTTTTTTAAAGATTTTATTTATTTATTTATTTATTTATTTATTTATTTATTTATTTATTT
>JAKSZT010054304.1:733678-744595 GCA_026826555.1 Tolypeutes matacus
TATTTATTTATTTATTTATTTATTTATTTATTTATTTATTTATTTATCCCCCCTTGCTGCTTGTGCTCGCTGTTTCCATCTGCTGTGCGTTTTTCTGTGTCTGCTTGTCTCCCCCTGCCGGGTCGTCCTGCTGTGTCAGCTCACCGCGCTGCGTGGGCCGGCTTGCCTTCACCGGGAGGCCCCGGGAATCAAACCTGGGGCCTCCCATATGGTAAACGGGAGTCCTATCGATTGAGCCACATCTGCTTCCCTACCATGTACTTTAAAGGATTGTGTTGTTAGGATGAAATGAGATACTGTAGGTAAAGTATTAGGCAACCTCTCCGGCGTGGAGTAAATGCTCATTAAGTGGTCATTCTAATTTTATTTTTATTGTCATCATCTAATTATTTTATATTCATTAAGCCCATATTCTGTTTAGGCACTGGAGAACAGAAGGTGTGTAGGTTCTGGCCAGCCTTGGCTTCTGCCAGCTGGTAATATGTGGAAGAACCAGAGGTAAGTGTGCCACCAGGCATGCGTTTCTCATAAAGAAGCCGCTGATGCTACGACTGCCCCTGAACTCAGCCTGTTCGCTCTACCCAGAGGACTCTCCCAGCCTTCCCATCCAAATCTCACCTATTCTCCAAGACCAGGCTTGGGACCCATCTTCTCCTCCTTGATTCATGCTGGTCTACGGTTGTCACTCTTCTTTCAGAATCCTGAAGCACATATGCATCTTTCTTCTTGAGAGAAGAGACATATCTTCTTTGATTCCCAAGTGCTTGTGACACCTTCTGGCACATACATAGGCTCAGTGAATATCCACTGAATTGAGTGAATTCTAATTCAATTTAACCATCATTTATTGAGCATCTATTTTAGGGTTTCTCAACCTCGACACTATTAACAGTTTGGGCCAAATGATTGTTTGTTGTGGGGCCTGTCCTGTGCATTTAGGATGTTTGGCAGCCATCCTTGACCTTTGTCTACTACATGTTACTATCACCGCCACCCTCCCTACCCATACCAAATTGTGATGACTAAACTTGTCTCCAGATATCTCCACATGTCCCCTGAGGGGCAAACTCACCCCTGGTTGAAAACCACTAACTTACTGTGTTCTGTACACAATATATATCTGATCTTCTCAGTTAAGTTATAAATACTTTGGGGGAGAATTGTTATCTCCAAATACCTCTGTACTAGTCGTACAGCTGATGTCCAGTAAATGTTAACTTGATCTCATCAGCTCCTTTTCCTCGTTGCCCTGGTACTACCTTCAGCTGAAGCTGGAGAGAGCAGAAAATCCAAGGCCACGCTCATCATCCTCAATTAGCATGTACTAAATACTTACAGTTTGCTTATTTTCATTTTGCTGCCCCTGCTGACTCTTGGGCCTGGACTCCTTTAAGTCTAGAATGCCAACTCTGCATGGGAATGAGCAAATCCCATATCCCTCATCTCATTTTTACTTAAAAATTGATTTATAGAGTAAGCCTATGGGTAAACTTTTTTCTCCAGTTATGGCCTTAAAACCTCATGAGGTCTCTCTGTTTGCAATTTTTACACAAGATAGTACTTACTTGCTTAGGGTTGGTTTTCAGGAGTATTCACTGTGCTCCTTCGGGGATGGACGCCAAAGTGAGGCCCAAGTGTTTCAGACACTCAGTTTTACTTGTAAGGTTGTACAGGGTAACCAAAGATCAAAGGTCCAAGCCTTTTAAGTTAGGAGTAGTGCTGGCCTGAAGAGTGTGTGTGTGTGTGTGTGTGTGTGTGTATGTAGTAGGTTGGTAGTGAAGAGAGAAGAGTTCTGCTTGGGGAAAGTGAGAAGTGGTATTCCAGAACCCAGTGCAGAGACCTCTGGAAATAAGAGTTCAAATCCACCTTGGTTGTGTTGTTAAATGGCTGTGTGGACTTGGGCTTGTCCTTTCCTTCTCTCTGTGCCTGGTTTTCACCTGTGAAGAAATAGTGATTAAATTAAATGATCTTTCTGATTCCATCTACCTCCAAACATTCTGTGACTTGGAAACTTTATCTTGAAGCTCACTTCTTTTGTACTCAGAGAAGAGAAATTGATTAGGGGGTTGGGGCCAGGGTTTCCAATATTTTATGAAGAGGAGTCTCTTGCTAGCCATCTTCAAATTTTGGAAAGACTCTCCTGAAGCCGAGTTCTTCTTTTGAATGTTGAGAGCAGAACTGGGAGATAGAAAGACAGATTCTGGCTCCATATAACAACTTTCTAGTTACCAGAGTTGTTTGAAAATGAAGTAAGTTTGAGAGGCAGGGAGTACTCCTCCACTGAGGGTGTTTTAGTTTAGGCTGATGCTAACTTGGCCGAGAGTGAGGTTTTAGATTTGTGATCAGATTAGGTGATTGAGTCCTTTCCAAACCTGTGAATTTTTAAAAAGTATATTTTTGTTAACTTTCCTGATAGTTTTTGATCCTTGAAAGGGGGGAGGGCGGGGAGATAGGCAGAGCTGCTATGTGAAAACTAATTCTGTGGTAGGTGTTAGGTGTTAAAGTTAGGGCTCTCAGCAGAGAACAATACTAGAGCACTTGTTTTTTCCAAAAATAACTTCTGAGTGGGGAGTGGGCTAAAGTTTGAGATCTCCTGGCTGTGGAAATCCGACTTGACCTTCGTGGGCTCAGTGACAGGCCTATGCTGCACCCCACAGTTCTGTGGTTCCCTGCCTTACCAAGCAGCAAGTAAAAGCCACACTTTGTCCCAGCCACCGTGTCCTTCCCCTCATGGCTCAGAATCGGCTGTCATGGAAGTTGGCTGTGACCGAGAACCAAAAATTAATCCACTTTCTCTGGTAATTATTTCTTTTGGGCTCATGCCTGTCACATTGCTGAGCTTTCTGGGCCAGCATCTTTCTGTGAAGTCCTTGCTTTTTATGTGAGCTTTTCTGGTAGGGCTCTGTGCAGTGCCTGTTCCACCCTGTAATTGACTGGACATATTTATGCCACTTGTAATTACCTCAAGGTAATCACCTGCTGCTTCCCGCCCCAGCAGAGGCCCCTCGTGGGTGCCCTAATCCTGCTCCCCTGCCCCTGGAATGGGAGGTCCGTTTCATCTGGATGGTTGGGTGAGGGGAGATAGGCCCAAATTGTTCCGTTCCACTGGCCTTCCTCTTTCCGCTGACTGCCTTTATTTCTTCATCTCTGCTGGGTTCAGACAACCAGGATGGCACAGCTTTATGAGCTGGCTGTCAGGAGCCCGCTGAGCTTGTTGGGTCTTGGGCTGGTTGTGATGCCAGAGTGTCTCCAGAGCTGCCTGCCTGCCTGGGGAGCTCCGGATGTCCCAGCAGCTGAAGGAATGCCGCTGGGGTAAGGCTGTTTCCCCCAGCCTTCTCCCACCTCCCACCACTGTGTGTTTGTCTCTTCCACCCCTGTCCTCCAGGCAAGCAGAATTTTACCCGGCAGTGAGGACTCTGTGGCCCATCTGGTTTCGGAAATGAAGAGAAATGGTATTTGATGTTGGGGAGAGCCAGCAGGCTCCTTGGGGCTCCTATGTATTGGTGATTCCTTTTCAATTTCAGAAGACAAGGAATAACTCACTTTCTAGGGTACTGCTGAGTGAGTCAAGGGGGTGCAAATATTCCTCCTGAGAGGACTCTTTCTCTCCCCCCACCCCACCCCTGACTGTTTTTGACCTAGAAGGAGTCTGTCTTTCCTCTCTATTTGGTTCCATTGTCCACAAATAGCTGACCTGATTAAAGGACGCTAACAGTGGCCTGGGGTCTCATGGTGCCAGGGGGACTGGCTAAGTTAAGGATGCCTGGCCCTGAATCAGCATTGGGTCAGCAGGAGTGGCTTAAATTTAAGTTCAGTAACTCTGCCCTCCTTTTCCCCCAAAGGAAGCTAATTTTAAAGAAAAGAAAACAAAGACCCCAAATGTTCAGATGGTTAATGTGAAGTCTGAAAACAACTTATGGGCAGAACCAGTTTTTATAAGCCTGGCTTTTAATCTCCCTGGTTTTAGTTATCGCTGCTGAATAGCTGGGAGGTTGTAGCAGAAGCTTTGCCTGTGTTGTTGAGCACTCCTCCCTAGAGTTGCTCTCTTGGGGGCTTTTCTTCATTTTACATTTGAAGGGACAGGAAAGGGGTGAGCTAGCTCATGGCCTGACCTTTCCTACAAGGCCGGAAAGGTGTTCTGCCATATACAGAGAACCTCAGGCCGTGTGACCAGTGGTCTGGGCAGATCTTCCTTAGATACTACTTTTTGCCTGTCCTTCAGAACTGGTGTGCCAGCTGCCTTTACTCTTATTCAGGTGACAGTGAGTAAATAGTTAGCATCTGTGCTGGATGCTGGGAATATAGTGGGGGGCAGAATGGGCCCTGACCTGCCCTCCTGGAACATAGTCTAGTTTCTCTGCACCACACCCGCAAATCCTCATCGATGCATGAAGACTGTGAACCTCTGAGTGGCTGGGGCTTGGGATGGGGACTGTGTAAGCTCTGAATCCCCTCTCCACCCCCCAGTCTGGTAGTGGGTATGTATTTGGTGGTGGTGATGGGTGGTGGTGCACGATGTAGGGTGAGACCAGGGGAAACTGTAAAAGCTTAGAGACGTTAGTGAAATTGGGCCCTTACCTGAAGTGACCTGGTGGATGGGGCAGAGGATAGCTTAATGGGATGGCTATGGAGATTGTCCTACATCTCCTTCCTGCTTGGATGTCCCTTCTGCCCTGGCCTCTTCCTTCTGCTGCTGCTTCTGTCTGGCTTTTCCAGGGAGTGCTCTGGCAGCACAGTGGGCAGGGCCCGCAAGCTCGGCTGTATATGGCTGTACCACTTGTGGGTGAGCCTTGAGATTATCCTGCAAGAGCCTGTCCCATCGCAACTTCGGGCACAAGTCACAAGCTGTGTTTCTTGCCTGGCATACCATTTCTGACTTTCCTGAATAATATGGGCTAAAGCGGGGAGTTGTGTGTCTAGTTAAAGTGTATAGAGGGGGTCTCTGAGGGATCAGGGCAGGGCTAGCAGTCTATCTCCCCAGGTTCGAGAAATTCAAGTACATTTGGGAGTCCCGAGTTGCCTGAAAACCTGGGCATGTTTCCTTGGAAAGGAAATGAACTGATGATCCATGACACCTTTTTATCCCAAACATATTTAAATGCCCTGTACTTACTATAATAACCAACTGCATTTCCTTCTCTAATAATTGGTTCCTTTGTCTTGCCCTTTTAATCCAGTGGTAGTGACACTGGGAGCTGCCTGCTCAGGAATTTTTGCATTAAGGGAAGAGACTCTCCCACTGATCCCAGGCAGGCATTTTTGCTGACAGATTGCTATGGCTGGAGTTGCCAAAACTAAGAAACAGAGATCTTTCACCTTTACCTGGGTCACGTGCTTTGGGGAAAGAGAGAGGCGCTCACCTTACTTCCTTTATCCTCTACCTCCAGGCCTCATTGTCCCCACTATTGAATTTGGGTTGCCATTCAATTGCCCAATCTGCAGTCATAGTCAACTAATTGGATTGTTTTTAAATTCTCCTCTGGATGAATTATGAGCTTTCTTGACTTCAGTCAGGCTGCCTGGAGTCAGTCCCAGCCCAGGCAGGTGCTGTGCCAAGTTCACTGGCATGTGCCTGTGCCAGTGTATTTTATTATTGACCCCTAGCTCTCACTTGGAAATACCAAGCCTGGAACCCTGGAGAAGGCACTGCCACTCCTGCAGTTCTGAAAGGCTGCCTTTGTCCCGAGGAATGCCTGTCCTGATGAAGCTTGATAAATAGCCAGCTCATTTCTCCTGTAAATTAAAATGAAAGAACCTCGCCTCCTAGAAGTAACTTCACTGGTTTCTTCTCATCTTCTTTGTTCAAGCCTATTTAATATTTGTTTAAGACCTAAAATCTAGCACTGTGCCAGACACTGTATAATAGAGGGCTTAAAGTAGAAGTTTGTGGTCACTGCCCCCAAGGACCTTCAGACTTCTTGTTGGAGATGGGACATGTACACATTAAACCGTCAAAGAGTACATAAAACGGAATTCAATTAAATGCCAAATGAATGAGTTGTGTTCTCTGAAGTGCCTTATGGGACTGGAGCTTCCTTTTCCCATGTCTTTCAGAGATATCCTTTTATTTCAGTCCCTTTAAGATTCCTTCATTCCATCATTCACTCAACTCTGATTAATGCTTACCCTTTACCAGGCACTAGAGGCAGAGAGGTGTATAAGACATGGTTCTCAGCAAGCTCATAGTCTAGTGGGAGAGTAAAGGAGGGAGGGAAATGATAACGCACAGTAGGAAATGCAGGAATAAAACGCCATGTGAACTGGAGGGTAGAAGAGCTAAGTATTTTCTAGGTTTGATTTCGCGTTCATAACTTGTCTTCTGTTCAGAAACAATTCTGTGTTTCTCTTATCCTTCTCAAATGGCTGATTGACTGTCCTTTTCTGTCAACCTGTATGTCTTCTTAATTTTGTGAAATATCCTTTTCTTAGTCATGATCTAGTCCTTTACCTTTCATCTTGCATTGTATATTTTTTATTATGTTCTTGGAGCATCTCAGCACTATTTTATTTATTTTTTTGTTTGTTTTTCAGTGCTATTATTTTACTTAATTTTCTGTCTGGACTTACCCACTCTTCTTCCATAATGAATGACTGACATCATGTGGGAGTTCTGTAGTGTTAAATTTGTTTTTCAGTCTCTCATTTCTCCATTTCTCTTGCTGCCTATGGTTGCTTTGAGTTACTGATTCACCATTGTTATTTCTGAATTCTTAAAATTCCTTGAAAAAAATGTCATGCTTTTTACCCTCCAGTCCCCATCAGTGGGTGGAGCCCCCAAACCAGAACAACTTTAATAACAAAAACCAATATCCCTCTGGCTCTGCCCTCCCCACCACGGTAGGACTTCTTTGCCACACTGACCCTGAAGCTGCTCCAGTATTTCTGAGCACCACTGGGAGGCACCTCAGGGTCCTTGAGGCCTCTTTCCTCAGGACTGTCTGGTTCCTGGGATTCCTTCATCCCCGTCCTTGAACAACAACTCCACATAAAATGCATACACAGGCGGCGGCTTGTCATAATAGGCTATCTGAAGGCTACATGGCCACTGTTTAAAAGGAGCACTTTAAAAAAATGTGTAAAGTACCAGCCACGATCCCAACCAACCTCGATTGTGCACGGCCTCTCAGAGGAGCTTTACAACCTCTAGGGCCCGCCGAGGCGCTGCTGCTGGCTCTCCCTGCCGCCTGCCGGTTCCGTGCCCTGCTGTGGTCGTGCAGCCACCCTGTCTGAAGCTCCTGGGCAGCAGCACTGTGCTCTGCCCTCCACTGAAGTGGAGAGACCTTGACCTTCAGCATCAGCCGAGCCCTGGGGCTGTGTGGCCTGCTGCTCTCTGATGTCCTGCTATTTGACTTTTCCTAGGATGCAAATGTGAGTTCCTGGATGCCCCGCCAGAGGATAGGAAGAGTGGCAGACACGGTGTTATGATTAGAACTGCCCTGACCCCCTGCTCAAGCCCTTTTGCTGGCCCAAACTGGTGGGCCCAACTCCCTCTCCCCTCTTCCAGCAGGCCCTTCAGTCCCCCATCCAGATGGCCCCTGGGCAGAGTGGCCCTGTAGGTCCTTTACTCATACCCAGATAAATCTGAGTCCTCAGGTGAATACACTGTCGACTCTGGCAGTGTTATGAAATACTATTATAAAATACTTTAACCTCCTTGCAGAAAATTTGGAAAACAGAGGAAAGGAAAAATAACAACCCATGATCTTATCATCCTTGCCTTGCTAGCATTCTGGAGGATTTCCATTGAATCTTTTGTCATGTGCACATATTCTCTACATAATTGTAACTGTTCTTTTGCTGTCTTCTGGTTTGTGCCTCCGAATTCTGTGTGTCTTTGCTCGTTTGTAGAGGAGTGAGTGGAGAGTGGTGCAGAAATCCACATGTGCACTTGTGTTTCCTGCTGGCGTGCCCCGCCCCCCTTCTCATGTTTCTTTCTTGTTAGTTGCCTGAGCCACCTGTGCCCCATTTCAGTTCTTATCTCTGCTGGTAACCCCACTTGGCTGGTGTCTGGTGGGTCCACTAGCCTTAAGGAAAACCTCCTTCAGACGAAAATGCCATGAGGGGAGGGCATCTGGGATGGGAAGGAAGGTTGTATCAGCATCAGCACATACCTTACTCTGCCCTTGCAAAAACAATGCCATGGGGAAGTACTGCTGGTGGTGGACATGAATTCCACCTTCCACGTTTATTTTATCAGTGCCTAGATAATCTCTGGACAGTTTCCTTCTAATGTGGATTTTATACCTGAGAGTTTGACTCTTGCTGAGCTACATTTTAGTCTCAGTCCTGCCACAATTTCCTACTGTGTCATTTAAGCAAGTAACTTAACCTCTGTGCTCTGGTTTATTCATCTGCCATATGGGGATACTAAAATTTGTCCTTTCACCCTCACAGGTGTGTTTGCAGATAATGTGAAAAACCTTTTTGCAATTTTAGGAGTACTATGAAATGTAAAAGAAAATAGTTATATTCAAATAGAGAAGTGTAAGCGTTATAATAAGAATATTACAACAAAAGAGCATGGACTCTGGAACCAAGCAGCCTGGGTTCAAATATTGACACTACTGTTACTAGCTGTGTGACCTTGTGCAGGTTGTGTAACTTCTCTGTGCCTTGGTTTTCTCTCCTGTAAAATGGGTCAGGCAGGGTAACAGTACTTACTAAATTTATAAGCTTGTGTTTATAATAGCATTAAATGAGTTAACATATGTAGCATGTTTAAATCATGGCCTGGCACATTTTCAAGCTTTGTTGTCTTGGGTGTTGTTATCATTTATAGAGGCCCTGTATCATCAAACCTTTCCTTGCCGCTTAGGGAAAGGGGCTTCAAGTACCTGATGTGGGAAGGAGGAGGGCATCCATGTTTAGGTGCTGGGAGTGTGATGGATACAGCTAGATATTTGTATGTTTCAGCTCCTTTTGATGAAGAAACGGAGGGTCAGACAGAGAAGCCCAGCAAGATTCAGACTCTTCTGAGTGAAATCAAATTGCTGCTCTTTTCCTTGCACCATACCCCCTTCCATTTGGGTCCTGAAACATCTGTCTCTGGCTTCAGATTCAACCCCTGGTGTGTGCTGATGAGTAGGGATGTCTCAATTAATGCTGGTGCCAAAGAGGCTCTGTGGCTGACTCACTGATGTCAGAGTGAAGGGCATAACCTCTGCTTTAACTTGGTTAATATAATTAAACCTATGTGTATATCTTTGTGTCTATCTTTGTTCCTTTCCTGTGCACTTCTCTGTAATTAGTCAGCATCAGCTTTTAAACTAAACCGTTGGCTGCTGTATTGCGTGGCATACGTAAGGCGGTGACTGGAGATGCCTTTATACTAGTTGCTGGCTGATACCAGCTTCCTTCCCACCCACCCCTGTGTACAGTGGCAGCAGTAGTAATAATGGCCACCATGTATTGAACATCTGGGAACATTATATAATCTCATAACAACCTGTGAGATGGGCAGTATTATAATTGTTTACATGAAAAAACTGAAGCTCAGAGAGCTTGACTAACTTCCTCAGGGAATCACAGCAAGTGGCCAAACTGGGCTTTGAACCTGGGCCCCTCTGTTTCTGGGGGCCCTGTCTCTGCATCCATTGAGAGTTCTACTTTTGGCTGACTTACATTTTGAGTTTCCAGAAAAGATTCTGTTTGAAGCAGTTCCATGACTTAAAAAATTGGAAAAGTCACTGCTGTAGGAGAAAGAACCTTTCGCAGGGTTCTGATGATCTAAAGTCTTGCCCTGGGTCCTGATGATCTAAAGTCTTGCCCTGGGTCCTGATGATCTAAAGTCTTGTCCTTTCTGAGCCTCAGTTTCCCCACCTGTGAAAGAGGGATGACACTATCAGCCTCAGAAATGTCAGGCTAGTGAATACACTGCCATAATGACAGAGCTTTGAGCTTTCTTACCTATTTGAAACCAAGGACTTCATAATAATGGTGATAGGTGTGATTACACTACATTTGTCTAGTGAGAGCATCTTCAGGACTGATCAGAGACTCGGTGGTCTCTGGGGGAGATGATCACACGTGTATGGTTTGATACTCAGCAGTAGAACCTAGCCAGGTGCAATTTCCCTCTCTGAGTGGCCCGCTGACTCCAGACTTCTGCTGTTCCTGGAATACAGCCTCACAAGGAATGGGGTAGGTTGTCAGGAGGGTCCAGGGCAGCCTTTCCCTTCACTGCCTAGCGCTTCCTCTGCAGAGGACAGGTGGGCCCCCAGGCACCACAGCTTCAGCCATGCATTTTGCAGGCACGTTTGCAGTTCCATTTCTCTGACCCATCAGGCTTGGCATCAACAGAGCATTTGACAATGCCTTAGCCAAATACAGTTTTTCATGTATAGTCATTGAATAAAGGTTCCTAGGAGGTTCACTACCAGCCCAGGTGAAGGCCCCATGAGTAGTGGCAGCAGCCTTGAGTGCAAGTGAGGTGTTATCTTGTAGTGATTAAGAACTTGGACAGTAATTACATCTGGGTTTGAACCTCGACTCCATTATTTACTAGCTGTCTCTCACTGAGTGAGCTTCTCAACCCTTCTGAGCCTTACCTCTTTACTTGTACAATGGGGATAAGACCACCTCACTGGTCTTTGTTATAAGTGACAAAGTGTGTGAAGAGCTTCCAGCGGTGCCTGGCATATGGTATGTGTCAGTAATATTGGCTTTAGTAGAGTTGTCTTCAGATAATAATTTAAACCCCAGAATTATTTCTTTAGGTTTTGGATAGGCTCCTGCTTACATCTTCCTTTCATCCCATAGGTGCAAGGAATCTGGTCCTTCTGCCTCATTTATCTATCATCTATCATCTCTATAATCTCTCTATATTTATCTGTCTATATATCATTTCTCTCTTTCTCTGTCTCTCTGTATCATCCATCCACCTACCCATCCATCCATCCATCCATCCATCCATCCATC
>JAKSZT010054304.1:744605-906606 GCA_026826555.1 Tolypeutes matacus
ATCCATCCATCCATCCATCCATCCATCCATCCATCCATCCATCCATCATCCACTCCCTGTTCTTTGCTCCAGGTGCTGTGGATCAGGGCCTTGGCTCACTATTTATCCTTTAGTCTTCCGTCTCCCTTTCCCCTCCCTCATCAAATAAATTCTTTTCCTTTTTGGTGGGTTACTATTGCTGGCATCATCAAGGAAACAGATGGGACACAATAATTATTCTTTTGAATAACTGCCAGAGACAATGTTAATCTTCAAAGTGGCTTATTGCCCCTGGTGGGAAGGACTGAGTTCTAGAGAGAAAAGCCCTGAAAACCTTGAGCCTTCCAGGAAATTTCCTCTTGTAGGAATAATTAGGCTTTAGGTTTTAGGCGTTATTCTGTGGTTCACTTGTTTTACTCTAATATCACCCCTGCTTGAGGGCAAGATTGATGGCTTGGAAAACCTGTCTGTAACTTTATCATCCAGGAAGCAGCTTTTATCTGCCTGTGTCCCTGAGAAAGAGTAAATATTGACACATTGAACGAAATAACTTGTGTTTTTACATGAGGACGTGAGTGAAGAGATGCCGTAAGAACCGGGAAGTTTCTTCCTTGTTTCATAACTGGCTCCCTCACTTCAGTTTAGTTGGGATTTGAGCACCTGCTGTGTGCCAGGCACAGGTCTGGGTGCTGAGCAGAGCGTGAATGAGACAGGTGGGGTTTCTGCCGCAGAGAGCATACATTCTAATGGGGAGTGGGATGGGGGGTCGGTGGGCAGTGTGCAGAGAGCACAAGTGTCACGTGTGGGCATTGAGCCCGTGCCTCTATGTGACCTGGCCAAACTGATGGAAGTGCAGTTGCTAAAAACCGATTTGCTTATTTTCAAAATGGTAAGTTGCAGACTGGACTTTGGAGGCTCCTGTGTGGCGTCTGCAGCATTTTTAAGGCTGGAGTTTGAGTCCTGGGTTTTGCCAGAAGGATACTTACCAGGCCTTCTTGTGTTGTCCTGGTCATCATGCTCCATTCTGGCTCTAAATTCCCACACTTTGGCACCATCATTAGGCATCCCTATCCTCATTCCAAGGACTCCCTGTCCTTTTATACACAAGTATTTATTTTTTCTGCATATGCTCTTAGACTCTTTGGGCCAAAGTAAAAAACAGTAGTATCCACATGACTCTACCATTTTAATATGTTTCCATATATAATGAGTCTTATCCAAAACTTGTTGACTTGTCATCCATCATGGCTGTGTTCCAAAAAACCATTCTGAACACTATTTTTAACACATTTTGAGGTGGTGGTTAGACTTTGCATGGTGTTAATCTATTTGGGAATTCACCTTGAAAGCCTGCTCATTTTCCTCTTCCCTTCCTCCCTTCCTTTCTCTCTCTCTCTCTCTCTCTCCTTCCTACCTCCCTCTTTCCCCCTCTTTCCCCCTCCATCCCTCTCCATCCCTCCTCCTTCCTCCTTCTTTTCCCTTTCCTCTTCCTTTTCCCTCCCCTCCCTCCCCTTCTCTCTCTCTCTCTCTCTGTCTCTGTCTCTCTCTCTCTTGCTCACTCTCACTCTTTCTCCCATTACAATTTAGAATCTCTTGCTGGGGAAAAAAAAATCCATGAAGATAAAGTCATGCTCTCTTTCCCTCCCCAGAGAGTTTATCAGCATGAGCAATTGGGTTATCATGTGATTCTTTTTTTTTTTTTTTTTTTTTTTTAATGCAACATACACATGTGCCTGCTCTGGTTCCATAGCTTACTGCTTTTTTTGACCTAGGGCAATTTCAATAACTCATAGGACTGTTAGCGAATATTAAATTTTAAAACTGATGTAAATATTTAAGTGTCTGGAACATAAGTGCTCAGTACATGTCAGCTACTAATTTTAAAAATGTATGGCATCATATACTATACACACTATTTTTACTCAATGGTAAATCGTAGACATCCTTTCATGCCAATATATACAGATACTCTTCATTTTTTCTTAATGGCCTCATAGTGTTCTGTGGTATAGATTAAATAATAATTTAATCATATGTGTGTGTGTGTATCTATATCTATATCTATATCTATATCTATATCTATATCTATATCTATATCTATATCTATATCTATATCTATATCTATATCATCTATATTTATATCTATATATATCTACGTATCTATCTATATATATATATAGAGAGAGAGAGATGGGGGACTTATAAGAACATGGAATACATGGCTGTGTGGGGGGGCTGACAGCAGGGTGAACTCCTTAGAGCAGGCCATAAGCTGGAAAGTCCCATAGAAGTGATGCTGAAGTCCTTTGCCCGAATTCCCCAGGGGAACCTGGATGCCTGCAATTCTGAAGAGCCAGTGATGAAGATAAGTCTCAATTCCTCAGTTCCTTTCTGATCTGTGAAATCATCAGTTCTAGCTTTTTTTTTTTTTTTTTTAAAGAGAAGTTTTAGGTTTACAGACAATTCTTTGCTCCCATAAAAAGTGAATATTCTTGCATCTCTGTCCTTTCACTCATGTTGATTCTTTCTGCAGGCCTGATTCCTAGAAGTAGAAGAGGTGAGTTGGAGGTGGTGCCAGTTTTGTTAGGTACTATCAAATTGTTCTTTAAAAAGTTGTACCACGTTTTTGTCCCTCCAGCAATATGTGACAGCTTGAATGTGCACTGTTAGCATTGAGTTTAAGCAGTATTATCGGGCATGGTGGTATACAAGGAATGTTATCCAATGGTGACCATTATCACAGATTTCCTCCTTGAGCACAGGAAGACATTTCAGAGACCCCTTTACCTGGCTGGTATTAATTAAAGAGCTCATTCTTGGCTCTGGTGTCCCCTGCATTGGCAGGTCCTCTGCAGGGTGAGGACTGCTCAAGCAGTATTGACCCCTGAGGTTTTCCATCTTGCAGTTATTTGTACCACATTGGTGCGTCGTTCATGAAGTGGAGGGCTTTATTTTTTTATTTTGATAAATTTTAGTGCCAATCATTTGCTTCTAAATCAGCCTCAACTGTGATCTTAATTACTCACACTAATTCAGAGGCCAAGTGAGCCTTTGCCAACATCCAGGTGGCCTGTTGCATCAGCTGTTGCTGTTTGGTTATGAAGTTGTACACTTTTTCCCTTTGGGGATTCTTTTTATGTTTTCAGATGATCATGTGAGCACATTTTGCATTATTCTGAAAAGGTATGAAAATGGTGAAAGAAAAATGGAGAGGTTAATACCCACTTTTAAGGATGGACATATGGTATTCCTTGTGGGGCAAGGTTAAAGTCATATGTGATCTAAGTCAAGAGAGGATGGAAGAAAATGTGTACAGTCTTAGGAGAATTTACCATGACGTGACTGGGGGACTTGGTGCCTGGAGGCTCACCTGTGCTTTCACCATTCTGTCCTGTGAGAGAGCTGTGAGTGACCTCTCATCAGTTATCATTTCAACTTATTTACTGGTCATAAAACCACTTTAGGTCTCTGCTCAAAGACGTTTTAACATTTTCTTCAGAATGTTGACTGTTGGTGTGTGGAGTCTTTAGGAAATGATTCTGAAATTATGTGCAAGACAGTTGTGATTAGTCCTATTACAGATAAAAGTTAAGGGAAAAACTAGCTCTTCTAGAATGGAAAGAATCTAGTTATGGAATTTTCTGCTTTAGCTTAGAGGAGCAATTTGTAGACCCATTTTCCTACCCCACCCCTTGCCCCTTTATTTTTTGCTCTTGGATAGAGAAAGCAGAGAAACTCAGTTGAGGAAAAATAACTAAGAAAGTTCCTGTGAGTATTTTGAAGCAGCCTAAGAATAGAGCCCACCTTGCTAAAAAGTGCGTGTGCGGCCCAAAGGTTTCTGGAGCTGAGCTGAGCTTAACGCCTGGAGGAATGTCTGAAAGGGGATGGAATTCTGAGGTCAAAGTGTAGAAGAATATTTTAATAAAAGTCAGCATTTGATTAAACTGTGACTGATTTGAGATTTATGAGAAAAACTCTGCTTGTGCTTATTCGTGTTTACAAAAAATACTTTCTCTGAGTCATCTGTTTTTAAGTTCAACTGTTTTAATAGCCATATTTTTGTCAATAGAGTCTATGGAATTACTGAAATTTCAAAGCATGTGTCTTGCAGTTCAGAGCACCTGCTACCCCTGGTGCCATTATAGCCTATTTGCTGGAAAAAATCTGAAGGAAACCTAAGATGACAAGCCAAGATAAACATTTCAATACTATAACTTAACATACTATATATAAAATTGATTTCTCAACCAAAAGAGCACTCTTTGCCTGTGACTGGGTGCCCTGGATAATGTTTCCTATGAGAGCCAATCTCCTAAAGGCAATCTCCACTTTTTAGGAAGATTATGTAAATAATGATTTTAATTTATACTCTCTGGCACTTTGCATTCACAGGTTTAAAGATTGTGTAGAGTCATTAACTTGTAATTAACAAACTTCATAGTGCTATCGCTTTTTCATTTGCCATCTCAGAGTGTTTCTGGGAGAGAAAAAAAAAGGGCAGCAACTTTCTTACTCCAGAATAAACAGATGGGAACACTTGGGATGTGTGCCTATTGGGGATCACTCAGGAAACAAGGTGTGGAGTGATTTCTTGAGAGCATTCATTCATTTGGTACATATTTGTGCCCTGCCACTATATTTATATTTATTTAAATATATATATTTAATATAGATATATTTCAGCCCTGAAATATATCCTGTCAATTCAGTTTCTTTCTTTCTTTTACTGACATTCACGAATTCTTCTCTTCTCAGTGGAGACTTGACTTTGGGAAAAACAGTGATCTTTTTTGGTAGAAGAGATATGCTAGTGGAAATTTAGGGCATTATTCAATTTCCAAGGTGGCTGAGCTTTATGGGTAAACAGGGCCTAAGAATCAGAGCTCTGGGAGTCAGGGAGAATGTCAAATAGAAAAATAAGTGCTCTGTTGGATGCAGGTTAACTGTCAGACCAAGAGGAGTAGCCCTTTTGAATGATAAAAAATAAAAAAAAACTTGAAAATCAAATTATACTGAACAATTAGAAGAGATGCTATGGACCACCCCCTGAACCTGGTTTTATTTAGAATAACTTTTTGGCCAAAGGGTGAGAGAGAAGTTAGGGAGAACAACTACTGTCTGTTTTTGTTACTGGGGAACTGACCAGAATCCTCATCCACTGTTTTGGCTAAGACTGGTGGTGGTTGCAGGATGGGGCCACAAGCCCAGAGTCGTGCTGCCTTATCAGAGAGAGACTGAGGGCTCTCCTGGGTAATGTGAAGCGGGTGTTAATGAGCAGCCAGCTGGTGCAGCCAGAGTGCTAGGGAGTCTGAAACAGGGAAGAAGTAAGTGTCCCCAAAGAAGCGTCTCAGTAAAAATAAGGTTCTAATTCATTTTCCCTTTGGAAAAAATTATTCTCTTCCTAATGATATACTTGAGACACAAGCCTGGAAGATGTGCTGGCCATCCTTCGGCCACCCCATGGCCACCTCTCTGAAGTCCAGTCATTTAATTTTGGGCCCTTTGTAAGCACACAAGTCTTCTTGGGCCAGGTCCCCCAGGGTAGGACTATGAGATTACTACTCTTATTTCTTACTCATGTTCTTTTTTTTCCCCAAGATTTATTTATTTATTTTACTTTTATCCATTTTGACCCCCCCCCCCCCCCCCCGTTTTTGCTGTCTTGTGTCCATTCGCTGGGTAATTCTCTGTGGCTGTTTCCTGCCTTCTCTTCTCATCCTTCTCCTCCTGTCTTCACCAGGATTCGATCCTGGGAACCTCCGATGTCAGAGAGAGGTGTTCTGCCATCTGCGCCACCTTAGTTCCTGGTTTTTCGGTGCATCTCGTCTTGGCTCTCCCTTGTGTCACTCTCCTGTTATGTCATCATCTTGCTGCGTGGCTCGGCGGGGCCTGGCATGCCCGTGCGTGGATCCTGGTGGCCTGCGCTCCTTCTATATTTTTATTTTACTGAGAGGTCCCAGGGATCCAACCCAGGTCCCTCCATATGGGAGATGGACTCCCAGCCATTTGAGCCATATTGGACCCCCCCCCCCCAATTACTCATGTTCTTTTGGTAGCTTGCCCCTTTCCTGAAGGCTTGGACAGTTGTCACAACACAGACCATGAGTAATCATGGGAAACCTGTGGCTTCAGCATCTGCCCCTCTACCCCCTGGCTTCCCACACCCTCCTGGGTGCTCCTGCTCCCTAGGCCAGGACTCAGCTGTACCTCTGGCAGTGTCACTAACCTTCTCCAGCCTCAGTTTCCTGCCTGTGACTGGGTCTAGTAGCGCCTGCCTCATAAGGGAGGCTGTGCAGAGGTAAAGTAGTTAGTGTTTGTTGGAGGGCTTTTGGTGCATTATGAATGAATGAATTTATGCCCTCCCTATGCCAAAGAGAGAGTCTATAGGCACCTTTTAAGAAGAGCTGACCCATGTCCTTTTCCCTAAAAGCTTGCACTTTGCCACAGATCTGACTAATCCAGGTTAAAGCTGTCTGTCTGCTCACCTCTGCTGTTTTGTTCACTTCAAAGGGGTGAAGTTTCAGAACCAAGCCTGGAGGGGCTTGTTAATGCTGGCAGGACGCCTGGATTACTAGTGGTGCTCATTAGGGTAGAAGGGGCCCCACAGTCATCTCTGCTTGAGCCACAGAATATTCCTATGCCGTTATTTTTTTCCCATAAAATGAAATTATTTAAATGAATTAGTTAAATTTATTTTCTTGTTAGAAACAAGGACTATTATAGAGGAAGTAGAGATACTGAAGCTAAATAAAAATATTTTTCCTTGTCTTTAACGTTTATTTGAGGAACGTTTATTGGGCACCTGCTCCGATGCCAGGTCATTGAAGGTTCAGCAGTGGACAAAATAGTCACAGCCCTTGCACTTGTGGGCTTGCATTCTGGTGGGGTCTAGATATGCAACTAAACATTGCAGTAGGTAAGTGTGAACCTGCTCACTGTGCTAAGTGCAGTGAAGGCATAGGACAGGGTATAAAGGGAATCTAACAGAGGAACCTCATTTAGTTTGGGGGCAGGGGAAAGGCTTTTCCATGGAAATTTTATCGAAGCCATCACTAACTTTAAAATTATTAGCTTTTCTAAATACTCATTTTCCACCTGTAGACTGAGTCAACTCTCTCTTCCTCCTCTGGGCTATATTTCTTCCTGAATGCCACTGCTAGTTAGAGAGCAAGTGATAAATATCCCATTAGTACTTTCTGTCTTTTTAAGCTAGTGTTGCCCGCAGGGAGCTCTTAAATTCTCTCTTTAATAGCCGTTTGATGAAAAGCCTTGGATTCTGTTCTTGGTTCTTCTTTCTACAACCTGTGAGTAGCTGAATAGTTGTTTTTTCCCCCCTTCCGAAGGGCCAATTTGGCTAGGGGACAGGGACGAATATACAGGCCTTCACGCTGCTTGAAAGTACACCATTCATTCCCTTTTTGGTTGTGAGTTTAAGAAAGAAAAGCATCCCAGATAATGATTAATACATGATTATAGAAAATGTGTTTTAAAAACTTAAGCCCCTCCTAATCACCCTTAATTCCAACATTTAGAGTTGTCACTGTTGACTTTCATAGTGAATATTCTTATAGCCTTTTTTCTATGCATTTATGGTAATATATTTACTTCTAAATATAAAAGTGTAATCATAAGTTACTTTTTGGTAAGCATGAAAGCTTTTTAGTATTTATGGGGGGCTATTAACATTTCCTCAAGGACTTCTTGCGAATATAATAGAATAAGCATGTTCAAAATCTTCTCCTCTGTTCCAAACATATAGGAATGATTGAAAATAATAGTAACTGAATTCAAAATTGAGAGGAAATTTTTTCAGATCAGGAATGGAGAGGAGTGGAATTGATGGCCCAGACTTTAAATCACGCCTCAGGAAAGCGTTTGAGCACACCTTATATGTGGCAGGAACCAGAGCCATAACCTTGCATGAGGCTGTGGTCGGGATCATGCTGATGGACTGGAGCCGGATCATTTATGGTTGTGTTCAATAATGGGTGGATCTCCTGTGGCCCAGAAGGGGCGCAGAGGTAAATGAGGACAGGAGCCAGGTCTGTGCAGCGTGCAGAGACAACACCTAGAACTGCTGTTTCAGAGCAGAACCTTTTGTAAGGTGGCTGCCTAGAGGGAAGACAGAGAACCCTGGAGAGGGGAGAAGGGTCCTGGGGGACAAAGGGTGTTAGAAAAATTGTTTCTGTTTTCTTTATATATTTTCCTGTGGCCAGTTAGGGTGCTCAGAATGATATGTTCTGCTTCTTTTATGTCATTTATTATTTTATATTACATTATAGTAATTTACACCATGCTTTATTTTTCTTTGCTAGGTGGTTAGGTACTTGAAGCCAGAGTTTCTGTTTCTTCTGTTCATTTTTCTTTTCTGGGTGTGACCTTCTTTTCCATCCCCTCACCCACTCTCTGCCCTACACCTAGCACACGGCCTTCACAAAAACAGGAGCTAAATAAATATTTGTTGAACAAATGGTCGAAGGTGTAGCTCTTGATTGACTTGTTTACAGATTTGAGTTCTCTTGGTGCTTACTGAAGGGTGATCCCAGGGAGGTGATGGTGCAACGGAAAACACGCCCCTCTGCTCCCAGGGACCTCATGGTCTGGCCTGACAACAGAGAAAAGGAAGATACCTCTTGAGAAGGAGAACAGAAGGAAAGGGAAAATAACATCACAGCTCCTCAGTGCCTCATTGGCACTACTCCAGCAACTTACTTTTCCTTGTTACTAATTGTATCCATCAGGGTCTAGTCAGGCACAGAAGCCACACCAGTTATTTGAACAGGGAAAGTTTAATACAGAGCACGATTAACTCATAAATGGGGGCTAACCTACCAAGAGGAGCAAAGAGAATTTTAAACAGCACAAGAGTAGCACCCTTTATCTCTAGGGTTGGAGGAGAGTAATGCAAGGAATGAGCAGACTTGGAAGAGGGTCCCTCAAAGTTGAGAGTCACATCTGCTTGGAGAGTGAGTGGCGGAGGCCCACTGGATGGTGGAGAAGGTCCTTGGAGTGCCACAGACAGGGCAAGCAGTAAGCTACCCGCTGGGGCGATGAATGGAAGGAAGGCCACTGGGTCTCCCACATACCATTGGCCAGGAAGCTGCCTGCTCTGCCATAGAAGAAAGAACAAAAGCCCTAGTGCTGGGGAGAGAAAACCCCCTTCCCTCCTGCGTTGTCCTTCAGCACCTTCTACTGACAAGGTCTAATGTTGCACCCTCTGGCAAAGGAAAAATATTTAGAACAGTTTAGTCCAATAGAAATATGGTATGAACCACATATGTAACTTAAAATTTTCTGATTGCCACATTTATAAAAAGTAAAAACTAAGTGACATTAATTTTAATAATATATTTTATTTAATCCAGTACATCCAAAATATATCAATATGTTGTCAATATAAAATTATTAAGATATTCTATACTTTCTGTGCTAAGTCTCTAAAATCGGGTATTTTACATTTACATCATATCTCAGTCTACATTAGCCACATTTCAAGTGCTCGGTAACCACATGTGGTTGGCTAGCGCCTTCCTTCCTGGACAGGGCAGATTTACAGGATCCAGCTCCAATCTCAGAAAGCAGGACAAAGGGTGCATTTGGAGTCGAGAAGTAATAAATTGATAACTGGTACAAATTATGGCAATTATGTGGCCACATAATGGACTGTTAATAGGAATACTTCATTTTATTGTGCTTCACTTTATTGCACTTTGCAGATACTGGTTTTTTTTTTTTTTTTTTTTTTTTTTTTTTTTTTTTTTTTTTTTTTTTATTTTTTTTTTTTTTTTTTTTTTTTTTTTTTTTTTTTTTTTTTTTTTTTAATTTTTAATTAAATTTTGTGGCAGTCCTGTGTTGAGCAAGTCTATCGGCATCGTTTTTCCAACATCACGTGTGTTCATTTTGTGTCCTGTGTCACATTTTAATTGAAGTATGTATGTTTTTTTAAGGCATAATGCTATTGGACACTCAAGAGACTACAGTATAGGGTAAACATAACTTTCATGTGCACTGGGAAACCAAAAAAGTCATGTGATTCACTTTATTGCGATATTCATTTTATTGAGGTGCTCTGGAACCGAACCTGCAATATCTCTGAGGTATGCCTGTATATCATTAAGAGTAATATTCTAAAAAGCTGCAGGATTTGGGGAAAAAGCTTATATTAAGTCAAATAGCAGCACACCTAAAATTGTATATAAAGAGAATATCAATTTTATAACAACAAACTCCAAACAGAAACCTATACATTGAAAAAGATATGAAGGAAATGCACCAAAATATTAAAGTTTATCTTTGAGAGGTGGTACTGGGCTGTTTTGGTTTTTTTCTTCCCATGTTTATATGTATTTTCAAGTTCTTTTTAATGAGCAAACAGTTCACATAAAATCCTTCTTCTCGTAGCACTGAGGTATCCTCTGTAACTCCAGGCAGTGGGACTAGTGGGGCCCAGGCACAATTTAAGAGGAAAATGGGTACACTGGAAATTGGATCAACTCCAAAGAATGTGCGAACCTAGCTTTGTAAGGTTCACGACTTTTATTCTAAGTTTGAAAAGTCGTCACTAGGGGTCCTCAAGATAGCAGAACACTTAATCTCTCCGAATTTATGGAGATGAGGGAGATGGGAAGGTGGTTTATTCCTTTTCTTTTAAAAGCTGCTTGGTAATGGCTGGGATTGGAATGCTTGACATTGTTCATTTCCTTTCTTTGTCTCAGGGATCAGGGGATTGAAAGGCTGTTATTGGAACTGATTTATTTTGCCTCTTCTATATAGAGCATTTCATCCTCTCTGCTCTGTCATAAAAAAGTAGAGGTCCTTTTTTCTTTTCCTCAGGGAGGCTGAAAAATGGGGGGTGTTGTGAGCTGCCTTTGTGCTCTGTGTGTGGGTATCTGGGCGGGGGGGCTCTGCTGACATAGCTGCAAGACAGCTTGTACGTTTCGTGGGACTCTCTTGTGCCTTGATTCTGTAGCCTACCTCAACTTTATGCTCATTTGAAAGGCCACAGGAACAGGAGAACAACCCAAAATCTGATTATAAAAAATGTTAAAAAGCAAATACTTGTTGGCTTTATTATGTGCCAAATACTGTTTTAAGTGCTTGTCACGAATTAACTCATTTAATCCTCATAATAACCTATGATATTTGGCCTTTGCTGTTTCTCCCAGAGATAGGTAACTTTGCATTAATATCATATAGCTGGTAAGAGAAAGAGGCAAGATTCAGATTTGCAGTCTAGCTGTGGAGCCTGTGCTCTTCAGAATCAAGCCAGTGCAGTAGTTTGCAAACTTTAGTGTGTTTCAGAATCTCTTTGCGGGCTTGTTAAAACACAGATTGCTGAACTCTGGCTCTAGAGTGTCTGATTCAGTAGCTCTAGGATGGCCCCTGAGAACTGGCATTTCTGAAAGTTCCCGGGTAATGCTGCTGTTGGGATCACACTTGCCCCTTGCTGGGGCACATCCTCCTCACCCCAAATGCATGGTGGTGGTTGGAGTGGCATTGGGGCTGCTGGGGCCCTGGCTCGCAGGAAGGTTCAGCTCACCTCACACTCCAACCTGGCCATTTTCCAGGTGCCGTCAGAGTAAGGTGCCTTTGCTGATGCACTTTCAGCATCGTGGTCCAGTCCCATAGAATGATACGATTCTGTGGGACTTTTACTTGCAAGGCAGAGCTTTAGACTCCTACCTCCAAAGGCTTTGCATTGGTGGCCAACATTGTGAGAATTTGCCTGGCCTTACAAGGTGGTTCCTCTCCCACCAAGAACTTAGGTGAGATATTTAGGCATCTCTCCAGCCTCTTGCATACTCTGGGATTTGGAATCTGACAACTGACATCTTGGAGCAGTTTGTGAAGAGGCTCGATTGCTATTTTCCTCTGATACTAAACAGTTAGGAAAGTATTCTACCTATATTAATCATCTAATTCAAGGAAGGCCCATGCCTGCTGTTGGAAATATATGAAGATGACCAAGACATGGTCTTCACCCCATTCCTCCAAGGAATTTAAAGTCTGGTGGAAGAGACAAAGGTGAATAGAAAGAGCTGCTAACGCAAGGAAGAATGTGGTCAGGGCTCCAGGATTTGTACAGTGTGCTGTGGAAGCAGTTTTTTTGTTCGTGGAGAAAGCTGCATGCAATCTGGACCTTGAAAAATGGGTTTGATTTTTCACTAGATGAAGATGGGAACAGCGCCCAGAAATGGGAAAATGCAGGGCACATTATCCTAGCAGCAAGTTAGTATGGGGTCCCTGGGTTAACAGGGGGTTGAATGGAGCAAAGTTAGCAGATACATTAGGCTTATATTGTGGAAGGCATTGAATGCCGTACTCGGAAGTGTATAACTTATTCCATAGATGGTGGGGATGTCAGTAGTTTTGGGGCAAGGGAATGGCAGTGTTAGAGCTGTGCTTTAGGATGACTATGCTAGTAGAAATTTTCTCTTGTGAAGTAGACAAGGAGGCATGATTATTTTGGCATCTTTTCCCCCCCAGCTGCCTAAGGTCTTCAACTTCTAAATTCCACCCAAGGAGAGCATGTCTGTATGTTTCCCTTTATTCTTTTTATGTGCCCTCATACTTTCCAATTTACAACCTCCTTTAAAATGTTACTGCCCTGCTCTTTATGATGTTTTCAGTCTAATCCCCCAACCCCACACATTAACTCGTGGCAGTGGTGGGGTAGGTGCTGCTACAGTACTCGACTCCCTCCACCCTTGTCCCTTTGTGCTTAACTAAATGGAGTGGCAGATTTGGAGTCCTGTAGGAGAGAAGAGGCCATTACTTATGGGGTCCTACAAACTGGTCTGTGTGAGTGGGTGCTAAGGCAGAGCCCCACTCTGACCCCAAACTGCGTTTGGTTCTTTGATGAGCTGTTCTGGCAGACCTAGCCTGCCACCTTTGTTGTTTTAAGCCCGAGAATTCCTTCAGTGAATACTTGGTACGTCGGAAGGCGATCAGTGCAGAGAGAGGGAAGTTTTTCCTAGTAAACGTTTGTAAGTTTTTTATTTTTTTATTTTTATTTTTTAACTTGTCAGCTGTTGTGCTGTTTAAACCCTGGGGACCTGATTCTGAGAGCTTGCCCCTTGTGGAAAGGTATACTCAGCTAACCTGAATTTGAACTTGATCTTAGTCATCTCCCCACAACAGAACATTTTTCTCTTTGTCAGGATTTCATTGCACTCTGTAGCAATCAGCATGAACCTTATTGGGCATTTAAGTGTTTGTAAACGGAAGACGCCTTCCCTGGTGCTGGAATCCGTGTCCTCGCTGCGTTTCTCCACTGCCCCCTTGCTTGGCCTCTACACCTCTCTGGGCCCCCTCACTGTTGCTTATACCTGTAAATGGGCCGCAGGGAACTTCGTCAAGGCTGAGCTCTCAAAGGCTCTCTCTGGTTTATGTTTCAGGCTCTTGGAAGCATGGTCAACAGTGCAGAAACAGGCCCCATGGGGAGATGAAAGCTTTGGTGACTAGACTGATGTAGTCACTGCTCTGTTTAATTAGAACCAGGCCTGCATGCATAGAAGTAGGATTAGAGTCAAAGGAGCAATTACAAAAAGGTGATGCTGGTTCACTTCTGGACTCTGGGTCCACACTGGCTGGTGTGCAAGGAGCACTTGCGTGCCCCACCTGCTCCTGACAGGAGCAGGTTTCCATGCACACACACATGCATGCTTATGGTCGGATCATTTGCTGACACTGTCCTGTTAGCTGGGTGAATCAGTATAGAATCTAAGATCTGGCAGGGACATGGAGGTCATCTGGTCTCATCCCTTATGAGAAACTGAGGTCAGAGGGATCGTCTGGGAGGTGGTTAGGAGCAGAGCCTGTATTTCATGTCATTTCTCCCAGTCTGGCTTAGTGTCATGTTATAAATGACATAGTTTAGTTATTTAGGTTCTCACAGATGTTCACTGATACCTACTGTGTGTCAGTCACTATTTCCCATTCATCTTGCTCCTTTCCACCTCCAGCTCTATAAGACAATTCAGCTTCACATTCTTTATGCTTTCTAAGAACTAACATTTTTGAATACCAGTTGTACCAGGCTATCATTTATATTGAGCCCTTCTAAATGCCTGATATTACGTTAGATACTTTACAGATGCTAAATCATTTAATACCTGGGAAAATATTTTTAGATGAACTTATCCCTCACAACATGCTATTCATGTGTGTGTGTGTGTTTATATATATATATATATATATATTTACAGCTGATGGGGCTTTGAGTTTGAGCAGTGTGCCTAAGGCTGCTCAGGGGGTAATAGTAGACCTGATTTTCTACGTCTGTCTGTCTGTCGGTAGAGCACATGCTTTTCCCATATGCTGCCCCTGTTTAGCTATGAGGAGATGTGCCAAGATGGTCCACTCTTTGACTTCTTGAAAAGAACATATCAACCTTTGGCTGGGTGGGGGGCGCTGTTTTCCTTTATTCTCCTTCCTTTTTCTTTTCATTGTTTATAGATGTAGTCTCTAAACCTACAACCCCCAGGCCTGGTCCAGGGATTGCAGGAGAGACTGGCTGACTTCAACCTTCCTTACCAGCCTGTCCTGCATTTAGGGCCCTGCTGCCTCACCTACCTGCTGCCCTCATCCTCCCCTTGGGCATCAGAAGGACCGCCTCTAACTCAATTGCTAGTTACTCGAGAGTGAAGAGGTGCCATCTTGCTTGTAGTGGTCTCATCAGAGCCATGGATGACCTAGCCTCATTGAAACACAATACATGTTAAATGGAATTCGTCTTGATGTTTGGCCAGAGGGTTGTGATGTAAACTAGTGCATTTCTCACTTATTGCTAAGGGCAGCTCACCTTTGCTGGAGAAGGTTCTTGAATCTTTCTTTGTGGCAGGAACTCCTGAGATAATCTAGTATTTTCAGGTGTTTCAGGCTGAAAGCTGAGGTCTCTCTGGTTCAACCCAATGTTGAAATTTTAATTGGGCGAATTGTCTTTAGAGACAAAGGGCCAAGGATTGTGCTGGTGTGATCTGATGTCTTTTAGTTTTGCTTGCAGACTGTTAAAGCCCTTGTTAAACCATTTAGCCTTAAAATTTGAACCTGGGAAAGCAGTGTAGTTCCTGGGATGAGAGTCTGGAGATATGGATTTGATTTCTGCCAGTCAGTCAGTCACTTGCTCTCAGGCCTTTGGCTGGTCGCTTAGTTCCTGTCACCGTTTCCCATTTTTTCACAAGGATTTATGTGGGCATTAAGGGCCACTGGGAAACAATCCCCTTTTCAGTGTGGGTGCCTGGTTTATCGAGGAGGCTGGTCAATTTAGATATTGTCATGTAGTGTTGGATTAACTCTGTTACCTGTGCCTGAAATTAACACAGGCAATTGACAGTTGATTGACAAGAATGAAGGTGACATCTAAAGAATTAAAACATAGCCCAGTCTTTTATTACTAAAAGAGTGCTCAATTCAAGTGGGCACAGACCACCCCCTAACACTTCAGCTGAAGCTCTTAAGGGAGACCATGCAGGGAAAGTTTTAGCTATATATTTTGAAAAAGTTAAGTGCACTTTACGTGTAAAATCTACTTGTGTTGTTATTTTTGGTCTTAGGGAGAAATGTGAGTTCTTTTCAGAGTGCGTTTCCTCATTCCCTTTGCTGCCTCTGGGGGTGAAAGGAGATGGGCGTGAAACACTTGGTACAGCACCAGGTGCCCAGCCAGGCTCAGTGGCGTGTTGCTGTCCTTGGTGGAGGTATCAAGGGCCAGGCCTGAAAGAATTAATCACACATGCAAGCATGCTCTTTATCTGGCGGTGCTGCTGTTTTAAAGGAAGGTGTCCTTTACAGTGTGCAGTCATCTCCCAGTCCTACCGAACTCTGTTCTGTGGAATGCGTGGGTTTGAGTGAGGAGAGGCAGGGTGGGGAGAGAGACAGGGAGTGGATGTGCGAGTTGGGTGGGCACAGTCCTGTGCCGGGGTGTGTGGTTTGGAGAGGGGAGCCTGGACTGGGTTTCAGCTCCCACTCACCCCCTTGGTCTAAGTGCTTTTGTGTAGCACATACCCTGTGCTGGGTTTCTCATTGGCCCTGATTGGGCATGGAGTTCACAGGAAGAGGGTAAGAGGCTTGAGGGACTTAGAGAAGAGGCTCTCTTATTTAACCCTCTTGCTGGTCTCTGTTCCTTTTGCAAAAATATTAATGGCTGCTGTTGGTACATGCTCACTGTTACCTTGGTCTTATATGCTGCCATAATCTGGCTCCCTCCATTTGGCCCAAATGCCTGCCAGGAGTCAGTTGTGTTAATTCCTAAACGTATTTGTCCCAGTTCTACTTGCTATTGTAATTGAGTAATTTCATTATTACATAGATGGTTAGATGCATGGGAAAAGATAGATAGCTAACATTGTTGAGCACCCCCTATGTGCCAGGCACTCTTCTAAGGGCTTAACATGCTTTGTCTCCTGTAATTGCTGTATGTAAAAAACCAAGATGAATATGTTGAACAAAAGTGATGAAAGTGAGTTGCTTAAAAAGAAATTGCCAGTGAATTAGGCATGAAGGAAACAGTAAGAAAGTCAGAGAGAAACTAAAAATCGTAGAAGCCTTCTGCACCCAGATTACTTAGCAAAGATCTTTAAGTTCTTTATCCACTTAGAAGAAAGCAAAACTAGCAATCAGAGTCAATATATTATATCTTTTATGCATTGAAGACTCTGGGAAGTTAATTTACAGACTCAAACCCAGAGGAAAGACCTTCGGTCTACCTCAAAATATCAGTGAGTAAACATCTATTTATGTTTTATATTAAAATAAGATGTTTTTGCTATGCCCATATCATTTTTCTATGAGTCCTTGCTTTAACATCTTTTTTTTTTTTGAGTGGACCAGCTTTTACTGGCCGTGATTGTGTTGATGTGAAGTTTTTCACTGTGAGAAAGTTACTGGAGCCAGCTCAGCTATGAGCCCCAGAGGGCCCCGCCAATGTGGGCAGGTGCCTGTGGGTGACCTGATGAGGCTGATCTAAGGAATGTATCTGTTAAGTAACCATTGTGATCTACAGATCATATTCTGTTATTGCAAGTTCCATTTTTCCCAGTCATTTGGTTGGGTTGGAGTTTAACATGTCAGATACTCCTAAAACTCAGTAGACTGCATCAGCTGCTAGAGTCCTAGTTTGGTATCATGAAATTTGGCCTATAATAGCATTGCCCTTTGGTGCTGTCACCAAAGAGCAAACAACTTGGTTGTTCCATTGGTCAGGTCCTCCGAGATGAACATGTACGTGTTTAACTTAACATGCTTAGTTAAGAAAATATTCACTGAGCCCACCATTTACTAAACGATGTTGGCTGTAAGGAGCCAAGGAAATACCTGATGTGATCCCCACTCTTCAGAAACCTGGGGATGTCCCTAAAGGAGTCACATATCACTGGCTAAGATAACTAGAGGCCATTGTAAAGCATGGGGGCCGGGGGGGGCAGAGGAAGAGGATGTCAGGAAAAGCAGCTTAGAAGTAGGGTAATAATGAAGAGGAACTATACGACTAAATAATTATTTATAGAATAAATTCCCTTCAGGTTGCTTTTACTTATGTTTGTCTGATTTTATTCTCAAAATAGCCGTAGGAAATAGCAGACCACCGTATTGCCAGCTAACAACTGAGGACACAGAAATAGAGGAAGGTGGGAAGTGGATGTGGCTCAAGCGATTGAGCTCCTGTCTACCATGTGGGAGGTCCAGGGTTCAAGTCCCAGGGCCTTCTGGTGAAAGGTGGTAAGCTGGCCCGTGTGGGGAGCTGGCCCGTGTGGAGTGCTGGCCGGTGTGGAGTGCTGGCCGGTGTGGAGTGCTTGCCCGGGCAGAAGAGTTGGCCTGTGTAGGAGTGCTAGCCCGTGCAGAGAGCTGGTGCAGCAAGATGATGCAAAAAAGAGACACAGAAGAGAGACAATAAGAGACGCAGCAGACCTGGGAGCTCTCTCCACTCTGGAAGGTCCCAGGATCGATTCCTAGTGTCACCTAAAGAGAAGACAAGCAGACACAGAAGAGCAGACAGTAAGCACAAAAAAAAACAATGGGGGGAGGGGGAGATAAAGAAATAAATTTAAAAAAAAAAAAAAAAAAAGGTGACTTGTGCCAGGAGTGTGGAGCCATAGCTCCTACCAGGCTCCCTAGACCTGCTCTGCTGCTGCTCATGCCACCAGGCAGCTTCTCACCTTCCTGACACATTTGCCCACCCACCCACCACCCTAGTTTCACTAACTGAAGCCCATCCCTTAAAGGCCCAGGTTAGACTGCTGCCCTTTTGTCTCTCCTGTTTAGTAAGACACAACTACTGCCACTTTATCCAATATAGAGGCTACACTGACTTCCATGACTGGCCCAAGTCTTAGTCCTGCTGCACCGACTGGCAGGTGTGTGTGTTGAGGCCACCTGCCCACCTGGCACAAGGCTTGGGATTCCTGCCTTCTGACCCCATGGGCGTGGCTGGGGGCAGCCCCTCATCCAGTGCCTTCTGTAAGTGTTCAGGGAAACATTTTAGGCTCTTTGCATTCTGCCTAAGATTGGGCAAGCTCTGCTGGGCCCTAGAATAGCTTTAGTCTCTGCCATTTAAGAGGGAGGGTTGCATTGGCAGAGGTGCAATAAAGCCTACAGTGAAGGGCCCTTACAGCAGAGTGCTCTTGGCAGCTGGAGGCTAAACTACACTGTCTAAGGGAATGAGGAGTCTGGAAGCCTCCCTCTTTGCTCCCTCCACACAAAACAAAACAAAACAAAACAAAACAAAACAAAACTGTGTAGGTTGTGTTTAAAAAGCCAACACATGTTGAGTGGCTTTGTGCCTATACTAGGGCATTGTGGAAAATACAAACAACCACAAGGGAAGGCTGCAAGGCACAATACCTTTTCTTCATGGTCTATTTATTCATTCAACAAATATTTTTTTGAGCACCTATTAAGTGCTGGGTGTTCCTTAGATATTGGGGATTTTGTTTGGGGCAATCGTGGCCCTGCCCTTGTAGAATTTATTCTCCTGGAGGGATATGGGCAAGTAAACGGATGATGACAGAATAGGATGAATGCTGTGGTGCAGCTGGACGCAGAGCAGAGGCCCTTGGCTGAAGGCTGAGTAGAGGCTGGAATCCAGCCCCCACTCCACTCAGCAAGCATGTGCTGCCTAGACGAAGGGGTGCCTTTTTGTAACCCAAAGAAAGGCCCCTAAGGGCTCGCAGTGACCCTGACTGGAAAGGCAACTGACCTAGATTTTGGGCAGAAGGGAAAGCTTTTTTGGAAGGAAACATCTGAATTCAGACTTGAAAGATGACTAGGAATTAGCCAGACAGAGGGAGTAGAGGAGAGGTGGGCAAGAGCGTCCCAGGTGGAATTGTAATTGCAGACAGTTACAATCATGCTAAGCGTGTGCCAGGCTCTGCTCTAAGTGCAAAGTCTTTGACACTCATCCCATTGAGAGATGGGGTCTGTGACGACTCCCTTTGAAAATGGGCCAACCTTAATGATTTACTTATAACCAGTAGAATGCAGCGAAAGTATGTAACTTCTGAGGTTAGGTTTAAAAAAAAAAAGCCACACAATTTCCACTTTCTGCTCAGCCAGCTGCCAAGTAAGTCTGGCTTAGCCTGAGAGCCATGCTGGAGAGGCCACAGGTGGGTGCTGTGTCTGTCAGCACCAGCTGAGCCCCCGGTCCACAGCCAGCATCATCTGCCAGCCGTGGGAGTGAGCCATCTTGGACATCAGCTTGGGACAAGCCTTCAGATGACTGCAGCTCTAGCCTACATCTTCCTGTAACTGCATGAGGGACCCACGCAAGAACTGCCCACCCGTGCCTTCCTCAAATTCCTCACCCACAAAGTTGTGAGCAAAATAAAATGGCTGTAATGTGTTACGCAGAAATAGTAACTGGAATGGTCAGCTTCCAAGAATTGAGGGGAACCCAGTGGAGATAGGGCTCAAATCATGAGAGAAGACCTTGTTTAAGTCTTCTGTTTCAATAGTGCACATAAAACCTCTAGCTAACTGCCAAGATAAATGGAACCAGATGAGCTTTTATTGCTAAGTGGATCTTTGGAAAGGAGGAGGGGGGCAAGTAAAAGTAGAAATGTAAAATGAGCAGTTTAATAAAGAATTTATTTTACATGCTCCCTGGGTTTGAACTGGCGTAAAGCTCCCGCTCCCCCATACACCCACTCATGCAGCGGGCAACACAGAAGCCTGATTAAACAAGAAGTTATGATCCTGGCTAATGGAGCCTGCTCTTCTCAGTCTTTAAGCCAGTAACAAATTGTGTTCTCTGCTTTAGGCCTGACATCTGATTAAACTTCCCACGAAGTCTCTGCGATGGCTTTGCTTCAGGCTTGTCCCCACAGGGTAAGAGGAGTAAGGGGTGCAGCTGGAAGAAGAAAGCTTGTTCCTCATCAGCCCTGGGTTAGGTGAGAGAGAAGAAGCAAAGAAGTCAGTGATGGTGAGGGCAATGGGCAGTGGGAACGGGCTCTGATGTCAAAATATTTCCTATCAGAGACCAAGGCACTGACTTTCTGTGTTCTGCATCTCACCTTTCACTTTCCTTCTTGCCTGTCCATGTGCATGTAGGAAGCCCACTTTTCCGTTATAGGACAGTTAATAGTGTGTGCCACCTGTTGGAGAAGAGACAGCAAAGGGCACAGAGTCTCCTTTCAGCTCAGGGGTTTGTGTAATAAATCACCAGTTGCTTTAAAGAGCAAAATCTTTTGCCCCACTGCGGACAGGTCTTGTTCCTTCTCTTAACCTGTCAGTTATGGTGGATGTCAAGATGTTTTCACCAGAAATCTCTATTGCCAGCCCTTGGGATTACTTCTGAGAGGCAAGGTGTTCCTGGTATATCTTCCTCCTTAATTAATGTTTCTAATTTTTAGTCAGCTTGAAATTAAAAGCGTTACCCCTGGGCCATCTGAGATGTTAGCTGTCTGTTCATTCTTACGGGACTCCTGGGAGCAATATTCAACCTCATTTAACCTGCAAAACAGCTGTTGTAAGAATTGGTGAAGGATCTTCCTTCTCCAAAAGGGACACGAGTGGCAGAAACTTGATTAGGATACAGCGATTGTATTGACTGGGCCTGCAGTGAGGCCTGTGGTTTAACTGAAGCGAGTCCCGGGGTCCCTGTAAAAGGCGACTTTCCTTGTCAGAGTCCTGCCTGGATTTTCAGAGGCACCATATCATCGGTACCCTCTTACTCCTCAGTTGGAGAACAGCCCTGCTATGTGGAAAGGCAGGCTCTGGGAGGGTTCTGCTGTGCTGTGGAAGTTGAGTTTTATACTTCTGAGTTCATAGGGGGTGTGTGTATGTTTAGAGAATTTGTAGGTTTACAGAAAATACCGAGTTCCCCTATAACACTTCCCCACTCCCATTATTAACACATGCATTAGTGTAGTACCTTTGTGACAATTGATGAAAGAATATTATTATAATTGTACTATTAACTATAGTCCATGTTTTTTTAAATATATATTTTACTTTAAAAAAAAAAAAAGTATTTAGATTACATAAGTGTTACAAAAAAATAAAGGGGGGGCATGGCTGTGGCTCAAATGATTGGGTGTCCGTTTCCCATATGGAGGGACCTGGGTTTGATGCCCGGGACCTCCTGGTAAAATAAAGAAAAATATAGAAGGCGCGCAGGCCACTAGGCCTCGTGTGTGGGTGCACCAGGCTCTCCTGAGCCACGCAGCAGGATGATGCCGTAACAGGAGAGTGATGAAAGGGGAGAGCCAAGACGAGATGCACTGAACAACCAGGAACTGGGGTGGTGCAAGTGGCAGAATGCCTCTCTCCCACACCGGAGGTTCCCAGGATCAAATCCCAGAAGACAGGAGGAGAAGGATGAGAGGAGAGGGCAGGAAACGGATACAGAGAGTTGCCCAGCGAATGAACACAAAAACAGCAAAAACGGGGTCGGGAAGAGGGGGTTGAAAATGGATAAAAGTAAAAAAAAAACAAAAAAATCTTAAAAAAAATAAAAAAATAAAAATAGGGGATTCCCATATGCCCTGCTTCTTACCCCTCCCACATTTCCCCACATTCACATCTTTCATTAGTGTGGTACCTTCTTTACAATTGATGAAAACATTTTAGAGCATTGCCACTAAGCATGGATTATAGTTTACATTGTAGTTTATACTCTCTCCCGCACAATTTTGTGGCTTATGGCAATATATGTAATGGCCTATGTCTGTTACCTGTTTTTCCCTCTCCCTGTTCTCAGAACCTCCAGTGACCCCTGCCTCCACATGAATGATATAATTTATTCCATTGCTAGAATCACAGTAAGTTTATAGTAGAATACCAGTAAGTCTACTTTAGTCCATAGTTCATTCCCCAATCCTGAGGATTCTGGGATGGTGATGTCCACTCCACCTCTAATTGAGAGGGGGCTATTATCCTATAAGACAGATGGATGGGACTCTCTTGCTTGCAGTTGTAGACTCTCTCGGTTCCTTGGGATGGTCGTTGTACACCATCATCTCCTTGGTAGTTTTCCTGGGTGAGTCCAATGAACTGGAGAGTAAGTATTGCAATTCTTTTGAGATTCAGGGCCCAGCTGGCACATGGATAGTCCAGAGATTAAAGTCTCTTGGACGTACACCTACCAACTCCAGCACCAAGTATAGGTTCAAATAAAAGGGAAGTCCATGGTTTTTACGTTAGGGTTCCTTGTTTGTGTTGTACAGTCTAAGTTTTTTTTTTTTTCCTAGTGGCATTTATATACAACTTAAGATTTCCCATTTTAACCATATCAAAACATGTAATTTAGTGCTACTAATTACATTCACAATGTTGTGATACCATCACCGCCATCCACTACCAAAATTTTTGTATCACCCCAAATAGAAACTCTGTACAGTTTAAGCATTACTGAGTTCATGTTTACAACACTGAAGTTGAGAAAGTGGAGGTGGAATGCAGGATAGAGAAGGATCAAGTTTGGTGGGAAAGGATCTATTCAGGGAACATATGGGTCCCCAGACTCTTGCTGGGCAGGTGCCAAGAGCAGGTCACTTATTGGGTCTCTTGGCATCAGGTTTTAAACTCTAAAATGAGAAGCCTGGATAACACTGTAGACAACATGTCAGGTCATTCTTCCTCTCCCTTTGTGTGTTTTGAGTGTGTTGAGGGGAGATCTGGGCAGGAATGAGAATGGTCAGTTTGTCGTTATTGGAGAGCTCTGCCTCATTGAAACAGGCTATTGTTGAGAAGAAATGGGATCCATTATTAGGTCGGGCTAATTATGTGAGTTCGGATTTTTAAAGCTCTGGAAGTCATTTTGTGAAAATCATATTTAAAGCTCACCTGTTGGGACCAAGTATCCCCTTGGTTGTTATCCCTCAATAACTCCTTTTTGATTGTCTGGCCTTCAATTGGGGCTGGATTACTGTAGTTATCAAAAGAGAACTATACACAAGAACTGAAACTCTTAGAATGAGTTATTTTATTTTTATTGTCCTGGTTCCTGCACTCCTGGCATGATTAGCCAGCACCACCAATTCCATGACTGGAAAGGCATTGGCTCTCCTTGCCTCTCTCTTTCTTAGTCCTCCTTCTCTGATTTCTCAAGACAGATGCTCTTGATCTAAGAATCTAAGAGTATCCCAACAATGCACAGCAGTGTTTTCTGAAAGAAAAACATAAATAAGGAACTTTTGCTCAACTAGGGAAATGAAATTGCATTTTCTTTTCTCTGTCCCATCCGGTAGTACCTGAATGACCCCTTTGTCTGACTCCTGTAGTCCCCAGGATTGAGTAACCTTTCCTGGAGCAAATATAGAGTACAATATGTCCTGCCTGACAGCTTTGTGAGTGTTTATTTCCTAAGATGGTTATCAAACTTTCTGGTGACTTTGTTAAACGGTATGAAAGACATGGAAAGAGTCTTTCAGGGCTGGGATAGCAGACATATAATTTCTACTCTTCTATTTCCAGACCCCAGATTTTTCCCAACTCCCATTCTTTACCCTAATCTAGGTATATCAGGTTTGACAAGGTACCTGCCAGATTCATTATTGTTTTCCCCAAAGAATGCCCACTTTCCATCCCTAGGACTCTAGAGAACACCTCCTTTAACTTCTGTGTCTATTCCCAAAGGAAATTTAACTTCTCAAGGCTGCTTTGGGGAAAAGACAGGTCTGATTGTTAGACTTGATGCCTGCACATGGTCTGATGGCCTAGACAAGAAGATAATCAGAAGGCAGTTGAGGACATACTCTATTTTGTTACCCCACATTTTAACATCACAATAATTGGTCAGTGTCTTTGTTTGCCTGGCTGCAGTGACAAATACCACACAGCGTGTTGGCTTAAACAAACATTTATTGGCTTACAGTTTTGGAGGCTTAAAGTCCAAATTCAAGGCCATTCTTTCTCCCCAAAGTCTGTAGCGTTCTGGTGCTGGCTTGCTGCAGTCCTTGGGACTCCTTGGTGTGCGTCTCTGCCTCCTGCCACATGGCGAGCTCGCTTTCCTTGTGTTTACTCCCCTCGTTTCATTGACTTCCAGCTTCTGGCTCTACCTTATGGCTTTCTCTGACTCCTGGCTTCTGCTGCTCCTCTTGACAAGGCCTCTATTAATATGAATTAAGACCCACCCTGATTCACTTGGCTACCCTTTAATAATAACATCTTCTAAAGGCCCTAATTACAAATAAGTTCACACCCACAGGAACACGGATTAAAAACATGCCCTTTGAGGGGTACGCAATTCAGTCTGCTATAGTTGGGTACTACCTATTTTCAAACAGAAAGCCAGATGACAGTTATTGCAGTTCTGCCTGGAGTAACTGAAGGCAAAGCCTTTTGCTAATACAGGTACGGCATTTTGGTGCTTGATAAGAGATAGGCATTCAAAGTATAATTCTTTGATAAGACTTGATACCATATGAAGTAGACTGGCAGGTACTATCCCTATTGAAGAGAAAAAAATTGAGACTCAGATAGGTAAGTGCCCAAGGTCATGCAAATTCGACTTGATGCCAAGTCGGTTATATCGGGTATGTCTTCCATTATCCCATATGCCTTTCGATGTTCTCGTTAGTTATAAAACTTTTCTAATCTCACCAGTAATCTTCTGTACTCATTAAGTTAAAAAAAAATTAACACTTGGTAACAGGTATTATGAGATAGTGATAAAATCAGAGGGATATCTAATATACTTCTCTTTTATTTAACGTTTACAGCAGGGAAGGAGGGAGGGGGCAGATAGCTTATATCAGCCTTCCTATTTGGCCCTGCAGCTTCAGGGATTATGGCCTGGACCATGCTGATGACCTTCATGCCTGAGTGTTTTCTCTGTAGGTCCCAGATGACAGGGTCTGACCAATAGGCAGAAGTCATTCTTGTGTGCCACTCTACTCTATCAACATAAATAACAAGACATATACACTCGTGGCCCTACTTCATTTCCTTTGGAGACCGGAAGGTTTGTTATGTGTACCAGTGAAGTCTTCAGGAGATCTACCTCAATGTGGTTTTTTTCATCGTGACTTAAATCCAACTCCTCTTGTTTCTTTCTCCATCAAACTACATTCTTCCCTCACCCCATTTTCTTTCTGTCAAGGGGTGATGGACAATAGATGGTAGCAACAGTTTCTATGGTAACAGCATCTGAGTCATCTCCTTGGAAACCTGCATAAAGGCCTTCCATCTCCAGACCAGCTCAGTGCAACACCGAAAGCCTTTGTTCCCTTGAATGCATCAGCATGGGGGAGCAAGCTCTGCTGCGCTTTGGCCAGTAGAGTTTCCTTTGGCTCCTGATGCCCATGGCATTTTGGATGTTGAGTCGGATTCAACCAAGTGTGTGTGTGTTGGGGGGGGGTGGTGGTGTGGGAACTGGATTGCCTTTCTCAGCCTAGCCTATGGTCAGAATGCATTGTCTCTGGTCCAGCACCAGATACCCTGCAGATTCAACCAATAGGTCTCTTGCTTTTTAAAATGCCCAGATAACTTAACCAGGCTCCCACAGTGACCCGCAATGGATTCGAATAAAGCAATACTGCATCTGAACACGGATGAGCTCGCTATTTTGGCAAGGTCATGAAGAGAATCCTGAAATAGGGCACCATGGGACAGCTTGTAATAGTCTCTTTTCTTATGATTCCCTTAAAATGCAGCAATTTTGTAACTTGAATGAAAGCAGAATGATTTCCAGCTGCTAAGAGGATTAATTCTGTTTTCATCATCCATACCAAGTAAGAATCACAAATGTTTCCATTGTGCTTCATATTTTACAGGGCATTTTCAATTATTCAATTGTTCAACACATGTTAATTTGAAACCTACTATGAGCCATGTAGTGTGTTGGAATTTGGGGTCAGTAGTGAGAAAAAAAAAAACCAGACATGATCCCTGCCCTAATGAAGTTTACAGGTGAATAAGAGGAATAAGTACTAATTAGATAATTACACAAGTTTAAAAATTCAGCCATGATGTGCTCTAAAGGAGAGGGTCTGTGGTATGGTGAGTGAGCACAATAGGGGATTTGACCCATCGGGGACGTCTTCCCTGAAGAGGTGGTGATTGTGCCAATGCCTGAAGGCTGGTAGCAGTCAACAGGGCCTTTTACCGATGAGGAATTGGAGACTCGGAGATAGAAGAGACTTTCCCTTTGTCACAAATTGCTAAATGACAGGCCTAATATGTGAAGCCAGGGCTTGTGCAGTCAAATCCCATGCCTGGTCTGTTCCTCTCGCTGGCTCGCAGAGCACAGCCTACAGACGGTCTTAGGCCAGATAGCCAGGAGGGCGTTCTTCCATTTCCCCTTTCAGTGCCACTCTTGCTCCCCAGAGAGACTGCCCAGCTTCCAGGACCTGCCCTACTGTCCATTCATCGAGGGGATGATTCTGGAAATTTTCTGTTTGTATTTACTGTCTTCTCTAAGGTGTTAACTGATCATTGAAGTTAAGTCTTTATAGGAATGTTGACCTTTAACTATGGGTCTCTAAGAGGCTGAAAGGCTTGAGGACCCCCACTTCCCCCAGCTCAATAAAAGAGTGGGTTGGGTTAAAAAAGATTTTCTACTGGTAGGATATAGGCCATGTGGCAGTTTGATATTATTTATGAATTCCAAAAAGAAACATTAATTATATTTGTAAACTGGTCTGTTCTCTGGGCATGATACCCTTTGATTGTATTAAATTCAAAGGTTACATTTACTTGATTAAGATTAGGGCTTTGATTTGGCCATGTCAGTAGGGCATTGAGTCCCTGCCCACCCTGGTGGGTGGACACACATACAGAAAGATACGGCAGAGGAAGAGAGAGCTCATTAGATATGGCAGAGGCCCCAGGAAGAGAGATGAGCCTGATAGTCTACAGCTGATCTTGTGAAGAGACCAGAGCGGCTTATCCCAGAAAGAGAGATGCCCCAAGGAAAGAGAAGAGCCTTATGCCAACCTACAGCTGAGATTGGAAGAAGATGGGATTACGGAGCCTTCAGAGGAAGAAGGCAGTCTGAACCCTGGCAGACATCACCCACCATCTTGCTTTAACATGTGGCAAATGACTTTGGGTGAGAAAGTAGCTCTTATGGTACATTGAGTTGGACTCTTTAGGGCCTTGTGACGGTAAGCTTCTACCCCAAATAAATAACCCTTTATAAAAGCCAACAGATTTCTGGTACTTTGTTTGCACCAGCACCCCTTTGGCTGACTAATACAGGCCGCATCTTAGTTTCCAAGGGCTACTGAAATAAAGTACCACAAACTGGGTGGTTTAAACAATGGAAATTTATTCTCTCACAGTTCTGGCAGTTAGAAGTCTGAAATCAAGATGGCGGCAGGGTCATGGTTCCTCTGATACCTGTAGGAGAGATCCTTCTTAGCCTCTTCTAGCTTTTGGTGTTTGCTGGGGATCCCTGGAGTTTCTTGGCTTGTAGATGCATCACTCCAGTCTCTGCCTCCATTTCCACACAATCTTCTCTGTGTCTGTTTCTCTATCATACTGATGACTACCCTATTCCAGTATGACCTCAACTTAATTAATTACATCTGCAACAACCCTATTTCCAAGTAAGGTCATATTCTGAGGTACTGAGAGTTAGGACTTCAACCTGCCTTTTTTGGGGGACACAATTCAACCCACACCATACCCAAAGATATAGTCTTTGCAAACATTTAGAAGCAAAGCAGCAGTAACCTGTGCCAGGCACATCCATTTCATTCATAACCCTGGGACAAGGAACAGTGTGTTGTCCCTTGCTTGTAAGAATGTGGAAGCCCTCCAAAGTCCTTTGGAATGAGAGAGTTAGAGCACGGTAGGTTTGAGTTGGGTGAAATGGCACCACCCCCGTGTAACTGCTGAGTCATCTGCTATATGCACAGCCCAGTGATGCAGTGGACATCTGTATTTTGAGTTATATCTACCTGCTGCCTTAAAAAAAAAAAAAAAAAAGTACAAGAGTTTAAATGTAGCTAATTCTCCTAGCATGTGGAGAGCATGTAAAGCCAGTATAAGCTGGTAGGTACCCCTACCCAGGACCACCTCTAAATACCTATAACTTGAGTTCTTCCTCCCTCTAGTCTCTCTTCTTCTCTAGATCTTGACTAGACTCCAAATACCAATATCTGTTGAAGACATTGTTCTTGAGCTTTTGTAACTCAAAACTTGTCCCTTCTTCTGCTTTCCTGCCTTGGCTTCCTGAAACACCTCAGAGCTCTCCCTGTTCCCTTATTCCCAGGATCACTTAAATGCTTCAGGCAAACGCTATGAAAGTCTCATTGACTGGGCTACCCTACCTGTCATTCTGCTGGCTAGTAATAGGTAAACATTTTACAGTCATTTTACATGTAAGGAAAAGGAGGACTCTACAGTACGTGGATGTGTTTTCAACAGTGGCTGGCATTTCATGGGAGGCTGGGATATGTGAGTGGGTACAAAGGGGAAGGGACCAGAGGATACCATCTATAAACTATCAACTACTATAATGCTTTATGGCAATACTACAAACTATACTATAGACTGGGAAGAAAGGGTATTTGCTGGCTCCATCATTGGTGTAGGTGGTGGTTTCTTCCTTCTGCAGTTAGAGAGACTGAGACTCAGATGGCTTAAATTGTATGGTCTCACGGAGATGGTGGATGTCAGATCTGGGATTTGGATCTAGATCCTTCCCCAAGCCCATATTCTTATCACTCTTCCTGCTTCCTCTCTAAAGAAGCTCTTTGTGGCCCATTTCAGTTGGGGGCATTCTATGATGCTGTCAAAATGCCCTTTTTTCAAAAGGCCCTCTACAAAGCTGTTAGAGTTCCAGAAATAGAACAGAGTATTAGTGCTCATCAGTTAAACACATTTACATCTCTCTTGAGGCTGTGGAATCAGGAGGGTTAATTAGCATCTGCCTGGCGGTTCAAAAGTACTTGAAAGAACTCTGATGACCTTGTGAAGCATTTCATTTTGAGGAGGCTCCCCGGGCTTGTATTATAGATTGATTGTGTGTGTGTCTCTTTCCTTCCTTCTTTTCTTTCTGCATTTAATGACAATGGCTCTTTCTCTGGAATCTGGGATCGGCATCTTTTCTGCGCTTGCCTGTTGCAGCTGGCCCTGGCCAAACCCAAGTCAGCTCCCTACTCTTCCCCAGACTGTTCTCTCTTCTCTCTGAGCTCCTTTTACTGTTTCATGCTGAGAGACCTGGGTGGCTGGCCCTGGAGAGGGATTTCAGATGTAGATTATTTGCTGATGAATATATATATATATATTTTTTAAACAATATAGGTAATGAATTGCTCTGAGCTATACACATTCTCTGATTTCCCCTCTTGTGACCTTCTGCTGGGGTGTATGAAGTGCTGATCAGGGCAGAAGCCTCAGCCAAGGTGAAAGCTGTAATCTGTAACCCTGTAACAAGCAAGGTCAAATGGATGACCTCTAAAGCATCATGAATTTAACACAAAATATAGTTCCACACAGATGAAAAGCATTGAAAAACAATGCTAGTGCTTAATTTTTGGATGCACAAGCTAGCCTGGGTTTTAAGAGTAAGGTAAATAAGAATTGGGTAAGTTGGAATAGAGGTAGGAAGACAAGGGACAAATAGCTTCAACTGTATACATAGTCCAGCCCATGAGAATACAGCTGGCAATATGGCAGAGCATCTGAATAATTTTTTTGCTATGCTGTCATCTGATGTCAGTAACATTCCTCCAGCTGTCTTCCTTACCGTGGCTTCTGGGCTGAACTAATTCTTCTAATGATTTTCCCTGCTTTCAAAAGATGTCTATAATATTCTAATTCCTGTGAGTCCTTGGCATCTTCAGTTGTTGACCAAAGCCTACACTGATTGTGGATACTCTTTAATTCATTGTTTCCCTTCTGGCCTGCCCTTGAACGCCCGCATCACTCATCTTACTCTATTACATTTGCTCCCCCTTCCTCAGCTTCTTTGCTTTCCTTCCTCCTCCCTGAGCCACACATGCACATGCATGGTTTGTTATGTGGGGTAGCAAGTGTCTTACAAACGGAGTGGTTGATGGCGCAAAACTCGTTTCTGTTGGAGTTTTAGAATCTCATACATTTGGTCTTACCTTGTCATCTAGAGCAAGAAACCTAGAACTGATTTTGAAATCACTTGTTTTGCATGCTCTCTTAATGACTCCCAGCCCTTCAATCATTTAACGCTTCTCAAGCACTTAACACAAGACATTCTCTTCTAGCTCCAAATTATTCTTAGATAAAACTGGCTTTTGTGTCTTTCCCAAGGACTGGTGGGGGAACTTTTGTGTTAGAGGTGAAGGGGCCTTACTGGAGAGGAGATGAGAGCATGGAAAGGGCAGGTGGGGCATCCAGAATAATACAAACTTAGCTTCTTACACAGCCATCTACCTTCAGGCCATGCACTCATGACATGGGCTGCAGAAACCTTTTAGTTGGAGGAATATTTGGAAAGAGAGCCCTGGCTAGAACTTGCCGAAGGCCAGGGAGTTGGGAGGGCAGAGGAAGCGCTTGGTTTCACACTTGTATTTGATTTTTCTAAGGGGAAGTGCTGCTGGAGGCAGCTTGTGAGCAGTAAGAAATCCATGTTCAAATCTGGTACCCATATAAATGCTGTCAAAGACATCACATACAGTGGTGGTGGAGGGAAGACGGAGAAGTGGCTGTCTGGTGGTGTGGGCAGTGTCTGGAGGCCCAGATTGCTATCTGAATGCCATGGAATGGATCACCATGATTGTAAGCCAAGGTTGTTGGACCTTAGGTTCTCACTTAACCATTTGTCTCTTCAGATTTTCTTTATTGGCCATAGACATTTCTCTTTTTTGTCCAAGTTTCAGAAGAGATGTTTTCCCTTTTAATCTATTAATCATATGCACTGGATTTATTGCCTTGCTTTGGTTTTTAAAAAATTGCCCATGATCTGTCCCTGAGCTAAATTTCTAGCCTTTTTTCTGAAGACTCCCCTGTGCTCATGTCCTCCAAATACATGGGGCTATTTGCCATTCCTGGAGTTTGCATTGCTAGCTACAGCCTTCTCCACATGTTCTTGCTGCCCAGTCTCCGTCAACTCTCATATTTCATTTCTACCTTATCTGTCTGGCAAGTCCCTATTCATCTTCCCACTTTATCACGCAGCATTTATAACTCTGAATCATTATTATTTCATGTCTGTCTTTTCTCACTTGTCTTTGAGCCCCTTGATAGCAGGAACCTTGGCCTAATCTTTTGAAACAGTGGCATGTTACACCTGTTTCTCACAGTAGGAATACAAGTTGAATGTGAGTGGTGGTGGTGGTGCTGGTTGGGGGAGAAGAACAGCCTACATGGGTGGGAAGCATAGGTGCAGCTCCCACCACCCATCTCATCTGTAACCTTTTTCTTCCACTGAATCCACCACTCAGTTCTCTTTTCCTGCCTTGGTTTAAGTCCCATGTTGACACATCAGTGGCCTGTTATAGTTAGTTATCCATGTGTATTATCGCTTCTGGCCCACTCTTAGCTCTTGACATTTGTGTCTCCCCAAAGGTCAAGCCCCAAAATCTTCTGAAAGTAGTGCCTATCTGACCTATTGCAGGATTGGATGATACTCTGAAAGACGCCGGCTTTCATTCTGTGCCTTTATTTATTTAAGCTACTTCCTACAAATAGTTTTCATGGAGGGTGAGAGTGCTCCAAAAAACCCATCTGCCACTGAGATCAAGCAAATGGGTCTTTTTGAGGATTTATCATCATTAAATACTGGGATTTACATGCTCGTATAACCCTAGTGCTTTGTTGGATGTGATATAAAGTAACAGAGGAAGAATCCTGGGGTTGCAGGGGTGTGTTTTGGGGGTTCAGAATGGTGCTTGGGATGATGCTTGGTTGATTCCATTATGACCGTTTCCCTCAGCTTGTAAACTCTGGGATAAGCTTCTACGTCGGCAGAGTCACCATTGCGACAGCCTGTGACCTCCCAAATATATGGTTATGTGTTTGTGATTCGCATCTGTCTGAAGGGAGGGCTCACATGTCTGTGCTCATGGGGTCTCTCTCCGAGGCCACGCCCCTGCAGTGCTCTCATCTTTTCTGTGTACGATTGCTCTCAATTATATTAAGTCTACAGCATGTGAATACACAAAGTCCAAAAGCACTAAATCATGAAGATGAGTGTGTTATAGTATTGCAGGTCTTATTTTAAGAAGAGTTAAAATTTTAACTTAAATTGGGCTTGTACAGGCAGAGTAGATTATATTACAGAAAGAAATTTAAAGTTGTATTTCCTGATTTTATTTATTCGCCATTTATTTGTAATCTTTTCAGTCTGCATTTTGTGATTGTTTTTTTCCTAAGAAACTAAGATACTCTCAGAAGAAAACATGCTAGCTAACAGCTTGCTTATTACACTTGGATTGTTTGGGTTTTGTCATCTTTCAGAATACTTCTAGTTTTCCCTTTTGAAAATGTGGTGGTGTTTCTATGGAAACAATGATGTCATGGGTATGCCTGGGGCTTAGCGACTACCAAGAGTGCCATATATCAAGGCCAGTGATAGAGCTCCTCTTTACTCTTTATGAAATTGCCAGGGGATTCTGTTGTTCACAACTCGAACATGACTGGGAGAGAAGTAGATTTATATAGTGCTCCTAGACAGTCCATACAGTGGGTGTATACATTTGTGAAAGCATGTGTATGTGATTATGAAATACATCCTGCTTCATGGCTTGACTTTAAGATGATCTGGAGTTCTAGGTCTGACACCTGGGAACTTGAAACCTATGAAATCATGTCCCCAGTGTCTATGGCAGGAATAAGAGAGGAATGTATTTCTCCAGGACTTGGTATCCAGGTACACCGGGCTTGCAATTTTAGCATTAATAAAATAAGATGACATACTAACCTGGCAGGGGAGATACCAGGATCATGAAGGTGGTTTTCCCAGGGCGAGGCTGATCCATTGCACTGGGGATCTGCTGACCCCTGCCATTTCCCCACATGGGGAAAACTCGACTGCATAATTTGTGTTGGTGGGGGATTGCACCTGTGCTGTCCCCTGAAAAAAATAAAAAATAAAAAATAAAATGAGCTTTGTAATGCATAGGATATATAGGCATTGATATAGAATAGACATACATGGTCTAGTTTACTGTATTTAATTAAATCTTCTTTAAATATAAATGACATATTTGATGAATAATATATATAAGTTGTGACTATTTGAGCAAAGTCAAATTAAGCAACATATTATAACATATATATCCAAAAGATTATGGTCCTGTTCAGAGATTGTCTGGAAAGTCTAAGCTATTAATTCAGTGATGACTCCACTATTTTGGTGCTCCTCTTTTAGAACTTCATTGAGATTTGTGGCTATCAGGGTAGATAATATTTGATTTTTTTTTTTTTTTAATGGCCAAAGGGCATTTGGAACCAAGTCTAGTGATTTCCTATTTTGACTACTCACCTTATTGCTATTTCAGTTAAAAAATGAGTTGTGGTGAGAGAGTAATACAACTGATAATGGTGTAGTTTATAAATTGGTTTCAAAATAACTTCTTAAAGGGAGATTTCCTGAAAGTTTCATGCAAAATTATTTTATTAGAGTTTATTCCATTCCTGTAGTGGTTAATTTTATGTGTCAGCTTGATTAGGTTATAGTGTACATTGTTTGGTCTTGGCAAGCACTTGGCCTGTTACTCAGAGTATTTTGTGGATTTAAATCATTAGTCAATTTATTTCATCTATGGCTAATTATATCTACAGCCAATAAAGGAGATTGTCTTCAGTAATGAGAAATGTTTCTTCAAATTAGTTGAAGTCTTTAAAAGGAGGGAGAACTGAGGATTTCAGTAGTAAGAAAGAAGAATTTCTCTCTCTAGTCCAGACGCCAGCTTCTCCTGGGGAATTCATTGCCACCTTCATGCAACTTGTGGCTTCCTTCTGGGGAATTTAGTGTTACTTGCATTGAGTTTTTAACTTGAGGGTTAACATTTATTTGGATATGTAAGTTCAGGTATCCTTGACTGAAAAATCAATCTCTCTGATAGAATAAATCTCATTTGTCTTGGCTTCACAGAATGAGATTTTCCATATAATAAAATTTCCAGTTAACCCAAGTTTATCATGTCTTAAAAAATAATCATTTAATCAGAACATTTCGTCTTCTATCATGCTGTCTTTCCTAAATGTTACAGAGCAAAACATAATTTTCTTCTCATGACTCAAAGTCATGACCTTGAATTCTGTTGGTAATCTTGGACCAGAATAAAGAGGTGCTGCCCTCAGAGGCCACACAGTGCTCTTTATTCCCACTTTATACGACCACAGGTTGCTTCATTTTTTTTTAGTTCTTCTCTACTTTTTCATCATTTCCACCTTATTCTTGCTTTTAGGTTAGTGGCATTTGCTGCTTCCAGCCATCAGTGTGCCTGCCCTTGACTGACTGAATAATGAGCCCCCAAAAGAAAAAAGAATAAAACGATGCCCACTGTCCAATAAGCATTTGTTATCAGTTATGTGTCAGGTGTTCAGAATTCAATAAGACACAGTGCATCCCCATGTCTCAGTCCGGTTGGGAGATGGAGTTGGGAAATGACAGGTAAACCAATCATTGCAATCTAATGTGTTAGGTGCTAAAATTGAAATATGTACAAAGAGCTGTAGGATTTCACAGGAAGGGGCAACTGTCTTATTTTCAGGGATCCAGAATGGAATTTACATTGATATGGGCTTTACAGGATGAGTGTGTAAGTGGGGTTGGGGGAGGATGTGTATTGCCTGATAGAGAAAAATGGTAGATGGGCAAAAAGCATCCCAGGCATAGCAAAAGGCATAAATTGGCCTAGAGTTGATTTTCCTTTCAGGGAAGTAGCTGATGGTCCCTGAAGGGACCGTGGCATCTATTTTGGTTTTCTAGGGTCCTCTTTGCTTTCTATCCTGCATGTTGGCTGGGTATTTGGTCTTTGAAAGAGAAAAATTTAATTTGCGGGTAAGAGAAGCATCACTTACTATAAATATAAAACAGGGAAGACCAAACCTGTGGTCAGTATATTTTCTGGGATGTTTCAGAATCCCTTATTCTCTCATTGACTGTAGCAAAGAGGAGACCCTGGTCCTAAGAAGATCAGCTTTGTTCTCAGATGCTAGTATCAATAGTTACAGTATCCTGAAGGTTCTCATAGATATCCTCATTAAATCTCACAATGGTGAATCATGTCACAAAATAGAACAATTTCCCTTTCAGTCCAAATTTTATTTTGTTTTGTTGTTTTGAAGGGGATTAACTTTTTCATCATGGCAGTAATCTAGCATATTCTAATAGGAAAATTTTTAGCATGAGGAAATGAAGAACACAGAATCAGATTTAGATTATTTTATGTTTTTATGAAGGGAAAATAGGGCATCTGGTTCACCAAGAATTTATAGCTACTTTTAATTGCAAATTATTTAGAATGACTTATCATCTCTTTGTTTTTACTAAAGTTATCATCACATCCAAAATATTTATTGAATACCTGGTAAATGCAAAGGATTGTTTAAAGTAAGGTTTAAAGCTACCAGTAATCTGAATAGCAGCATAAAAAATCTACAGTCATTATTTTTATCTCTTTAGATAAAGTATCTTGTTTGATCTTCAAAAGAATTGCTTACTTGCTGCCCATACTCCATTTTCTCACCTCTCTCTCACCCCAAAAATCCCAGCCCATCATTTTACCAGAATAATTCTTATTGTAGTAACCAGTGATCACTGTCTCTGAACCCACTGGATGTTTTTCATTCATCCTCCTTGACTTCTCAGTCATGTCGTCATTGCCTCTTACATTTTTTGGCTTTCACAATATGTCATGCCCTTGTGACTTTATCCCCTTCTGACTATCCCTTCTATTAGACTGAACCGTGTGGAATTGTTGGTAGTCAACCATTTTGACTTACAAAATGGCAATTTCCTATTGGTTCATAAAGAGACACATCCTCCTCTATTACAGTTCTAAATACCAGAGTTCTCTATGACTCAAGCCTAGGTTCTCTCTTTTTTTTTTTTTTTTTTCACTTTTTATTTTCCCCTAGGAAATCTTATCCACACTTTCAGCCATACACAGACAATCTAGAATTTAGATTTCCAGCTTAGACCTCTTCTCTGGCTCCAGATTCTGATTATATATCCCACTGCTTACATATATATATATATGTGTGTGTGTGTGTGTGTGTGTATAGGCATTCCTTCTTGGATTTTTCAGACAACTCAGAATCATCATGTCAAAAATCAAACTCTTAATCTTCCTCCATAAATCTACTATTTGTTATCCTGATCCAGGGAATGGCATCACCATATATACAATCACAACAACCTTGGAAACTTCTGTCTTGGTTCCTGTCTGTTCTTCGTATCCTATGTTCAGTCGTCATCTGGTCCCGTTGCTTTTGCTTCATAACTGTCTTGAATCCAATCACTTCTTTCCATCTTCACCACTCTCCTGCTCCAAGTCACTATCAATCGTGAGGATATACTAAAGATGTTTTCAGATGGAAAAATTATTTTCACGTACCTTTGCTTAGGAAAGTCCTGAAGGATGTTCTCCACCAAATTGAGTGAATAATCCAAGAAAGAGGAAGCCATGGGGTTTGCTATAATTGGTGTGCATCCTCTTCACCAGTGGCTGTTTTAGTTTCCTTGGCTGCTCAGGCAAATTCCATGCAATGGGTCAGGTTAAACAATGGGAGTTTATTAGCTCACGTTTTTGAGACTGGGAGAAAAGTCCAATTCAGGGCATCATCAAGGCGATGCTTTCTCCCCAAGGACTGTGGCATTTTGGGGCTGGCTACTGGTGATCCTTGGTACTTAACTTGTCGCCTGGCCTTTCCATTCTTCTCCTGGTTCCATTGAATTTCAGCTTTGTTCTTCCTGTAGTTTTCTCTCTCTGAATTCCATTGCACTTATAAAGGACTCCAGTAATAGGATTAAGACCCATCCTGATTGAAGTGGGACATACCTCAAAAGGTTCTACTTATGATGGATTTACACCAACAGGAATGGACTAAGTTTAAGAACATGTTTTTCTGGGGTCCATACAGCTCCAAGCTATAACAATGGCTTTTTAGTGTATTTAGTGAAAATAATATGAGAGCATTTTGAGTTGATGTTAATGTGGAATAGAGAAGTAATCCATACTAAGGGTGATGTAAGAAATCACTGGACTTGAAGAGTGAACAGAGAATCTGTTTCCTGTGTTGTTTTTCAGAGGGAATTTTTATACAAGATACATATTCCAGGAGAGGGGAAATCTGTGCAAGCAGGTTATAAAGTGGCAGTCTTAGATCCCTTCTTTTAAAATTAGGAGATAATCATGATGATGGTGATGGTGATGATGATTTTAACTCAGAGCAGTGTGTCATGTGTTTGACAATGTCATATAAAAAGTTCATATGTAAAGTAAAACACTGACACAAAATTATTAGACCTTCATTGGTAGAAAGTATCCTCTATGTTTGGTGAAACCATGGTTCCCTCTCTCCCTTCTTTCCTCCATCTTATATCCACCCATCCATCTGAACAATATCCATTGAATGCCCACTCTTTTTTCAGTTAACAGTATGGAGCAAGTCTTCCACTCTGCCCCACATCCCCACCTTACTTCTTATAATTGATCACAAGATTTGATATGGAATTAAGATTTAGGAGAGATGTTAAGAGAAGATGCTTTTTTTTTTTTTTTTTTTGTGGGCGCGGGAGGGAGTGGTGATTATTTCTGTACTGAAAACCAAATGACTCAAAATATAGTATATGTCTGTTTGAACCACCCCCACTCCCCAGCCAAGGTACCAAGCCCAGTGCTTGTCTAAATCATCCTCTGTGCTTACTGATGTGGGGTGTTTGTTACTGACTCTTGGTTGCCTTGCCCAGTCCCTTCCTATCATTTTAGTTTGGAGGTTCTTCAATTCCTTTTCCAAGAATACCTGTGCTGCAGGGCTTCCTATTAGCTGCCCTTTTCCATCTTAGAAGGAACCACAAGTATTAGCAGAGGAAGAATCATTTCTGTGTTTTATGTTCATTGGGTTGGGAACTGCTGGTTTCTTTGCAGTCAGTTTCTCATGTTAAAATATTCCTTGCAGCTCCTGGGTTACCTTAATTATCCATTATTAAGTGTCCCTGTTTTTAAATCGGATTTCCTTTTATTCTTTATAGTGACTAGAGGGCAAAGTAAGAGATATAGAGATATGAAACGAAGCACCTTCTTTCTACCTTTTTGAAATGTGGGGTACCGTGGGATATGTTTGCAAGCCTGGTATTATAGTTACTTGTACATTTTTCTCACCTTACAGTTAGTCTCCTTAATGATTTCCTTGCTTCCCCCCTTATATTCTCAACACAGCAGCCAGAGTTATCCTTCTCCATTGTTAGATCACATGTTGACATTAGGCTTAAAATCTTATAGTAGGTGCTAAAGAGGATATAAAGATGAACCTGTAGAGCCTCTGCCTTCAAAGTACTTACATTCTGGTTGAGAAGATAAGAAAGACCATGTTCAAAGTTAATAGTGTTAGGTAACAGTAGGAGATACATTTTATATAGAGAATTATTATGAAATCAGTCCTCTGAGTGTCACTGCCACAGCAGTTTGGAAGAAATTCCTTCAGGCTATGATAAAAAGGGAAGGTTTTTTTTTTTCCAAGTGATATTTGATGTGGAACTTATGGGAAGGTTTTAGAAACATTAAGGAACTGAGTGAGAAATTTTAAGGTAGTAAATAGCCTAAGCAAAAATGCAGACCTGGCAAAATCCAAGTATCTTTAGGATAGACAGTAAATAAACCAGTTTAATTGCAACATAGTATTTCATATGGGTCAGTGATTTTCAAACTTTTCTTTTTAAAGCTAAGAGTGTGTTTTGTCAAACAAAATTGTATCTGTTTGTCAGGGCTGCTATAACCAAATACTACAAACTGGTTGGCTTAAACAACAGGAATTTATTGTCCTATGGTTCTGGAAGCTAGATGTCCAAAAGCAGGGTGTCTTCAGGATCAGGCTCTCTCCAAAGGCCGTGGTCTTCCAAGTGGTGGCTTGCCGGCAGTCCTGTGTCACATGGTGAGCGTCCTCTTCCTGTCTCCTCCTGTGGCTGCTACTGCCTGACTGTACATGTATTTCCTCTGCGTATAAGGCTTTAGGCGTATTGGATTAAGGCCCACCTCAATTCAGTTTGACCATCTTCAAAAATCCTTTTTTAATTTTTTCATTAAAAAAAATTATTGAAGTATATCATTTATGCATGAACAATAAGTGTATAGTAAAAGTTATGAACTTAGAACAAACTTGCATAACATATAGGGCTCCCATACATCATCCCACCACCTTATTAATGTTCAACATCACCTTATTAATGTTCAACATCACTAGCTATTAGGAAAAATGCAGATCAAAATGGCACTGAGATATCATTTCACACTGTGTAGAATGGCCGTTATTAAAAATCCTTTTTACAATGAGTTTACACTTAAAGGATTGGGGTTAGGGCTTGAACATATCTTTGCGGGGGGGGGGGGGGCACGATTCAATCTACCACAGAAATATTATATGGAACCTCAACATATTAAACAGAGCTGTAGCTTCTTTGGATGAAGCAGGATAAGGACAAGGGAGTAGTTGCACATCTCTGCCCACATGGTCGTTGTGGCAGTTTGAGATTATTTATGAATTCCAAAAAGAGATATTTATTATGTTTGTAAACTGTTCTTTTCATCTGGGCATGATACTCTTTGATTGTATTAAATTCAGAGGTTTCACTTTTACTTTATTAAATCAAGATTAAGGCTTTGATTCAACTACGTCATTTAGAGCGTGACTCAGCGTTGAGTCCTAGTCCCCTTGGTGGGCTGATAAAACAAACTCTTTTCTTCTGGATTTGATGCACTTTGATTGTATTAGATTCAGCTGAGATGCCTTTGATTAAATTATGTTAAGATTAGGGCTTTGATTTGACCACATCATTAGGGTGACTCAGTTTGAGTCCCTGCCCCCTTTGTGGGTTATATAAACAGATAATCAAGGAGACACACAGAAGTAGATACACAGAGACAATACATGGAGAAAGAGAGACAGCTCCATAGGTACAGCAAAGGCCCTGAGAAGAGCGATGAGTCATTCACCTGATAGTTTACAGCTAACCTTGTTGACAGAACAGAGCAGCTGAGCCCAGAAAGAAATGAACCCCAGGAAGAGAGACTAGCCCTAAGCCAGCTGAGGTCAGAAGAATGGACCATGGAGCCTTAAGAGGAAGAAGGAAGGCTGAACCTTCACAGATGTCTCCTGCCATCTTGCTTCAACAGACTTTGGGTAAGGAAGTACCTTTTATGGTACCTTGAGTTGGACTCTTTAGGGTCTTGTAACTGTAAGTTTAATACATTAGTCTTTGAGGCACTTTCACCAAACACGAGGCTCTGAAATATAGAATCCACATGTTTCAGTGAGCTGCTTGATAGAATGAGGAAAATGGGCAGCGTTGGATCACTTGGAAAGTGTGGAATATCAGTTTTCACTTTCTTCTTAAGGTAGTAGGTAGGATGTTATAGAAAGTTTTTGACCAGGGACCTATGATCAGAGTGTGACAGCTTGACGTTCTTTTTTGAATCTCAAAAGATTATGACTTATGGACAAAAATCTCCTTGTATTCAGATTTTGTCTGACTCCCTATAAAAAATAAGAACAAGATATCAATTAAAAGTAAAAACATAAAAATAAAAAAAATAAAAAAAAAATTATGTTCTTAAATTAATCTATTCCTGTGGATGTGGTAACCCTTTGATTGCATTAGGTTCACTTTAGATAACTTGATTAGATGCTTTTGATTGGACTATGTCGGTGAGGCATGACTTCGGTTGGGTTTCCAACTGAAGGCTTTGATTCAACCACATCATTAGGGTGGTTCTTGCTGGGTCTTATATAAAGGGAGACAGAATGAGATACACACACACAAAAAAGGGAGCTCTGCCATTTTGACCTGGCCATGTGAGAAGACTCGAGGGTTGCTAGCAGCTGAAGCACAAAGCCCCCAAGAGGCTGGGCCCATGGAGCAGCTCAGGGCTGAAGAGATGGTGAGCCTGGAGGGGAAGGCAGGGACCTCAGCAGAGCTTGACCACCATCTTGCTTTGCCGTATAGCTGACTTTATTGAGAAAGCGTCTCTGATGATGCCTTGATTTGGACATTTCACGGCCTCAGAACTGTAACATTTTCCCGTGATAAATTTTCCATGATAAAAGCCAACCCATTTCTGGTACTCTGTATCAGCAGCCCTATGGCAAACTAAGACGTAATGTTTCAGAAAGATCAAGATGACTGCCTTTGGGCCCCTCACCCCAGCATGTCCCTTAGGAGAACACGCAGGTGACTAGTGAGGATAGAGTATTTACTTCTTTCAGACTGAGGAGCAATGTGTGGCTGAAATAATTTATGGGGAGAAAGGGAGAAAATATACGAGGGCCAAGTTGGTGAGCACTAGCTCAGGTTAAATTGGATAATCAATATGAAAGTGCTCTGAAATTTATAAAATGCTATTGTGTAAAATGCCAAGACATGCAAGTTAGAATTAGTATCTCAGCAGTAAGAAGATTATGGCAGAGTGGGGGCCACAAATAGGGGCCTTTGGATGGGAGAGACCAGTTCAGCCTCGTGTGTGCTGGCCCCAAGGGCCCTTGCGCAGCTCCCAGATCAGTAATGGATGCACCAGCCAGCTTGGATTTGCCTCTCGCACTGATGACTTTCTTGATTTCCTGTAAATCCTTTCCTACTTCCAGCATGTGTGGAGAACAGGAAGGGAATTCTGAAGTGTGAGTTCCAGGAGGAATGGCTGGCTGAAGCTGGGGATCCTGCCAACTGCACGGGTTTCCTGTGTCCTCTGAGGTCCCTGAGTAGAGAGTGAAGAACAGACAGCTGATGCTCCAAGGAGCAGAGACACACGCGCAGATTCAGCGACATAAATTCAGACATTAGGTAGCAATGGTGTGAGGAGGAATTGAATACACTGGATTTTGCCCTTCCTCTCAAACTATCATCTCCAGATAATCTCATCAGCTCTTGCCCCTTGGAGCCTCCCTTCCAGTGGCTGCTCAGGCGTGCATTGATTTTTTTAGCCAGTCTTTGGTCTGAGTTGCACGGATGTGAGCCTTTGTTTGGTCTGGATTCAGTGAGGAGCCAGAGATGTTTAGAAACAAACAAGGTAGTTGGTTCAGTGTTGCTGTGTGACACGGAGAGTTGAGATGGGGGTGAGATACCTGCTCTGGGAAACTGGGCTGAAAAGTTGTTTCTACCAGGGAAACTTTGGAATTCTGATTCTGGGTCTCAGGGCCTATAGAGACATATATAAGCCTGATTACAGCTCCCCAAGACAATAGAATATTCCCCAAGTCTGAACTAATGACCTTCCATGGAGAGAGTCCCTAGACAGTTGACCAGGGCTTGGTAGCATAGCAGTTGAATGACCTTCAGGGTGATCATTGCCCCAGCCCAGGGCTCCCAGTGCCTGGACTGGCTGTGGAGAGACTGGAGGGGATCCTGTGACCAGGGGAGACTTCTCCCATATCCTTAAGGCCGGTATTAGGTTCTCCTGGCATATATGTAGGGTAACTTAGGAAGCCCTTGCCCTTGACCTGGAAGGCAGTGTCTGGGTTGGAACTGATTGGGTCCAGAATTGTCGCTATAGTTTGCACCCTGGTGGGAGGGTGCTCCTCCATTGTCTGTACTAAGCCTGGAGTTGTGGGGGATTCCTGAGAAGGGGGGAGCATCCCTTATTCTAGTGTTCATCCAGCTGAAGGGATTTTTACTTTAATTGTATTTTTTAACATAGAGTAATATTGTCTCTCTCTTTTTATTTTGTATTTTTTGGTGTGGTTTTATTAAATTTACCTATCAATAGTTTCATGTCACCACCACCCCAATCAGGACACAGAACTGTTCCATCACCCTAAAACACTTCCTGGTGCTGTCCCTTTGTAATCACACCCTCTCCCCACGCTTCGTCTCTGGCAACTACCTATCTAATCTCCATCACTATAGTCTTTTTGAGGCTGTCATGTAATTGGGATCAGTGTGTACTTTTGAGATTGGCTTCTTTAATTCAGCTTGCCTTTGAGATACCTCCAAGCTGTGCTGCTCGTTCCTTTCTGTTGGGTAGTATTCCACTGTAGGCATGTACTGCAGTTTATCCGTTTACCTCTTGAAGAACATTTGGGTTGTTTCTACTTCTAGTGTTTATGAGCAGAGCTGCTAAACATTTGCATACAGGTTTTTGTGGGAACATATGTTCTGCAGGGTAGATACCTAGGTGAGGGATTGCTGGGCTGTACGGTAGGCATGTGTCACCATACACATGAGAAACTGCCAAGCGGTTTTCCAAAGTGGCTGTGCCATTTTACATTCCCACCAGCAGTGTGAGAGGTCCAAATGCTCTGCATTCTCGCCAGAGCTTGGCATTGTCAGTGTATTTTTATACTTTAGCTGTTTTAGTACATATGTAAAGGCATCTTATTATGGTTTTAATTTATTTTAACCTATGTGGCTAATAATGTTGAACATGTTGTCATCTGCTTATTTGCCTTTAGTGAAGTGTCTGTTTCAGTCTTTTGCCCATTTTTCACTTGACTTATTGTCTTACTATTGAGTGTTGAGAGTTCTTTATATATCCTAGATATAAATCTTTTCTCCGATGTGTGATTTGCAAATATTTTTTCCCATTCTGAAGCCTGTTGTTTTGTTCTGTTAACACTGTTTTTCACAGAGGCAATATTATTAATTTTGATGAAGTTCATCTATTTTTTTTCTTTCTTAGATCCTGCTTTTGATGTCATGCCTAAGAATTGTGTATAACTCAAGGTCATAAAGATTTTTACCTGTGTTTTCTTCTAAAAATTTTGAATGTCCTTTTTTTTTTTTTAAAATTTTATTGAAGTATATCATTCATACATGAACATACATAAACAATAAGTGCATAGTGAAACTTGTGAACTTACAAAACAAACATGTATAACATCATACAGGGCTTCCATACACCACCCCACCACCAATCTCTTGCATTGTTGTGAAACATTTGTAAGAAATTATGAAAGAATATCATTAAAACATTAACTACAGTACTAACTGTAGTTCATACCTTACACTTGCTGTATTTTTCCCTCAACCCACCCTGTTATTTTTATTTATTTATTTACTTTTATCCTTTTTACCCCCCCATTTTTTGCTGGTTTTTGCTGGTTTTGTGTCCATTCGCTGGGCAATTCTCTGTGTCTGTTTCCTGCCCTCTCTTCTCATCCTTCTCCTCCTGTCTTCACTGGGATTTGATCCTCAGAACCTCCAATGTGGGAGAGAGGCGTCCTACCGCCTGTGCCACCTTAGTTCCTGGTTTTTCAGCACATCTCGTCTTGGCTTTCCCTTGTATCACTCTCCCGTTACGTCATCATCTTGCTGTGTGGCTTGGTGGGGGCTGGACGGCGCATCTGCGTGCGGGGCCTGGTGGCCTGCACACCTCCTATATTTTTATTTTTTAAAATTTTTACCAGGAAGTCCCAGGGAGGGACCCATATGGGTGATGGACGCCCAACCATTTGAGCCATATTCCCCCTCCCCCCCCCGCTATATCTCTTAAGATTGACCAAAGATACCTAAAGTTACAGTCATTTCCCATATAGGATGCTCATATATCAGGCTTGGTTTATCACTAGCATTCTAAAAACCAGACCTAGGGAGAAAAATAGGTCTGGGGACACATGCATAGTTTCTAATATAGTGAATGTTTAGCCCACTCTGATTATCACAAAATCAGGACAGTGAGAATATTCACAATGTCCAATTGTTTTAACACCAAATTCTTAAAGTTTTTTTAGTTAAAGAACTTTTTACAGACAAATCTTGTAAAAAAAATACGGCATTCCTATATTCACCCTTCCCCTATTTTTTTTAAATTTTTATTTTAAAAGAAGCTTTAGATTACATAAATGTTATGTAAAAAATACAAGGGATTCCCATATGCACCTCTCCTTTCCCCTCCCACAATTTCCCACATCAACAACATCCCTTATTAGTGTGGTATATTTGTTACAATTGATAAACTCATATTGAAGCATTGCTATTAACTATAGATTACAGTTTACAATATAGTTTACACTCTGTCCTGCACAGTTTTGTAAGTTATGACAAAATATACAATGGCCAGTATCTGTCACTGCAATGTTATGCAGGACAACTCCAATGTCCCCAAAATGTCCCCATATTACACCTATTCTTCCCTCTCCCTCCCCTCAGAACCTATGGTGGCCACTACCTTTATATCATGATAAGAGTTCTTCCATTGCTAAAATAATAATGTCTAATAGTAGAATAATAACAAGTCTACTTTAGTCCATTGTTCATTTCCCAATCTTGAGAATTTTGAGATGGTGATCCCCCCTCTGCTTCTAATTGAGAGCTCTCCCCGTTATTAAAATTTTTTATTAGTTTGTGGTACTTTTGTCACAATTGATGAAAGAATATTATAATTGTATGATTAACTATAGTCTATAGTTTAGGGTGTATTTTTTCCCCATATATTACCTTGTTAATGCCTTGCTTTAGCATGTTATTGTTATATGTTATAATTTAATATTGTTATAATTCCTGAAAGAACATTTTAACAATTTTACTATTAACTGTAATCCATTATTTACAATAGGGTTCACTGTGTTATACAGTCCTGTGTTTTATCTTTTACTTTTTATTTTAGTAATATATATATGACTTAAAATATCTCCTTTTAACCACATTTACATGTAAAATTCAGTGCTGTTAATAACACTTACAATGTTGTGCTGCCATCATTTCCAAAACTTTACAATCAACCTAAATAGAAAATCTGTACAAAGTAAGCATTAACTACTACCAACCCAGCTCCTGGTAATTTATATTCTAGATCCTAATTCTGTGAGTTTGCTTATTCTAATTATTTCATATCAGTGAGATCATACAATATTTGTCCTTTTGTATCTGGCTTATTTCACTTAAGCCAGATACAAGTCTTCAGATATAAGTTTCAGGGTCCATCCATGTTGTTGCATGAACTTCATTCCTTTTTAATGCTAAATGATATTCCATTGTATGTATAGACCACATTTTGCTTATCCATTCCTCAGTTGATGGACACTTGGGTTGCTTCCATTTTTTGGCAGTTGTGAATAATGCTGCTACGAACATCAGTGTGCAAATATTTGTTCAAGTCTCTGCTTTTGATGCTTTTGAATATATACCTAGTAGAGGGATTGCCAGGTCATATAATAGTTCTATACTTAGATTTCTGAGGAACTGCCCAACTGTCTTCCATAGCCATTGCACCATTTTACATTACCACCAGCAGTGAAAGAGTGTTCCTATTTCTCCATCTCCTCTCCAACACTTGTAATTTTCTGTTTTTACTTCAGTCGTACTTCAAATGCTAGTTTTCTTCCCCAAGCTGCCTTCTACTATTTATTTTACATTGTTCTCAAGTAGCTGCTATATACATTCTATCCAAGTTTTATAGTTGCATTCAGTGGAGAAGCATTTTGGAGTATGATTACTCCAACTTAGCTGGAACTGGAATCTTAGCCCAAAGGTTTTGATTAAGATCTAGATTGAACTGGAGTTTTTCCAGGAGCCTCCACCACTGCATAGACCATTGGAGAACATTGATGTATTAGTCAGCCAAAGGGGTGCTGATGCAAAGTACCAGAAATCTGTTGGCTTTTATAAAGGGTATTTATTTGGGGTAAAAGCTTACAGTTACAAGGCCCTAAAGAGTCTAACTCAAGGTTGGTTTCTCACCAAAATCAGTTGCTAAGTTTTGAAGCAAGATGGTTGCTGATCTCTGCAAGGCTTCAGCCTTCCTCTATCACAGCTACAGGCTGGCATAGGGCTTGTTTCTTTCTGGGCCTTCTCAGCTGTAGGCTGCAAACTATCAGGCGAATGGCTCATCTCTCTTCCTGGGGCTGCAGGATCAAAGTTCTCTCCTCTGCCATGTCTATGGAGCTCTGTCTCTTCCCGTGTCGTCTTCTGTGTGTCTTCCTGAATGAGTGTCCATTTATATAGCCCACCAAAGTGGCGGGGACTCAACCCTGAGTCATACCCTACTGACTGGTCAAATCAAAGCCCCAATCTTAACATAATTTAATCAAAAGACATCTCAGCTGAATCTAAAACAATCAAAGGGTTTCACATCCAGAGGAATAGATTAGTTATCAAACATAATCCTTCTTTTTTGGAATTCATAAGTATCAAACTGCTACAACTAATAAGGACTAGAGCCTTTTCCCCACATTGTGGAGATCAGCTCAATGGGAGGCAGGTGTCCTGCAGATCTTCTAAGCCAGTCTCTTCAAGTTGCCACGTCATTGAGAAGGGGCTAGGCTAGGAAGTCTCCTCTCTCCACCTCATGGTGACCCCTTGTGCAAGACCCTTCTCTGTCCTGGGCGAACATGATAAACCTTCATTGAGAGTCCCTCTGGAGTATCAGTGACACTGAGGGTACCCACCATGGGGAGCCCCAGGCTAGTCTGGTCACATCTTGCTCTCAGTAGTTCATTCTTATTTCTGACACATCTGATGTTAGATTTTTATTAGGAGTGGTGGAAATCTGCCTCACATCACACGTTGTTGCTTCATGGGAAAAGAATTCCAGGATTAGAACCCATGACAGGAATCTTTCTGATGATTTTGCAGTTCTTTGTAGGGGTTTCTTCTTCCATCTGTTTTCATCCTTATTTCTGGTTAGTCACTTTATTCTTCTTTAGATCCATGTTTAAATCTCATTGATCTTCCTAGGACCCTCACATGTTTTTCAGTCTTCATGTAGTGGTCTCCTTTCTGCTCTGAAGTTATCACAATGGTGTTTGGTAATTGCACATGAGGTCATAGCGAGGAGATAGAAGGAAAATTCAGAAGACTCTTGGAAGGGGTTAAAGCAGGAGTTGGCAAACTTTGGCTCATGGGTCGAATCCACTCCACTGCCTGTTTTTAGAAATCAAGTTTTATTAGAACATAACCATACCGCTCATTTATGTATTGTCCACAGCTGCTTTCCTGCTGCAGTGGAGAGTTGAGCAGTTGCAACGGAGACTACATGGCCCACACAGCCTAACATATTTATGACCTTGTCTGTAACAAATATTTTGCCATTCCCTGAAGTCAAGGTTGGGGCTGGGGTGAGTTGGGGTTGAGCACTTTGCTGTGGTTAAAACTGAGTCCTATAGAAAACAAAGGATACCAGTGCTTTTCCTACACATACCATCTTGATGTCTTTTTACTCGGGATCATTTGTTGTCATAAGAATTGGGGGGAATTAAAAATCTGGTTCAGCCTTAGAGTAACCTAGTGCTGATGGGCTTGAAAGGGAAGATGAGATGGAGCTTGTGTGGTACATCAGAGCCAGTGTGGGAGAGGGGAGGAGAGAGACTCAGGGAATTAGGAGTGATGTGATGACCTGTGTTTACTCTTTACCTCTTACCCCGCTTACCTCTTGGTCTCTGTGGGTCTGCCACACCTTACTCTACCTCATTGGGTCCTCAGCCTTAGCTGCACATGAGAATCATTGGAAGAGCTTTAGAAAATACCCATGTCCAGACTGCACCCCAGACAAAGTAAATCAAAACTTCTGAGTCTGGGACACAGGCATCAGTATATATTTTTAAAGTTTCCTAAGTGGTTCCAGTATACAGCCAAGGCTGAGCACCACAAGTCTACTTTGTGATCCTTTAGACCCCAAGGAAATATTGCCACCTACTGACAATAGGAAATTATGTTTTGTAACAATAGCCATTAACTCTTTATTTGGGAATCCTGTATTTTTATCATTTGTATATTAATTTTATTTTTGGCTATAAAAAGGTGATTATTCCAGAGAAATTCTTTATCTTAATTATTATATAACTCAGAATATTGACATGTACAGGTGGTAAGAATCATTAGAACCCTTAGAGAGCATTAGTTCAGACAATTAACATATCCAGTACTTTTTGGACTTGTGTATTCTGGCTCTAGAGCCTTTGTTACTCAAAGTGTGGCTCATGGACTAGCAGTGTCAGCGTCATCTGGGACCTAGTTAGAAATGCAGAGTTCTCAGCTTACCCCAGATTGCAGAATCTGCAGTCTAACAAGATGCCAGGTGATTCCTATGCCCAGGAAAGTTTGAGAAGCACCGCTTTAGAGCATCATGTAAGTAGAAGCTTCTTTGAGCAGATTTCACTTTCATTATTAGAAACTACTTTTCAAACAGAGCACCCAGAGCCCTGTTAGAGGCTAAATACTCACTTGAAAGAGATGACACTGTTACTTCTAAGAGCCCTCCCAAATATGATTTTATTATTTTCTTCCTCCTCCTTAAATAAGTCCTGCAGACTCTTCTAACAGTGCACCAGACCCTGAACATTCATTGGGGGCCATCTGTTTTGCCTGCTGTAGTTTCTTCCTTTGTTTGCCCCCCTTAAACCAGGAACTCTCATGCCCTGAGTGCATGCACAGGTTTTCCAGTCTATTGCCTTTCTCATCATATGACAGGTCTAAGCCTCACCCTAAACATGGCGTGGGTGGGGGTGGGGTGGGAATTCATGGGGATCAAAGACTTGGGGGAGGCTAGGGAGGGGAGTCCCAAACCAATGGCTGCATGATCTCTGAATTCCCTTCTGACACTGATTCCCCGATTCCCCGATGGAAAGTGGACTTTTTCCATATGTAACACATCCTGTATAGTAATCTGTGCTGTCATTGTTACTGCAGTGCTACTTTTTCCAGGCATGGGGTTTAGAGGCCACTTCTTTGTCCTGCTTCTCAGTAGGTATTGTGATTTCATCCAGGCATTTTCTTTATTCTTACAACAAATTGTTTGATATATGTTCTTGGTCATTCCTGGGGTTCCCATTTCCAGTCTCTCTCCTTTCTGAATCCTCAGTGCTGGTGCCAAGAGTATGTTCAACATCTGCCCCTCTGTTCTTCACTCTAAACCTGTGAGCCTGTAACTCCACCTGCTTTTTATGCAAAACTCTCATGATGTGTTTCCCATTTATTTTCTATTTCAGAGCCCTCCCCCATCTCTCTGCATCCTTTTCCCTTTGTGGGATCTGCCTGGCATTGCCTTCATTTCCTTGTCACTAGACCGTTTCCCTTACCATCCTCCAGGTGTGGCTGCCCATTTAATTCCTACAAGGGCTTTGAAGGTTTGTATCTTATTGAGTCACAGTTAGAGCTGGAAAGGGTCTCAGACACAATCTAATCCAAACCCATCATTCCACACACAATAAAAGTGATGTCCAGAAGAGGTAGGTGGTTTGCTCAAGGCCACACTCGGCTGAAGTGCAAACGTTTGATACCAAATAGCATCACTGTTCCCTAGGGCTTGTTCAGATGACACAGTGTTGCATGTGACTCCTTTTACTCAGCCTTACAAGGTTAGTGTGGGGATAGGTGTGGAGGGAGAAGTAAGAGGAGGTCACAAATACGACTGTTTGCCCTCTTCTAAAGAGAGGCCGATCAAGCCTTAGAAAGAAGGATTCATCATTTGTCTCATGACCAATTCAGAGGGTCTGAAGAAAACTCTGATTCCTTGATTCAATGCTCTGCTAAATACTGGCAGACGTTTTATTCCTTTTAGTCGTGTGTGTGTGTGTGTGTGTGTAGGCGTAGATATGAATCATACTATTTAAACTGTTTTTTCCCCTCTGGAAGATGATTTTAATGTCTCTTGTCTTCCTACTTGCATCGTCCTCTGTGTACTTTATTAATATTTTAGAGGAGGGGCTGGACTAGGTATTAGGAGAATTGCCCAGAATTGGGTTTACTTTATTTTATTTTTATTCTGTCACCCACCTGTACCTCTTGTTTTTACTTGGGGCGGGGGAAGGGTTTAGTACTTGTTTTTAATGTGCTGAGAGATAGCAGAGAGAAAAGCAACCTGAAAAGCAATGAATTATTACCATGGTGGCACTTATCTTATAAATTACCCCTTCAGGCCCCTTAATCGTTTTGGTTATTGTTCAGGTCCCTGTGACCTGTCAACATTCTCCCTGACAGAAAAGTGATGGCTGTATTCCAGGGCCTGGCTGCCTGCTGTTTCCAGGGAGCAGCCCCGGCTCTGGCTCCCCTGAGACACAGCCCTACACTGCCTGCGCTGAGGCTGCCACCACCTTCCATCCGAGGGCCTGTTTGCTTTGCCCTCTGCCACCGTGCTTGTCTCTTGACTCTGTGAAAATGTCTCCCTCCCACAGAACATCTATGTTTGGATGAACCTCTCTGCCACCATTTCCATGTTCTAAATAGCAATAAATTTGGATATTTCCTGTCCCAAAGCCTTCCTTAGGTTCAGAAAGCCCTTTACCATGTTTTTTTCTGCCCTTACTAGTGTTTTTTTCTGCCCTCCCCAGGTCATTGATGTGTTTGTGGAACAGGGTCAGAAGCAACAAAGGAAATGAAGGAAAACAGTGCGATTAGGGTGGAACAGATTTTGGGCGGAGATTGCAGCCTTTCCATTGAGGAGACTGGGAATGCGCCTGATCCCATGAAATTAATTTCCAATAAGTTCTCCCTCCTCTTCTTGCTTCCTGTAATAAGTTGGGGGTTGCCTGCACATGGAAGAGCTCATTAAACATATATTGAGGGGAGGGAGAGGGAAGGCTAGTTGAAACATGGGGCATTTTTGGGACATTGGAATTGTCAAGCATAGATAGGGTGCTTAGCACTGTTCCAAGTGCTGTGGAATATGGGAGAGTAAAGAAAATCAGATCTTCTTAAAGTACTTTTGCATGTGGAATGGCATCCAGGCTTTAGTAACTGAAGCTATTAACTTCTGGGAATTACTGTATACAGGGTAAAATTTTCTCAGATTATGAATAGCCCTTTCAACTGCACTTGTTAATTTATTTGCTATTCAGTCCCCTCCTGTGTCCTGGTGCTATTTTCTTGGGTACAAATACATGTGAGTTTTATTTCTTATTCTCAAGGAGGATGTGCCCTAGTAGGGAAATAAACCACCAGTCTGTGATGAGGGATTGCAGAGGTTTGCACCTTGCTGTAGTAGCCAAGTGGATGGAACAGCTCTGTGAGAGGATATGCGAAGGGGGAGTCGGCCTGGAAGGTGGCATCACTATGGAGAAGTCTGAGCAGATATTTCAAGAATAAGCAGGAGTTCACCAAGCAGACGGGGCTGGGGGTGGCATTCTAGACATGGGGACAGCAAATGCAGTGACACAGATGTATGGAAAAGCATGGCATACTTAACTCGCACGTGGGGGAGTGACAAATCTCCCTTTGCAAGAATTAAAGTAGATGAGCTGTGAAAAGAAATGCTTGCTGGAAATGTTTCTGAATTTTTATCTTACTACCTAAGTTATTAAACTTCCGAACTTAATAAAAAAAAGTGCAAAAGGACTACCTGCACAGCCTTAATAAGAAGGTCCCTTTGGTTGAGGTGCTTATGGTTTTGTGGAGATGTGCTCACACTAGAAACCAAATTACAGATAGAATTTGAATAAAATGCTTAGTGGCACTATCAGAGCTCCCTTTTAAATTTCCTGTGATGCTTTGAAGGTAGCAGAGCCCTGAGGCTCCTTCTAGAAAGTTAGTGAACACAGTTGAAAATAAACCAAGGATATACAGAGCGAGGGCATCAGTATCTGCCTTTGCAAACCAAATCCTCTCCTGTTGGTGAAGTTGCCTTTGAGCTCCTTGACTCATAAGTAGGTCTTGGCTCACATCTGCAAGCAGTGCTGGGGCTGTGGGAAGGAGCTGGGTAAAATGAAATTTATGATGAAGCGGACAGGGACCAAGACAGATCTCAGGCTAATTCAGATGAAGCAGGTTCGAGGGTGTATCACTAGCCAAATTATTTGTAGTCAAGGTGACTGAGGTACCCATAGAGCCTGTTAAAAGTATTTTTGGTTAAAAATCAGCTGTGGTCAAACACCCAGGGATTCTTCAGGGAGATAAACATTGTCAGTGATACTGGGCTGTTGGGGGTGGAGGTGGTGGGGCGGGGAGTCTGACAGCCTCAGCCCTTCCCCCCCGATCTCTAAGAAAGTAAAGCTCTTCTCTTTCTTCAGCACAGCTTCAGCTCAGGGCTGGCTGGACCCTCCATTAAATACCCCTCTTGGCTGTTGCAGACATCCCCTTCCCCGTGCTGGGCCACCCAGTGGCTTGTACTGAGATGTATAGTGGGGAGGCAGCTCTGGAAGTCAGGGAAGCAGCAGCATTGGGAAGTCAGGAGATTTTCAGAAACCAGGCTCTGCTCTGCCAGCAGCTCCCTGACTTCGAGCCAATATGCTTATTCCTGTCATATGGTTGTCATATGGGTTCCTATTGATCTGAACCCACCTCTCTGCCCAGCCTTCCCTTGGTGAACCTCGCTGGTTGACACAGGATGCTAAGTTCCAGGGCCACCGTTCCAGTAGAAGGTTCCAAGGCTCCATATATGAACTCCAAACACAGTCTTGGATCTTTGCAGTCAGCGGTTGGAGTAATGCCTCGTATTGTTTTATTGTTTCCTAAAAGGTCACGTCCTGTATGGCTTATTCTGTCCTTGCTGGTGGGGCTCTGGCTAGCCAAGCAAATGCAGCAGGTCAGCCTGTCCACATTGGGTGAAGGGGCCGGGCCTGCTGGCACAGACCGGGGCTGGCAGGGGCTTTGAGGGAGGCTGGCCTGAGCCACGGATGGTGGCACCAGCAGTCCTATTTGTTCTTCAGCCCCTGGCAAAGCCTGAGTAGACTGAATCCCGTTCATCCGGACACAGATGCTTCCTCTTGAACCCGCCTGCCCAGGCAGCTCTCCACCTCGGAGCAGCACAGACCGGGAAACAGGAGGGCTTATCCCTGGGAGTCCTTTCTCCCCTCTGTTCTCCTGGTCACTCCCATTATGTCTCTTTCTCCAAATCCAGTTACCCTCCCATGAATGAGCATGGTTGTTCAAGTGAAGCACACTTGTCAAATAAACAAATGGTTTGACGATAAATATTTGCATATTTTTGGACACCTGATTTCCTTTTATTTCCATAGTTTCCAACAGAACTGCAATTTGGATGCTCATTCCTTGGTTGGGTCAGATTTGGGACATCTGACCCGCAGGCAGGTGGAATCAATGCAGTGTCCAACCTTGAAAGCCAGCACTCAGCCAGGACTGGCAGCTGTTGACAGGAGCTAAAGTCCAGTTTCATCTCTCTTGCTTGCCTCTCTTCATTTTGAAGTGTTCCGAAGCATTCCACCAGCTGTTGCAAGGAGCACCTGTGTTGTTGCTGTCATTGAGGTTCTGGGGTGAATCATTTGGTCTTTTCCATGGGACCACTGTGCCCACAGACCCTGCAGGAGCCATTTGGGAGCACACACACTGTGATAGGATTAGAGGCTGTTTTTCAGTCCCAAGAGAAAGTTTGGTTGCATCCTGAGTTCTTTAGATAAGAGTATTGAAAGGCATAGCCAAAGTTGTCAAAATACTAACCATAGAAATAGTTTCAGATATGCAGGCAAGGAGCTAGCTGGGTGCCTCTTTTCAGGCTTGGGTAGAGGATCTTGAGTAAAAAACGTCCTGGAGAAGAGTGAAACTAACAGGGAGGTTCACTAAATGAGAAGAGAGGGAGAGAAAGATGTCAGCTACACAAGCCTTCTGGAAATAGAAGGCTTAGCAGGTACTAAGCTCTCCAAAACTAGAGTGAGGAAGAATGGCACCCTGCCTTCAAGAGGTAGAAACTTAATATTTGCTGCTTTGATTTTTTTAAACTGTATTTTTAAAAAGTTTTAGATTACAGAAAAGTTACATTGAAAATATATGGAATTCCCATATACCCTATCCCCTTCCTCTCTCCCATTTCTCCTGTTAATTACATCTTAGATTATTGTGGTACAATAATTTGTTACAATTGATGAACACATATTGAAGCACTGCTACTAACCATGGTCTAAAGTTTACATTATGGATTACACTTTGCACCGTACAATTTTATAGGTTTTGACAAAATGTATAATGGCCTGTATCTGTCATTGCAGAATCATGTAGAACAATTTCAGTGCTGCTTTGATTTTATGTGTATTTGAAGCTTGTGAGAGGGACATACTGAAAGAGACAAAAGGCAATAATAAAACACTCAAGAACTCATCTGTCCAGGGCAGATTTTGTCCACCTCTGGGTGTTTCAGGGGCTCCTTTGCTCTTAGCTCCCACCTGAGTCCATCAGAACGTGCCCTGCAGCGCTCCCTGGGACCAGCAGGAGCAGCTTTGATGTTAGTAACTTGTTCAGGAGGGAGGTGCAGCTGAAAGCCGGTGTTTGTGGAGGTAAATGCAGGTGCGGTCAGGAAATGTTCACCTCTCCCAGTAGGCACCAGGCCAAAGTCAGCCGACCTGCATATTCCGGTGCTGGCTCTCCACCTGCCCACGGCCATTTCAGTTTACCCAGCCCTGCCACCCGAGCAGGATGCTGCAGGCAGGGCACACGCTGCGGATGGGAGTAGTGTCCCTCAGTGCATGCCACTTTGAGTCAGACCCAGCTCAAGCTTTCATCAGCTTGCAGCAGCTGACCTAGAGAGGAATTTGTTCCGTCACTGAGGCCCCAGTACCAACACACTCTTCTTCCCCCATCCTGTCAGGCGTCCCGGTTCTCTCTCTTCTTTACTGGTAATTGGCTTTGTGTTCCCTGGCTGAAGTGGAGTCTGAGATTAAAGTGGTCTCCTCTCTCTCCCACGTGTCTGCTGCTCTGGTTGGCTCTTCTTTCAGTCCCCCTGGAAAAACAAGCACTGTCGATAGGGTAAGCAATTGAGAGCCTGGGGAAAGTGACCACCAGACTGGGAGTGACATGGACAACCATTGCCTGGAAACTCAAATCAACAGTGAACCAGAGCCTGCCCTGACCATATAAAAGATATTTTGCCTCAGCTAAGTCATCTCCTTGTATATAAGAAAAGAACAGCCAAGGGGCACCAGTGCTAACTGGATGTATCAGAATAAGAGCTCTGCTTAGATTTCAATGGAATGAATGGAGTTTAGACTGTGAGAAACTCTAAGTTGCATTCTTAAGATCAGGGTATTAAAAGGCACGGCCAAGGCTAGGTTTCAGGTGCACAGGCAGTGAGCTGGAAGCCTCTTTCCAGATTTGGGTGGCAGTAGTGGTGAGTTGGGGAGAGGGATGTCCTAAGTGTAAAAGGCCTTGGAGAAAAGGGGCTGTGAGTTGGAGTAGAAGTCTTGACTCTGGGTCCTTTGTCAGTTAAAAATTAACAAAATCCTGCAGCCTAGACGTTTGATTAGAAAGCATGCCAGATAAGTTTGCTATGTGGTGATATCAAGATGGGGACAAGGTGAAAATGGTTTTAATAAACTGGAGCATTGCTCAGATTGAAGTTCAGTGGGGAAAATGTAAAGTTCTACCGCCAGTTATGAAGAGCTTGAATAGCTACACAAGTAGCAGAAAAAGATCTGGGACTGAGGATGAGGCCAACATCCATCAGCAGTGCAGAGCTGTGGTTGGATTGCTCTGTGCAGGGCTGCAAATAAGAGTCTGGGGGTTGTGAGGCAGTGCCTCCCTATGACTGCCGTTGGTCAAAGCCTTTCTAGAATACTCTCTGGCCCCAAACCTTCAAGTTTTGGAGACTGTCCCACAGATAATTAAAGAACTTTGAGAACCAAATTGGTAGAGAATAACTTAGAATTAATAACTATCTTTTAGTACATTAAAAAACTCTGATGCAGAAGATTGGTGCCAGCTCTTCTTAATCTTCTTTGAGGGTAGAATTTTAGCAGCATTTGGTCAGACACAAGGAAAACTTTCCTGATAATGAAAGTTCTTAAATGGTAGGATGGATGAGTCATTCATAGAAGGCTTTGGATATTTGATAAGATTTTCTAAGTAGGCTAAGGTTTCATCTCTGTAGCATGGATTAGGATCATCCCCCCATGGTTCTGTGTGATGGCTGAGTGGTGGAATTGATGCCATTGCAGAGATGCCATTTCAACCCAGAGATTCTCCTGGCCCCTGCCTGCAGCCAGCCACCTGCGTTTATATCCCCTGAGGCACTCCAAATCCCCAGGGACGGTGCCAGCTCCCTAGACCCGTCTGTGGCCCAGCTTCTCTTTTCCAGGCCACGGGCTCACAGGGACTGTGCAGATGCACTGATCTAATTAGAGTGCTTCTTTGTTCTCCTCTCCTTTGCAGTATGAGTTTAAAGCCAAGAACATCAAGAAGAAGAAAGTGAGCATTATGGTTTCAGTGGATGGAGTGAAAGTGATTTTGAAAAAGAAGAAAAAGGTAAGTGCTCTGTACTGGAGACTGTGGTGAAGAGGGGAGGTAGATGGGGATACCTTTTCCTTCTAAGCCACTCTCTGCACAGAATCCTTCCTATAACTTGCAAGGTCGCCCTCTTTAATCAGCAATGGTGCTGAGAGGGCTGTAGCTGGAGCAAAGATTGAGGCAGGGCCCACTGGCTTAGCCCACCGGTGACAGGTCACCTCCTGTCACATTTACATTTTAACCTCCTTTCCCATTTTTTATTCCTTTACCTTTGAGCCTTGGTCTGGATAATACTTTCAATTTAAGTGATAAATAGCAAGTAACACTTCATTGTAAGTTAGGCAGTCAGTGAGAGCAGGCTCCTCTGGCTCTGTCCCCTTCTGCACAGGGGCAATCAGAATCACACGAAGGGGCATCTAGCCCCGCTTTGTGCCCTCGTGTCCTCCTGTTACAATAGCTGCTGCCTCAGCCTGTGTTTAAATAGTCCCTCAAAACCCAGCCCCTGCTGCTGTTCCATGGGAGGAGGGGGAAGGAGGTATTGAGCCTCACTATGGGCGTTCCCTTAAGTGAGCCTCTGTTGTTTAAACACCTGCATGTTTTGAGTTAGTTGTGAGTATGTGTTTGGGAGAATGATGTTAACACCTTAGAAAGGCTAGAGTTGCTTAATGGTGGTGTGGGGGGCGGGGGTAGAGGGGGGGGGTGTCTTTGTTTCCAAAAAGAAATGGAAGAGAGCTTAGTTGATGGAGGATATGTGAGGAAATTCTCTCCTGCCCTTCTTTTTCTTTAACCAGCTGATACCTGTTTTATTTATGATGTGTTCATTTTATGTTTGTTAATGGTAGCACCATAGCATAGTACTATATAGACATCTTGAGCCATTTGGTTACAGACCTAAGTTGCTTTTAATTCAAATGGAAATCAAGGCAAATGCCAGGGGGGAGAGTGTGGAGGTTATGGAAGGCAAACACCAAGTAGATAGTAGTGGGCAACATAAACTTGGAGAATCATATGGTTGAGACGTACCTTAAAGCATAGTTGTCTTGTTAATCCAGGGACTTAAATCCTCTCTTAAGGATCCTCACAAAACACATTGCCCAATGTGTGCTTGGATACTTCCAATGATGGGAAATGTACTACTTTCCGAGGCAGCCCATTTCATCCTTGGATAGCTCTGGGCAGATAAAAAGGTCTCCCATATATTAAGCCAAAATGTGTTCTCCCATGCTTCCTAGATGTCTTTAGGGATGGTTCTAGAAAGTGTTCTATGGCTATGAGGTCGAGGATATGTAGGCAAAAAATAGAACATTAAACACTCTTTATAAAGAACCAACTCTTTCAAAATTCAGAGGTAGTAGGTCATTTATAATAGCTTATTAAATGGGGACAATGGTCCTCATCTTGTTCTTACCTTCATCCCCTACTCTCACCCCATATATGTGCACATGGTGGTTGGCCATGGGGCAGTCTTCAGTGCATTGTCCTCTCAGGAGAGTTGCTGTAGCTGAGACCTGTTAGGTCAGTGAGGTCCCTGTGCCCCAGTTAAATTATGGATGATTACAATGTGACATGAAGATTAAGAGATAACCTTAGAGTAAAAAGCCAGTGAAACTCAAGGTCATGGTTCAGGGTTTGGGCTGAATCCTAGTTTGGCTTTTGTCACCTGTGTCAGAGCTTTACTCAGCCCTTCATATAAGGGGGAAGGGGTAGCTCACTGCCCTCATTGCCGTGTGGGTGCTTTCCAGGTTACAAAATGCTTTCACACCCATTATCATCCATCCCCTCAGCAGCCCTACGAGGAAGGTGTTTGTGGATTTGTCACATAGTCACCTGGGGGAACTAACAATGCAGGCAGAGTGGCATCTCCTCATTGAACTCCACCCTGGCCAGGGCCTGAGCTGTCAGCCTTTTAGAGTCAGGAACACAGACTCATCAGTGTTTCAAAGTTATGAGCCTTAGGATGCTCACTGACACTGACAAAGCTCAGAAGAGCTCGATGTGTAAACTAGAACACTGGTTTCTTAATTCACTCTGAAAACTGGAGGGAGCTCACGGACCAGCCACTCACAGTAGCCTGCCGAGTACATTTTCCCTCCCTAGGAGCAGATGATATGAGAAGGCCAACTGGTGAGCATGGGAGTGGTGTGAGGAACTAATTATATGCCAGGAATACTTAGGGGCCTCGGACTCCACCATAGACAGGGCCATTGGACGCTCAAAGTGGCTTTTGGGGCACATGCTTTTCCTGGCATGTGTTAGAGCTGCTGGGATTTCCTCTGTGAGTCTTGACTTCTGTGCCTCCATGGCTTCTCTGCACTACTTAACCCACATTGACGTGGGTCTGACAGTCTTTGTTTCCTTTCTGTCAGGTTACATTCAGGGCTGGCTTCCTGGGGGATGTTCTGACCTTTCATGTCCTTGTATAACTGAGCTGATCCATTGTGGGCTGACTTCATAGTTTTGCTCTCTGGAGGCAATCTTATTTCTCATTTCACTGTCTCCCCCATATATCATGTACCATGTGCCATGTGTAGTGTTATCTGCACCCTTCATATAAGAAAACTGAGGGCAGAGAGCCTAGATATTTTCCCGAGACCACATGACACATAAGGACAACAGTGTGCTGAGTTCTCAAATGGGAGAGAAGCCGGCCTCTTTCCACCAAGGTAGTGAAAGCTAAGCTGCAGAAGCGTCTCCCCAAGGGAAATTGGGGGACCTTGTGACTCACCTGGAAACTCCATCCTTGGCAATCTGCCGTGTGGGTGCACCCTCCAGCTGGCCCAGAGTAGAGGTGCTCTAACAGGCCTTTCCTAGATCCGAATCTTCTGATGCCAGGTTTGGGAAAGGCACGCCTCCCATCTTGTTTCCTCCACCCACGCCTGGTGTCTGTTTCAGGGCCGTAGCTGTGATTTGGATAATGCATTTAATCACCATGTTCATTTTACATTGCCTCTGACAGATGAATGCACATTAACAGCAATCAGCTTTTTTGTCGTCTTGTTCCCATATGACAGTCCTCTGGCATCTGAGTGTGCTGATGCCACTGTGCTCACACGCATACATTCCCTGTCTCCATCTCCCTCTATTTGTAGAATTGAGAAGGAATAAGGTAGTATAAATGTGCAATTTCCTCAAAGGCAATGGAACAGCTGGCAAAGTGCAGTGATGCCATCATGAGCAGGTTAAGGATGAGGACTCTTGCCAGGTAGCTACAGGTGTACAAACAGTGATAGCGAGTATTCAGCCAGAAGGCCACCAGTATCATGCACAGCCCAACATTCTCTATGATGAGTCAGTTCCTCTGCTGGACTCATTGGTAAATATGTTGAATATTCTCCTCCTCCTGCAAATAACATATTGATTTTGTCTGGGTCAGTGTGACATGGTGGAATGTTACCCAGGCTGGGACAAGAAGACTGGAGTTCTAGTCCTGAATCTATCCTTCTAGGCTGAGTGACTCCGAGAAGTTATTTTGCCTCTCTGAGTCTTATCTGCAAAATGAAGAGTTGGATTAGGTGATCACTTTGACTTTTCCAGCTCAGATACTCTGCTGCAGCTCTAGAACATGCTTTTTAGTGCTTGTGTGTTATATATAGGTATCTGTACTTACTGAGGTTGTCAGGAACCTACTAGGGCTACAGAGAAAGCAGATCCCAGAGGTTAAGCAGATTGCCATGCTATTATCTCCCAGTCCTCTAGGACAGGATGGACCTCTGAGGTCACCTCCTGAAATAGCCACTGAGCTTCCTTTATTTCCTCTGCCTCTCCACTACTGGGGAACTTATTTACAGGGATTCTCAGCTAGCCAGTGAGCCTTTTAAGCCCAGCATTTAACTGAGCACTTGGCATATGTACTAAGTTTCCAGTAATTAGGGCTGTTGGCTGACTAGTGTGATAATGTCATTAAATCCGAAAGAAATAAGTACTTAGTATTTAGATCAAATGGACTCTAGTTTGCTACTTTTGACTATCACATTCTCATCCTTTCTCCTCTTGTCAGCTCCCCATTAAAAGAAAAAAAAAAAAAGGATGAGAGCCTTTCCCATGCATAGAAAGACCTCAATGGAAATTGCTAATATCAGTATTGTCTTTTGTAGGAGTTGTTCCTCAGCTCATCGGCTGCTTTATACTAGTATAGGCAGTAGCCAACTATATTATAATCATCTCTCATTGAGATGTAAAAAACATTTTTTTATTGACAAGTATCCAATAACTTTGTTGGGATCTCCTTAGGCAACATTCCAGAGAGGCTCCATCATTCTCATTAGCAAATATTTATTGTGTATTTACATATTCAAGGAAATGGTTGGGATGCATGGGGTATTAGACATGGACCCTTTCCAGTAAAATTAATTATTTTTGATAGCACTATGCGCAAACAGATCTATTATAGCTCCTGTAACATTGCATTATAGTCCTCTCTTCCTGGTAGGCTGTGAGCCTTTAGGGATCAGGGGCCATGTGTTCTCTCAAATCTTTTTTTTTTTTTTTTTACATTTTTTATTTTTAAATAAAATTTTATTGAAGTATATCATTCATACATGAACACACATAAACAATAAATGGATAGTAAAATTCGTGAATTTACGAAACAAATATGCATATCATCATAAAGGCCCCATACATCTCCCCACCTCTAACACCTTGCATTGTGAAACATTTGTTACAAACCATGAAAGAACATCCTCAAAGTATTACTACCAACTATAGCCCATATCCTACATTTGGTGTATTCTTCCTCTCAAATCTTATTTAGCCTGTTTGGGAACGTGGAAGACCAGAGAGAGAGCAAACTGATGAAATAATTGCACACTAGGACGATGAGAAGAGCTGACAATATAGCTAACCCTGATATTGAGCACCTACCATTTGCCAAGCTTTGTTTAAAGCAGTGTACATTTATTAAATCCTCACGAGTTCTGCGAGGTAGATACCATTCTTACGTTCATTTCTCAAAAGAAGATTGAGTGACTTGCCCGAGATCTCAAGTCCCATTGCTGGTGAAGTCAAGGTTCAGGCCACGTCTGTCTTGCTCAAATCCCAAATATGTTCTTCCCACTAGCATGTTGCTGTGTGTGCTAACCTCTTCAGGCTCCCTTAAATAAATGTTACCTTGTAGGAGAGGAATAATTAGTTCAGGGTCTTTAGCTTCTAACCTGCACTCTGTCACTGGGACATCACATCTCAAGAAAACTGTTTTCTTGCTCAAACCATACTGTCAGTTACTATGGAAACACAGAACTCAGATCTAATTGGGTAAGAAAAGGAGGCACTTAGGATTATAGAACTAGAATTTAGAAGAAGAAACTTTAGAAATCATCCCATCCAATCCCCTAAGTGATTAGTTATGGCGAAAGAGGACAAGAGAGGCCAAATGATTGTCCCAGGATAACCCAGGTAGATATTGACAGGGCTAGGGTGCCAGCCCAAGCCTCTAAGCTGGCAATTCCATCATCTTCCCACCATGTTGTATTTCTAGGCCTTATGTCCTGCTAGCCTTATAACAGGCATATTAGGAATTGCCAGCATTGTGTGAGGATTATTAACACTTCAGATTTGAAATGCATTTTCTATACCCATATGTTATACCTGAAGGTGACTGATAGCTACATTTTTTCGGTCTAATCCTATTCTATCCAGGAGCATGGAGAGCTTGTCAAGCTGACTTAAAGTGGCCTTTGCAAAAGATTTTTGTTTTCAATAAAGAAGTCACCATTGCTGTCAGAAGCATGAATAATGGTGAAGCATGAATAATGGTAAAGCATGCAGACAACTTGCCTACTTTTGGTAAGAATAGGAAATAATGTCAGCACAAATTCTTCCTCTGCTTTGGGTTCCTCAGGAAAGGCTTCAAAGATTGCCACTTCCATTTCCAGGTTCCAGAAGGAGCAGGACCACTGTGATAATTATCCGTGACTCTTTGTTTTCTGTAGCTGGCACTGTTCCAGGCAGACGTACCTCTGATCTCGTTCCCATACAGTATTCCCTGCCAGGAGCTTTTGAAATGACAAAATGACTGAATTTCCATGGAGGACTTGACATTTGCCCTCATCAGATAAAGGACAGCAGAGGGCCCTGTATCAAGGATGTGCTTACCCCATTCAGCAGACTTAAAAGAGCATACAGAGCCAGCCAGCCCTTTATGTGTGCATGGAGGTGGGGATAGGGAGTAGGTGTGAGAGATTTTGATTTCATCACTTGGTGCAGCAAAGAGAACATGAAGTCTAGAAGCAGAGGAGCTAGAGTTTATTTACATACTTTACTGGGTGGCTTTCAAGGGAGGTAATTCAACTTCTTTGACCTTCATTGTTCATCTGTAAGAGGGAAATCAATTTTGATAATATGAAAGAAAGCATTATTTAAAAATGAAGGGATATTTTACTGAAATCAAAAAAGAAACTTCCCATGAAAATGAAAAATGAAGGAGATATGCTTTAGTTTGTCTGGTCTGCTATCACAGAGATCACACAGTAGGTTGGTTTAAACAATAAGCATTTGTTTGCTCACGGTTTCAGAGGCCAAAAGTCCGATACCAAGATATTGGCAAGGCTTGCTTTCTCCCTGAAGACTGTAGCGTTCTGGTGCTGGCTGTTGGTGATCTTTGGGGTTCCTTGGCTTTCCTACCATGTAGTGATGCCCTCTTCTTTCTTCTGCTCTTCTGGTTTTCCACTGACTTCGGCTTCCGGATCTTTATAAGGCCTTCAGTAATCTAGATTAAGACCCACCCTATTCAGTTGGGCCACACCTGAACTAAAAATAATATCTTCAAGAGATCCCACTCACAATGGGTTCACCCCCATAGGAATGTGGATTAAGTTTAAGACCACGTCTATGTTGGAGTACATACATAATTCAGTCTGCCACAGGATAAAGAGGCCTTCCTGGTATCTTTCTCACCTTCTCATTTTGTGTTAGTCTGGGTCCTCCAACAAGCAAATGCAAACAGGATTAAAAGCCTGTGGGAGAAGGTGGGAGGAATCTGGGATGGCTGTCAGAGTGCAATTCAGGTCTGACTCCTAGAGAAGAAGAGAGGGGAGGGAGGGACGGAGGGAGGGTGGGCTGTCTCAGGAAGGTTTGGCAAGGCCACCAGGGATTCTTCAGGTCAAATTTGGCTGTCAGAGGATTCCCATGACCCCCATGAGTGGCCAGCCTTAGTAGCCCTCCACCCCAGTCACTGGCTGGGAGCAGCACATGGGAGGCATGGCCTTCACACAAACGTGATGATGGATTTCAGAATACAGCAGCTGGGACCCTTGGTTAGTTAAACTCCCTGTAATTGGAGGCTTGTAGGGTACATTCTTGTGGCCAAAACGTCCATTCATTGCAGAAAAGAAAATTTTGAATAGCCAATTAAAGAAACAGAACCGTCCTTCAAGTTAAACTACTCTCGGTGGTTCATTTACTCTTTTAATTACCTTGGACCAAGGAGGGGGAAAGGGGTGGGGAAGAAAGGGAGAGGGGTTAATAGACTAATTCAGAGGCCTCCTGAAAGGCTCAGCAGCTCCGTGGGTGTCCTTAGCAGTCACAGAGGGGCCAAGAAGTGAGAGAAAGGAGTTGCATAACTGTACATACAGAGCTGGGGTATGGCAAATCCCAGACAGTTGCCCCTGGGCCATCAGTCTACTCCACCACACACTCCCTACCCACTCCCAATTCTTTTCCAGTTGATTTCCATTTCTGGAGCTAGTGAGGATGTAGGTCTGTCACTGGGCACGTGTGTGATTGGCCTCACTGCTACCACTGACATTACTGCTCGTGCACCTGCTGGTGCCCTGTGAGTCCCTGCCTGTGCCTGGGCTTGGGTTGAGTGAAGCCACAGACCAGCCCCACCAGTCCTGCTGGCCCTCTGGAGCTGTGTGCAGTATGGTGCCGACAACTTTAGAGGTGCAGCCTCCTCCTCTTCCTCCTGCTTTTTCCCTTCCTCCTCCCTTCCACTCCCATCTGGATTTCAACTGTCTTCATTTCCTGGCATACCATGGAGAAACAGCCAATTCAGGACAACAGGTAGTAAAACTGAACTTTTTCTCATAACAGCAACCAAAACTACAAGTCCTTATTTTCAAGCATTGAAAAAAAAAAAAAGAAAGAAAAAATGACTTCAGATATAGCTTTCAGTATGTGAGTTTTCTGAAAAGAGTTAAACCAAGCTTTAGTGTATTATTGTTCAATAATGTATCACTATCCTATGGTTGAAGACAACTTTGATTTATAATTCCATAAAGCTACGTCACTAGTCTGTCTTCCTGTTTTCCTTGTCTCATAATTTTTTTCTTTAGAAGAGGATTTCCATATAAAAAGTTGAGGAAGGGGTGGTTTCTTTCTTTTTCCTGTATGGCTTTTAAAAGTTCGCAAACTAGAGGCGATGTGGAGAAATGATTTCAGAGCAGGAGAGAACAAATTGTTCATGAGCTAAGACATTGGTGAAGTAAATAAAGTCATATGACGTCAGAGCCTCCAAGTTAAGTCACTTGCTTTATTATATTGACTTTGAGTGTGGAGTCAGCACTGGTCTGAAGATCAGGAGAGCTTAGTTCTAGTCTTGACTCGGCTACTGAGTAGGGATGTGACCATACTTGAGTCACTATACCTTTGAAGGTGTTATTTGAAATATGGTGGGGTAGGTGGGATATTGGGTAGGTGGATAGTGGGGTGGGGACTCTTTAGTTCCAAAGCTCTTAGGCTATCATTCAGGCATTGAGGTGATTGTGGTTAAAAAGCTCCAACCATATTTTCCTTAGGTTCTTTTTTTTTTTTTTTAAGCATATTTACTTTTTCCTATTTTTCCCCCCAAATTGATTTTATTGATACACATTAATAAATCATACAATTCCTCCAAAGAGTACAATCAGTCATGTTTGGTATAATCACATAGTTGTACATTCATCACTTCAAACATTAGTGCATTTTCATTATTTCAATATCCTTAGGTTCTTAAATAACTGAAACATTGGTGAGTCCCTTCCACCTCCCATACTCTTCCTATTATCTTGATGATTTCCTGATCTCTTCATAGAGTTAATAAGGATTACTGCAAGACCTTTAAAGAGAGAGTGCTGAATTTTAATGAAATTTTCAGAAAAGTAAAACAAGTAAGTATAAAAGAACCTTGTGTGGGAGGCGGCTGTGGCTTAATCAGTGGGGCTCCCGTTTGCCATGTGGGAGGCCCCGGGTTCGGTTCCCGGGGCCTCCTGGTGAAAAAAAAAAAAAAAAAAAAGAACCTTGTGGCTTATTTTCAGGATATTCTGTATGGATGTTGGTACCTCTTTTATTTTATATTTAATTTTAATTTATTTATTTATTCCCCCCTTGCTGCTTGTGCTTGCTGTGTCCATTTGCTTTTGGCGTTTTTCTGGGTCTGCTTTTCTCCCTTTGTTGAGTTATCTTGCTGTGTCAGCTCACCGCGCCATGCAGGCTGGCTTGCCATCACCGGGAGGCCTCGGGAATCGAACCTGGGGCCTCCCATATGGTAAACGGGAGCCCAACCAATTGAGCCATAGCTGCTTCCCTGGTACCTCTTTTAAAAGAGGAGTATTTTCTGGCTGCTGTGGACCCTGCAGATGTTCAGCTTTATGAATTTAGCACAAGGTGGCCTTGGAGCCTGATTTCTCCATCCTCCTATTCAGGTCTGCCAGAGAAAGAAAATAGTCATTCGGTTATTTAAGAACCTAATAAAAAATAATTTTGCCTCATTATTTCTTTCAATGTATGTATTTGTTACATTCTCTAGAATTGCAAGGAGCAGTCTTGTCCAAATCACCTTTGGTAAGGGAGCTTATTGCAGGATAGAAGGGAACGTGAGTTGGCACACAATGTATCCTCTTTCTTAGCTTTTCAGTCAGATTGTGTGCAGAGATATGTGGCAGCTCATAGAACCATCTGCCATCATTGGGGGCTCAGCCTAAGCTCTAGGGAACAAGCTAGGATTTGATACTCCCCAAAGAGAAGATTTGATTGGGTGGAATTGGGTCTTGTTTTTGACGGAGCTTAAAGATTGGGCAGTTTTGTGCCAGTCCCTCAGTGGCACTCATGTTCAGTCACTCCCAGCTAGGGTAACAAGGTTGATTCCATCTGATGCCCACAGAATAAACCAAATCATTCACACTCAGAAAGAATGCTCTTTGGGGCTGCTTTCCTCAGGAAGGGTCAGTAGATAGGGTGGCTTCTGGGAGTGTCATGGCCTCTTTGGTACAATGAGTCATGTATTTGTCTACTTATTATGAAAATCACTCAAGAGTAGACGTTCCTGATAGTGCAAATATGAGAAAACCGAGGATCCATTCCCTTAGCATTGGACTAGCCTCTGCTGTTTACCCTTCCAAGTATTTCATCCACAGCAGCCATTTATTAACAACTGATGTGGGCCCTGACCAGGGACAGTGAGTAGTTAATGGAATTATGATCTTTAGCGTGTTGGAGATCCTCCCTGTCTTTGGCCTAACTGAGACTCTAAAGGAGTCTGCTCTGAAGGAGCATTTTTATTTTTCCTTTCTCTGTTTAGAACAGTGACTCAACCCCAGGGTTATTTGAGAATCACCTCAAATGTTTGTTTAAGCTACAGGTTTCTGGGCCTCATCTTAGATCTATTGAATTAGTGTGTCTGAAGAGGGAAAGCCAGACATTTGCTTCAGAGAAGATGGAATAAACTCACTTTTCCTCCTAAGTACAACTGAAAACCTGGACATTTTATATAAAGCAAGCACAAGAAGTTTCTAAAAGGTTGAGAGAAGAAAGTAGACTGGCTAGGGACCTTAGCACCCAAGGAATGACACAGTAATGAGATTCCTGGTTTTATTTTTCACCTCATATATCCCAGATTTGAAGCTGGAGAAGCTGGCACATTGAGCACCAACATAAAAGTCCCAACAAAAGCCTACTCTCTCTAGCCAAAGAATAAGGAAAGGAGTAACCTAGCAAGATAGAAAACTTTTAGACAATAACCACTTTGCTTCAGCCCAACACCACAGAATTAAAATGGTGCTACCCCACCCCCTATGCAGCAAAGGCCAAGTGGGGAGCCTAGACTCCTGATGCCAGGCTGTAACAAGAAGTACCAAACCCCTGCCAGCAAGTGATGAGGCCTCTCTGCCCCATGTGGTATTAGTGGGGACAATGTGGGGAGCCTAGATGTCTACCACTGCCCAGTGTTAATGAGACCCCTCACCCGTGATGTCAACAGGGAATAGTAACAAAACATCCTTGCCTCTCCCAACCAGGGTGGTATCTGGTGGAAACCTGGTGGGAAACTAGAACTCTCACCCATACCCAGCAATAATGAGGAACCCCTTCTGTATTTGGGTGTTATGGTGGCCCAGTTGGGACTTCTCTTGCTGGAGCAGTATAACAGGAAGGCAGTTAAAACAGAAAGTTTTAATAAGATCTAGAGTCACTTAATACTCTAAATGTCCAGGTTTCAATAAAAAAATCACTCACCATTCCAAGAATGAAGAAACTCTCAACTTGAATGAAAAAAATGTCAATCAATAAATACCAACACCAACATAACAACGTGATAGAATATTTGAAAAAGAGTTTAAAACAGTCATCATAAAAATGCTTCAATAAAGAAATACAAACATACTTGAAAGAAATGGGGAAAAAAAAGAAAAAAAAAAAAAAGTCCCAGTAAAGAAATAGAAAGTCTCAGAAAGAAATGAAGAAGATCCAAATGGAAATGTTGGAAATTTTAGAAATGAAAAACATAATAACAAAAAAAAAATGTTTAGGGAAGTGGATGTGGCTCAAGCAATTGGACTCCCGTCTACCATATAGGAGGTCTAGGGTTCGATTCCCAGGGCCTTCTAGTAAAGGCAAGCTGGCCCGCATGGCGAGCTGGCCTGAGTGGAAAGCTAGCACAGCAAGATGATGCAACAAAAAGAAACACAGAGGGGGACGGATGTGGCTCAAATGTTTGGTTTCTGTCTCCTATATGGAGGGACCTGGGTTCGATCCCCAGGACCTCCTGGTAAAAAAAAAAAAAAACACACACACAGAGGAGAGACAATAAGAGACGCAGCAGACCAGGAAGCTGAGGTGGCACAAGAGATAGAGCGCCTCTTTCCCACTCTGGAAGGTCCCAGGATCGATTTCTGGTGCTGCCTAAAGAGAAGACAAGCAGATACAGAAGAATACACAGAGAATGGACACAGAGAGCAGACAGCGAGCGCAAAAACAACAGGGAGGAGGGGGAGAAATAAATAAATCTTAAAAAAACAAAACAAAAAACAAAACTCAATGATGGAACCAACAACAAAATGGTGGGAGCAGAGGAAAGTATTAGCGAACTTGATTGTAAAAGAATAGAAATGAACCAATTGTACAACAGAAAATAGACTGATTAAAAATAACAGAGCCCCAGGAACTATGAGACAATAACAAAAAATCCAACATTTGTGTAAATCAGAGTCCTGGCAGGAAGAGAGTGAGGCTGAAAAAGCACTCAAAAAAAACAAAACAAAACAAAAAAAACAAAAACAACTGAGGGGAGCGGAGTGGTTGAGCGCCTGCTTCCCACAGGGGAGGTCCCAGGTTCAATTCCTGACCCCGGTACCTCAAAAAACAGCAACAACAACTGAGATCCAACAATTCCATTCCTAGGTATATACCCAAGAGAATCATAAACATATAATATAGACTTAAGAGCAAAGACTGTCACCAGAGACAGAGAGGGACATTACATTAGGTTAAGAGTCAATCCACCAAGAAAACAAAGCAATTTTAAATGTGTGTGTAACAAACAAGAAAACTGTAAAACATGTGAAGCAAAAAGTGGTAGAACTGAAAGGAGAAATAGATAAATCTACAACTGATTTTCTCAGTGATTGATAGATCATATAGACAGAAAATCAGCCAGGTATAGAAGGACTCAACACCATCAACCAACAGGATTTAATTGATATTTGTAGACCATTTCACCCAATAGCAGAATCACATTCTTTTCATTACCTGTGAAACAGTACCAAGATATCCTGGGCCATAAAACCTTAACAAATTCAGCAAAATTGAAATCATGTAGTGTATTCTTTGACCATAATGGAGCCAAATTAGAGATCAATAATAGATATAAAAGAAAAATTGACAAGCATGTCTCACCCTGTAGCATACCTGCACCCATGTCTGGGGGGTGTACTTTTTATTTTCTCTCATTTCTCAATAAACTCTTTATTCCCTTGCCTACCCTATGGCGTGTCCTTAAATTCCTTTGGTACAACATATCATAATTTGTGGGACATAACAAAAGCAGTGCTGAAAGGAAAATTCATAGTACTAAATGCTTACATTAGAAAATCAATAATCTAAGCTATTACCTCAAGAATCTAGAAGAAGAGCAAAAAACACAAAGCAATCAGGGAAGGAAATAATAAAGAGAAGAAATAAAATAAATTGAAATGATCAGTAAAATGTGCAACGTCTTCAAGGCTGGCAAAGAAAGAAGAGAAAATCGCTTCTCGGCCTTTTGGCTAAGATCAAGTGTAGTATCTGTTCTTATCAGAAAGAAGAGAAAATACCAAATGCTGCAGAGAAACTTGGTCCCTTATACATTGATGGTAGGAATGTAAAATGCTACAGCTACTCTGAGACACAAAACATCCAACCTCCATATGACCAAGCAATTGCACTCCTGGACATTTATCCTAGAAGAATGAGAATACACAAAAACCTGTTCGTGAATGTTTATAGTAATTTTATTCATAATAGACAAAACTGGAAACCTCACAGATGTCCTTCAAGGGTAAATGGTTAAAGCCTTTCTTGACTTCTGCAGTTCAGCTTTTGCCTCTGTCCTTTGTAATCTCTGCTACGTTTTGCACTTTTGCTTCTATTGCAATACCAGTCACACTGAACAACGTTCGTATATTTACATGGGAGCTTCTTGAGCATGGGCACTGTGTCTGATTCACCTTTGCCTCTGCAGCACCCAGCAGTGTTGGCACAGAGAAGACGCTTACTAAGTGTTGCTAACTGAATTAATTAAAAGTGCGGCAGATAAAAGGTGAAAGCATCCCAAGGGTCCATCTACAAATGAATGGATAAACAAAATGTGGTATGCCCTTACAATGGAATATTATTCAGTCATAAAAAAGGAATGAAGTTCTGATGCATGCAACAACATGAAACTTGAAGATATCATGTTGAATGAAATAAGTCAGCAACAAAAGGACAAATTTTGTATATTGACAAATATTACGTGAAATATGTAGAACATATAATTTCAGAAATGTCAGAAAGTATATTACAGGTTACAGGGGGCTGGGTCAGTGTGGGGAGTTAATGCTTAATTGGTCCTGAATTTCTGCTTGGGATGATGGAAAAGTCTTGGTAATGGATGGTGGTGATGATAGCACAAAATTGTGAATGTAATTACCACCACTGAATTGGTATCGTTAGTGGATAAAATGAGAAAATTTAAGTTGTATATGTGTTACCAGAAGTTTTTTAAAGAAACCATAGAACTGTACAACACAAAGAGTAAATCCTAATGAAAGCTATACTATAGTTAATAGTATAATTATAATGTTATTTCATCAATTGTAACAAAGATACCACACTAAGTCAAAATATTAATAGGGAAAACTGTGATGTATGGGTATATAGGAACTCTGTACATTCTGCATGATTTTTCTGCAAACTTACAACAGCTCTAATAAATTTTGATTAAAAATTTTTAATTAAAGAAAATGAAGGCAGAATATGTGGTAGTAACTATTGATGTGACTTTATTTAATTTTTGAATTACAAAAAATTTTCTCCCAAATCAAACCATATTTTAAACACCTTATTATACCTTGCTGTTTAAAAAATTCCTATAGTGAACAATTAAATTATGTGCTTAAGATGGGGGCCCAGGTATGTGGACTTTACTTTTGGAAACCAGCCTAATGTGTGCAATAAGGTTAGGAGGCACCTAAAAAGTGCTATAAATTAATTGGTGTTGGGCTCAGAGTAGAACCATGACTGGAACATGGAAATGAGTAGTGTGTCTGTACTTGCTGACCAGACCATGTGTGGAGTCACCGATCTAGTTCATTGTACCAGGTTTTGAGGGGGACACTGGCAAGAAGTGTGTACAGAGAAAGTCAAATAGGGTTGCAAGAAGTCTGGAAAACTTGTCAGGTGAGGAATGTTTGCAAAATCTGGAATTATTTACTATAAAGGAGTCTGGACTTGCTGTATCTATATGTCTGAAGGGTTCTCACTTGGAAAAGAGGTTAGTCTGCTTGTTCTGTGTTGCTCTGAATGGGCCATTGATATATTAAAATTGTATAGGGCAATAAGTAGCAGTTACAGGAAGGCAACTTCAAAAAAATAATTATTAGTTTAGCCAAAGTTCTGTTGTCTATAAAACAGTGTTTGATCTTGAATGTTTGTAAAGCAGTTGAAACTCCTGTGTGGTTGGCTTGATACTGAATTGAAATTCAGGGATTAATTGGTATGTGTGGGCCTGGGTCTGTGTGTGTGTGTTGTGTCACTACAGCTGTTGGCAAAATGCTTTTTCCTAATGTCACCTTGAGGGTCTGGAAATTGTCTCTCCCTGGTCCCTGGCAGAAAGCTAACAATGTCCAAATCCTGATACGTTCTCAGAGTGGCCACCCTGTGCATTATCTTTGAGAAAGCTACATCTGGAAAAGCACTCGGTACACAATACTTAATCCAATATCCACTTTCTTACCCTTGTCCTGGCTCGCTGTTATCTTTTCCATAGAGAGATGAGTGTGTTCTTCCTCAGTTACCCGTGAAGGTGAAGCGGGGTTCTCAGCGTCAGTCTCGGTCACCTGGGGCTTCCTTGGATGCTGCCTACCCTCCGTACCGGGAGACATTCTTCTAAAGTGCTTGAAGGAAACTGATCAGAGCAGACACTTGACATTTTCCACTTGTTCTTTTTGAGCAATTAATTCCAGGCTTCTTAGAGGGAAAAGGTCAGGTCACAAGCAAAATGTTTGTCTTCGCATAAGCATCAGTAGCTGATGTGTGTCCTGGTTCTATAGCTGAGGACAAGCCTAACTTATTCATTTACAGCTTCTTTTATTGCAGAAAAAGGAGTGGACGTGGGATGAGAGCAAGATGCTGGTGATGCAGGACCCTATTTACAGGTAAGAGCCCTCGAGGGCCCCTGGCAGAGCCCAGTGCCGTGCTCAAGAGGACGGCTGAGCCCCGGGGTACACCTGTCATCTGGAGCCAGCTGTCGCCGCATGGACACCAGGCAAAGTTAAACAATTTTCTATTGCCTTTCCCTTCTCAGACCTGTTGACTCTGTAGATGTAAGTACAAGAAGTGGGTCTGCCTTACCTTTAAGAATGAGAGGAAAATTATTCTTGTCATGTTGTATTCCACTTGTCTGAAGAATCTGTGAAGAATTTCTGCTTGGTGTTCAAATCTTTCAGTTGAAATTTTTGAGGCCTTTTCATTTTGTGCTAGTTTTGTCCTAACTGAAATTCCATAAAATTGCAAATATTTTAATCAAAATGAGAGAACTGAGTTTTGCCATCACCCTCTTCTCTCAATTTTTCACAGCTGTCTGCTCCACCTTCCTGTTCCTGAGCATAGATAAGGGATTTGTCATCGTTTGGGAAAGCATAGCGTAACAGATTTAATGTCCATAAATTAATAGACCTAAGTAAAACACCGAGAGTGTTACAATTCCTATAGAGAACAGACGATTGCCGTCAGCATATACTCCCTGACAGTGACATGTACGGGAACCAGGGCCTTCCCAGGAACCATAGCAGGACCTTGAATCATCAGTGTCCTTCTTCTGTCTTTGATCTCTGCTGACCAGTCCCCACCCCACCCCGCCTCCTTCTTGTTTTCTTCACCAGCAGAATGGGAATTGGCTCTTCTTTTGGGTTTGTGAGGACTTAGTTTTAGGTTTCGATTTTTTTCTTCTCTCAAATTATTGCTGTACCTCTGAAGGCAAAGTAGATGGCAAGCTTTCTAGTTAAAGAATAGATGCTGTGAAATGGAATTTACATTCATTCAATCATGTATATGTAGGAAACCCGGCAGGGCCCCCTCTGGGTTTTTGCCCAGAGCGGATGAATTGGACTCCACATGGGATGGCCATGAGAGAAAGCAGGTTTCTTAACAGGAGACGGGGTGTCTCAAATCTGCCATCCATTAAGGGTTTTTCTCATAGCTTTTATACTGGTTGAAACAAAGAAAGTTAATCATTAGGGTGACATTTCTAAGAAGGGTCCAGAAAAATTAGTTTTTGCTTTTCTCAGTTAATGTTAAGATGTGCATGGTACCTAGGGTCGGGCAATCTTGGGGTGATAAGGATGGGGGTTTGGTACGGATGTGAATATACAGATAATGACGGGTGGAGATACAGATAACGGAAGGCTGGGCGTAAAGATAACAAGTGAGGAAATGCATAGTTATACATTTTTTGGTGGCACTAAATCTGGTTAATGTTAAATATGGAGCTCTGCCTGCTTGTGAGGTACACTACATTGCCTTAATATTTAAGCTATACTGGCTTTTTCTTGTACTACGTATGTAAACTCATGCAAGGCACTGTGCTAGATAATTTTGTAGATTACTAAAATGTGTAGGTCATGGTCCCTTACCCTCTGGTAGTTTGGGGTCTAGTAGGGAAATCGAGTCACTGCTGTCCAAGCTAGGATGTCTGACAAAATGAATTTCTTCCTCTGTGTACCTGTAAAACTTTTTGTTTGTCTCTTGAAATAGTTGTTTAGTGTATCACTGTTACTTTTTTTTTTTTTTAATATGTCTGCCTTTTGCCACTAGCCAATGAGGCTGTTTAGGGAAAGAACCATGCTCTACTCAACTTTTGTATTTCTATTTATCAAGCCTGTGCCTGGCCCGTATGAAACACTGTATGTGTGATAGCTGGATGGGTGAATGTGTTGAATTAATATCTGAAAAATAACATATAAGTAATGTTATGGTGGTTCACAAGAGGGAATAAACACTTTCTGCTGGAGTGATGAGAAAAGGCAAGAAATATCGCATCAGAATGGGGATCGAAGAACTTAAATGGACAAATCTCTGTCTTTTGCATTTTGTTAAAGGGAAAGTTTCTTTTTGTGTTTTTTTTTTTTTTTTTTTTTTTTACAGTGATACCATTGTATTTAAAAGTGACCCATTTTTGGATGCTGGGCATGAATTTGAATCTTACCTTTCATGGTTAAAAGAAAAGATTCTCCCCCAAATTTTAATATATCCCAATCAATCTGCTCTTTTTCTTTTTCTTTTTTTTATTTTTTAAAACAGCTTTATTGAGGTAGAATTGACTTATAAAAACTGAATATATTTAAAGTAAATAATTTTCTGTTTTGCCATATGTACACTCATGAAACCATTAACTCAATCAAGATGATGAACATATTTATCAACCCCCAAAATTTCCTCATGCCCCATCCCTCTCATCCCTCCCATCTTCATCTCTCCCTCACCCCACCCTCCCCACATCCCCAGGCAACTACTGATTGCCTTTCTGTTACTATAGATTAGTTTGCATTTTCTAGAATTAAAAAATAATAAATGGAACCATATAGTATGCTTTTTTCTTCAGGGGAGAAGGGGTATATCTGGCTTCTTTCACTTAGCATAATTATTTTGATTCTTAATGTTGCATCTATCAATAGATCATCACTTTCCTTTTTTTTTTTTTTTTTTTTTTAAACTCAGTGGTATTTCATTGTATAGGTATACCACAGTTTGCTTAGTCATTCAGTTGCTGATGGACATTTTGGTGGTTTCCAGTTTTGAAATTAAAGCTGCTGTGAATGTTCATGTACAAGTCTTTGTAAGGACATATTCTTTCATTTTTCTTGAGTAAATACCCAGGAGTGGAATGGCTAGATCACATGGTAGGTGTAAGTTTAACTTTTTAAGAAACTGCCAAACTGTTTTCCAAAGGTGGTTGTACCATTGGCGATATATGAGCATTCCAATTCCTCCATTTCTTGGCCAACATCTGATATGGTCAGTCTTTTTTATTTTAGCCCTTCAAATAGGTGTGTAATAGTATTTCATTGTAGTTTTAATTTTCATTTTCCTGATGACTAATGATGTTGAGCAGCTTTTCATCATATTTATCATTTGTATATCTTTTTTGAAATATCTATTCAGATCTTCAGCCCATTTTTTTAAAAAAACAAATCAATTTTATTGATACATATTAATAAAGCATACAAGTCATCCAAAGTATACAATCAGTGGTTTTTGGTATAATCACATAGTTGTTTCAGCCCATTTTAAATTGGGATGTTTGTTTTCTTATTTTTGAATTTTGAGAGTTCTTTATAAATTCTGGATACAAGTACTTTATAAGATAGATATGCAAACATAATCTCCAGGTTTGACTTGTCTCATCTCTTAATAGTGCCTTTTGAAGAGCAGAAGTTTTAAATTTTGATGAAGTCCAATTAATTTTTTTTTTTTTTTCATTTTATGGATTGTGCTTGTGGTGTCATATCTAAGAAATCTTTGCCTAACTTAAGGTCACAAAGATTTTATCCTATGTTTTCTTCCAGAAGTGTAATAGTTTTAGGTTTTACTGTGTGATCCATTTTGATTCGGTTTTTAAAATACTGTGTGAGAGAGAGGTCAACATTCACTTTTGTGAAAATGGATATCCAGTTGTTTCAGCACCATTTGTTGAAAAGACTATTATTTCTCCACTGAAGTGTCTTTGCACCTTTGTAGCAAATCACTTGTCCACATCTGTGCGGTCTGTTTCTGGACTTTCTATTCTATTCCATTCGTCTTATTTTTATCTTGACAACAGTACTATCCTGTCTTGATTACTGTTTAAGTCTTGAAATCAGGTAGTGTTATTCTTCCAATTTTTTTGTTCTTTTTTCAGGGAGTTCTTTTGATTAGTGTCAGTATGGTATTTTTTTCCCCATCCATTCACCTTTAATAAGGAACTTTTTTTTTTGGCAGGGAAGAAAGAAAAACAGCAAAGAAATTTTAAATTTTAAAATGAATTTTCCTTTGGCCAAAAAAAAAAAACCCAAAACCAAAAACCCATACAGTAGGTTGTGGATATCTTATATTACAAATCTCTCTTCTAATTTATCAAAATTTAGCAACCTATATTTATGAACAAAGGAATGAACTTTAGTCAGTATTTTTTCAGTCCCCTAGATAATTTTTTTTCGTGTATTAAATTGTGAGGTTTTGGTCTTATATTTGTGTGAATTTGTATATGTATGTGTTACAGGTAGATAAAAGTGGACTTTTTTCTGAACTGTGTATGTTCATTTTACCATCAGTAAGAACACTTATCATCATGATAATATGCTAACATTTACAGGTGAGGTTTTCTTGGGTACAATTATTTTTTGCCTTTAAGAACCATTCTGGTTTGATTCATTAGTGCTGCTGGAGAACACATAATTGTTTATGGCTTTTATGAAATACTGAATTACTGAAACAATCTCTTTAGGGGAACTCCTCTATGGTAAATTACATTCTTCCTATTCCAAGGAAATGCCTTTCCCATGTTAATAATTGAGTTTCTGTTTTCATTAAGTCAAATTTTAAATGTAAGTCTTTTGCATTCCTCATACAGGATGACAGCATCCTGGAATTTTAAGAGGTTAAAAGGACTATGGTGGCTATTTAGTCCAATGCCCCAGTCATTATAGGATACCTTCTGTTTTTCTGAAGTGATTTTCTGTTAAAGTGTCCTTCGTTAAGTGAAAGCATATTTCTTTATATAATTGTCCATTTATTTTCTATCTATTTCCTCTGGAGCCACAAATATATAGATCTTATTTCTCTTTCCTTTCAATTAAACAATCCAAGTTCCTGAAGCCATGCTTCATCATATTTTTCTGAAAATATGTTAGAATTTACTGCAATACCCTAGATGCTGTCTTATCAGTATATAATATGGAGACACAATTTCACCCCCATGATATGAATTTTAACATTCATTTAAAAAAAAAAAGTGAGCTTGCACTATCATTTGCTTATTAGTTTCATAAACTGTGTTAGCTTCTAGGACATGGTGGACTTGTAGCTCAAAAATCCTTAGGATAGTCACAGTAATTGCTTTTAATCCAGATTTCACTCGATCTTTATTTCTGTAGTTTTCTCTGTTTTATGTTTTAAGCCTAACAGTAGGACTTTACATATATCAATGTTAAAATTGAGCCCATTCTTCAGAGTTTCTGAATTATGGTGAATCAGACTTCAATCAGGGAAGCCAGACCACTATGACTATTTACGGAATAAAGAATTTGCTATAATAGTAGACCCCACAATTGTGAGAAGAGCTGGGAAGTAAGTGGCCCAAAAAAGATCAGAGAAAAGCCGTTAGTCGGCCCTAGTGTGGATCATAAGAGTTTGCAGGCAGCGAGGTGCATTCACAGGCTCGCGTGGAACTGCAGAGGGGACAGGTGCAGAAGTCTGTGGAAGGTGGTTGGCGCCTCGTGGCTCCTGCCCCTGAGTCTGCAGGGAAGCTTCCGACGGTGGACCTGGGTTCACTGTTGCTCTGCAGAGCTGACAGTTGTGAAGGAGCGCTGGGTGCACAGCACAGAATGAGTTCAAACTGCAACTCGCTCGCCACAACATCTGTCCCTTACTGCCTCTAATGAGTGATGACATTCAGAGCAGAATGGCTGCCTTTTCACTTCCACTCCCAAATCTCCCACAAATTTCTCTTGTGGGCAGCCCTAAACTAGAGCTCTCCAGGGAAGAGAATACTGGAATCCAGAGTTGTAACTTAGCTGAATTGGCACACTACAAATCTACCACACCAGGTTCTAGGAACAGGCTAACCATCTTTCCTCAACTTCTGTTAAGTCCAAATGTAATAAGAATATTTTCCTCAAAGTCACTGATAAGGATGTTGAGTAGAACACAGCTTAGCATGGCAAATGAAGACATTGTTTTTATTCTTCCTTTAAGAGAGCATGCTGCTTGTATTACAAAGTTAAAAAAACTTGTTGGAGTAGTTGTATGGAGCTTTTGAATGTCAGTTCTCTCTGCCTTGGTGTCTCCTACCCTAAGCTTCGTGGGCAATGGTAGAATTAACTTGCTTAACTCATTCCCTAGGGGATTCTTGCTCCTTGATTCTAGGGATTAGACTGACAAGTAAATAAAATTCTTCAGGAGCTAGGCTGAAAGTAATTCTCCATTTGTGGTTTAAATGATCAAATCAGGTACAGTGTAAAAGGGTTCTAGCCAGGCCTTAGCAATCACGTTAATTAAATCCAAGCAGTTTTCGGGACTTGGGGGTTGTCCTGTGTGGCATTGCACCGACAGATGTAGACCATTTTACATCAGCATATACCATGCAGAACTGTGTGGGAGAGAGAGTGGTCTACGATGTGAACTGTGGTCTATGCTTGGTGGCAAGGCCCCAGGTTGTGTATATCCATTATGGGTGATGTGCCACATTGATGAAGGATGTTTGTGTGGGATGTTGTGGGAGGTGGGGAACATGGGAATCCCTGTAATTTCTGTGTAATATCTAGGTAATCTAAGCACCTTTAAAAAAAAAAAAAAATTAAAAAAAAAAAAAATATATATATATATAAAGAAAGGAAAAAAATCCAAGCAGTTGGTAAGATCATTGGAAATTAGAGAACGTGCACTCTAATTTTGGCCCTCTGCATTAACCCAAGCTTTGATTTTGTGCAAGTCAGACATATGTTATCCAGGGCTAACAGGGAGGGGAGGAAGAGGTGCATGCAGAGTAAAGGTGTATTGACTGCCTGCTGTGCCTTGTTCATTGTGCTAGGCACTAGGAAAGACAGTGATACATTAGTCTGGGTCTTATCAAGAGACAGAAACTGTGCAGGGACTTAAACAGGAGACATTTAACATAAAGAATTATTTACATCTACCTGTAATACGTAAAGAGAACTCCTAAGGGTATTCTGGGCTGAAGGAGAGTACCCAAGGAAGGACAAACTTGGATGGGAGACCCTTCCCCGAGGCTGGGGGTCAGACCTCTTTGTAGAAAGTCTGATTGCAGCCCACTGGATGGCAGAAAAGTCTGCTGGATTGTCCAGGCCAGAACTGGTCCCTAGGTGCTAGGAAAACAGGAAGCAACCTCTGGGGTTAGTCTCTCTGCTGTTTGGTAGAGTCAGTAAATGTTCTCTCTGAGTTGTGAAGAGGACTTTCCAAAATCTATGCTGTCCTTCCAAAATCAGAGATCTCCCAGATAGAGGTGACTTGACTCTATAACCTCCTTTCCTATAAACCTCCTCAGGACCTGAGTCCCCAACTCAAACCCTGGTGTGCATTCCTTTCTTTCCATCCCCTCTAGACTCTGGAAGGGGGGGGACCAAGGGACAAAGGGTCATGACTGCTAGGACAGATGTGCAGACTTGGAGCTGGGGCCACTTCTTTGCTTAGGATAATACCTACACTTCTCATTTTCTAAGTGACTTATAAGTAACAGGGTGACTACCTGTGCCTTCTCCGTATTGTTTCAGTAGGAATGGCTGACTTCCCTCCCCTAGCCTCCCATTGCTGAGCTTCTTGAGGGGATTCTGCCAAACTGGGAAAACTGACAACCAGGTCTCTAGAGACAGCCCATCCTGTCACTCTCTCCCTAACTGCTTCTCAGATCATTTCTGGGCCAGTCTATCTGAAGGACATGAGTGTCCATTGCTCTAGTCTTGAGTGATGTTTCACATATAGTTGATATTTTTATTCTCTCCAGCTTCAAAACCTTTCATAGACAGCACCTTTTCGTAAATACTCTTGAGCAGGAGTTACCCAACTTTTTAGATGGAGAAATGTATGAACTAAGAGAGGGAAGGAAATATCATTCATGCTGTCTGGTTTCAATTAGTTCCCCAGGGCTGCTCTGCAAGCCCCTATTTGCTCCAGATAGAACTTCCACTCACTAATGTCCAAGTCCTTTCATCCTCTTCAAGCCACCAACTCTGTATGCTCTCAGTCTCCGTAGATGCCCCCCTTCCTCTGTGAGATTCCTCGGCTTTCCTTCTGTAACTCAGTACATCCTTGGTCATCGCCTACTACCCTTCCGTCTCCTGCCTTTCTGTGTTCTGGGTCCAGCTTCACTTGTTTCAAGTACCCTCACCCCAGTCTCCTGTCTCCTGCCCTCCATGGACTCCCTCACTTTCCTTATAAATATACTCAGTTCTCTACTATCCTCAAGTATCCTCCCCCATATCCTGCTAACCCCACTCAAAAGCACATATTCTATCATCCCCCTCTCCTTCCCACAGCCCTGGCTACATGTGTTCATCAGTGCCCACCATCTGGCAGTTCCTTGCAGTCTGGCTTTGATTTCCACCACTTCACAGAAACTGCTCCCTCCGTGTTTATCGTGCATGTTCTCCAAGTCGCCGAGCATTTCCTAGGTTCTCCTGCACCTCTCTGCAGTACCACCCTCCTCTTTCTCTTGCTTCTCCTATTTCTGTTTTTTCAATCTTTTGCTTTCAATCCTGCATAGTTATTTGCCATCATCTTCCACCATTCTTTTATCTTTCCTTAATGCAAGGTCTGCGTTTTAGTCTTTTATCTCTTTATAGGCTTGACAAAGACCTTTGTGCTTAGTAAGGCTCAGTAAACACCTGGAATGGACAGTGGGCCCCGGCAAGGGACTACTGACCTCTGATTCCTGTGACACCTCCTGGCTCTAAGTCACATCCATACGTTAGCACACACATCCAAGACCTTCCTTTTCTTCTCTCCTTCCCTCTTCTCTTTCAGCCCCTCATCTCGTTATTGTTATGTCACTACATAGGAAACACCAGAAATGCAAAGATAAGTAAGACGTAGCCCATGTCCTCAAGCTTCTCACTCTGACTTCTATGTTTGTGGTGGTTTTCAGATAAATGTTCAGGAGAATATGATTGAGGCATAAATTTTTAAATTACCAAACAAGACATGCTTGTTACTAAAAATAAGGTAGTAAAGACGTTTTATAAAGGAAAAGTGAATGTTTTCCTCTTTCAACACCTACACTTACTCCTAGAACCATTCCATATGCAAATATAGAGGCGTTTATATTTTTCACAAAATCGATTATTCAACATGTATTTCTATAGTTGGCCTGTTTTTCCCTCAGTACTACGTGAAGAATTTCCTCCCACATCTTTACTTACAGTCTTCACATAATGGCTTTTGGCTCAGAAAGCACCAACATTGCTGCTTTAGGAAGTTCGTTCTGGTCTGGAATGCAGTGTGCCCCAAGTGAGGAGAGATGCACGTCAGAGAGAGGAATGAAGCAGAGATTGCCGCAGTCCTCTGAGTGTAATGGAGGAGTGTCTGGGTCTAGGCAGGTGGGTGATGGCAGTAGAAGTGCATCGAAAGAGGCCAGTCTGTGAGCTGTTTTGAGCATGTATCATTCAGACTAGTGGCAGTCTGAATATAGAGAGTAAATGAAGGACAGTCATCTTATTTGGGGGAGAGAGTAGGCCCCAGGAGCTTCATCTTGGCTCTTCAGTAGTTTTACCTCTGCTCTTTTTGACGGCTTGCTGCCTCTGGTGGCACCCCACTTGGATTATTAAGTTCAATCATGACAAAAGAATGAAAAGTGGTGTCATGGTAACTATTTTTTTCATTAAAAATTTTTATTAAAGTATGTCATACACGAACATACGTAAACAATAAGTGTATAGTAAAAGTTGTGAACTTACAAAACAAACATGCATAGCATCATTCAGGGCTTCCATCATCATCCCACCACCACCCTCTTGCACTGTTGTGAAACATTTGTTACAAACTATGAAAGAGCATCAATAGAATATTACTGCTAACTATAGCCCATATTTTACAATTGGTGTATTTTCCCCCCTGCCCCCGGATCATTAATACCCTGTGTTAGTATTATATCTTCTATAGTTCCTGAGAGTATGTTTTCATAGTTGTCCTTTTAAACACAGACCATCTTCCTCCACTGGATTCCCTGTGTTATACAGTCCCACGCTTTGTACAGTCCAGTCAAAGTGTATACTCAGTGGCTCTCATTTTCATCACAGAGTTGTGCTCTCATCACCTCCATCAATTTTAGAATGTTTTCATTACTCCAAAAGGAAAAATCTCATCCCCCCTTATACCTACTATTGTTGTCCACTAGAATTAATATAAAACCTTCTTTGCCATTGCTGCAAAACTGTTAGAATATTACTTACTATTGTCCATAAGTTACATTAGTTGTAATTTTCCCATGTATCACCATATTTTTAACACATTGTAAAAGAGGGACATTCTTATATTTATACTATTAACTACAGTCTTCGTCCACCACTGGAATCACTGCTATTGTCCCTGGGTTATCCTCTAGCTTCCTTTCAATTGACATTTACGTCCCTAGACTACTCCTTTCTGCCACAATCACATTTATAAATCAGCAGTGTTATACTCACTATAATGTCACAGTAACTTTTAACATGAGCTCCACAAAGGAAGGACCACACCTGGTTTGTCCACTCCTTATCTTCAGTACCTGGAACGGGCCTTAGTGCACAGTGAGTGCTTAATAAACCATTACCGCGAGACAAAGTGAGGGCAGGCTTGATCCACTTGTCTGCTGCACTAAAATGTCCATTTCAAACCCCAAGGAAAAGTCCTTCCAGAACACTGGTGAAGGGTTTCGAGAGATAAGTAGCCATTAAGCTTAACCATGGACCCCCTTCCTTGGTGGCACAGCCCAAGTGAGGCACAGAGCTGGCAAAGAGTGAGTAGACACAGCAGAAAGCCGAAGGCAGCAGCCAGCCCAGTCAAAGCTAAATCTCTGAATGGGTCTCTCTACACCTGGCCTTAGAGGGCATCTTTTACACTAATAACGATGAAAAATCCAATTACATCAAATTTGAAAACATCACATAATTAAACATTCCTTCCAGGGAGGGAATTACCTGTGGAGGAAGAAACGGGAACACCAAGAGGCAGGGAAACCAGACCTGGTCCCATATCTACTACTAGATGACTAGCTGGTTTCAGATTTCATTGCTCTCTGCTTCATTGTCCCCTTCTCACATGTGGAGAGGGAATATATTTAGTACCATATAATTTGTGCAAAGCATTGAAAAGTCTCAGATGGGAAAGTGCTGTACAAAGTAACATGGACACCCTTCTCTTGACTCTTGCCTGCTGTTGAGGAGTCTGTGGCCTGGGTGCCTGTCAGGTGGTCTTGACCTTTTGTGGGACCCATGCCATTGAGAATTCAGTGAAAACTGTGGCTCTTTCCCTAGAAAGCTTCATTCCTGTACACACTTGCAGAATTTAATTTTAGAAAAATTCATGGATCCCTTACTCCTGAGGGTTCATGAATGCCAAAGTAAGACTCCCTTGTGCCAGTAAACACTGTAAGCCATCTTTGAAGATTTTGCATGTAAAGCTGAAAAGGTTTCTCACTGCTGTCCTACTTGTGAAGTAGGAGTAGGAAGAGAAAAAAACCCCAAAACAGTCTAGCTTACTTAATAATTTAATGTTTGAAGGATTAGTGGATTTTACTTTTCTAGCTCAGGAAGCAATTGCATCTTGTTAGAGGAGTCTTATTGCTCAAAGTCAACCAATCTCATATTGGTGGGTTTCAGATCATTTAAGGTGAGGGTTGGTATTGGAGCAGCCTTCATGGTTCCCCTAGTGTCTATAGAATCACATTGGTTATGGGGAAGTCACCATCCTGTGCAGGTGAGGGTATGTCAGGGCCATGTAATGGCCAGGGCAAGGGTCTTTGTATAACCAACCTAAACCCCAAAGGCAAATAGATAAAGGTTGCTCTTGATTTGGAGCTGTAGCCCTATGTCTGACAAACCATATTATTCATAGTAATAAATAATCTCCATATGCTCTAAATACTCTAGGATTGTTATTGGACACAGTCATAGCTTGAGAAGTGGCAGTTCAGACATTCTGCACTAAAACCCAGTCTAGACACTGTGTTGTAGTGCCCTGTCCTACAGCCTGGCTGGGCAAGCCCTCTGGGAACTCCTCCTCATGTCTTGGCACAGTTTGGAGGAAGGGTGGTGATATCACATCTGGAAGAGTAAAGGCAGGATGTGATCCTGAGCTACCTTTCTAGTAGCACAGGCCTCACACTGTGGCAGTGAGGATGGCCAGATGGAATTATGCATAGAAACTGGGAAAGATATGATGGATGGGATGGGATAGGTTAGATTGTCTGCAAGTCCCTGGACCTTAATCAGAAGTCCCAGAAAAGCCAGCTGTTGAGTTACAGCTTTTCCCCGTTGCTGGCAACAATCATACTTAAACCATGACTAATTGATGAATACTCAGTTTGGTTTAATAATTCTGCCTGTCAAGTTCTTACCCATCTTTCAAGGTCTATTTTAAATACCATGTCCACTAGGAATTCTTTACTGATTTTATCCCTACCCCCACAATGGAGATCTAATTTCTATTTCTCCATTGGATCCTAAAGCTATATAGCCCTTAAGTTCATCCTTGAATTGTGGTTATTTATCATTTTTAGTTGGGCCTGTATCATTCATTCACCTTCGTGTCTCCTTGACCACTGTCTTACATATAACAGTGGTCATTACACATTTGTTAAGGTGACTTGATTTCTTCTCAAAGGCCTTGCAGATTTCTCAGGAAGTGGGTATACTCATGGAATAAACTTTTGTTGAGGAATGAACGAATGAATGAATGAACGAACGAATGAATGAACCAACTGACCAACCAACTATCCAACCTACAAACATTTGTCGAGCACTGAGTATGACCTGTATATGAAGGTATTTGGGGAGGATGTCAAAAAATATTTACATCAGAATATCGTAATGTAATATCAGAATATATTGAGCAGTATATAAATAACCATTTAAAAGGCAGCTTTGCAGTTGGCAACACTGAGAACAAAGGGAAGTCAAATAATCTTGGTCAGCTTTGCTCAGGGAGGGAACTGAACACCTCTTGATATGGGGGGATTATCCACTAAGCGAGGCTGCCTTCCTTACGGTGATCAAGGATGCTGGCCCTGCTCTCCGTTGTTGCTGTGCAGTTAGCTCTTTGCTTGAGGGGCTGGCCATCTTTTTTGTGGATTTCCTTGGCCTTTAACTTCATCTCTTGTCCCATTTGTTTCAGTTTCTCATGATATTTCATAACTATCAGAGGACATAGGAGAAATGAAACTATAATAAATGGTAAATGTGTTCATCTTGTTCTTATGAATGGCCCCAATAAAAGGTTTTTTGGAGAAGATCAAAGAGAACCTGAGAAGGGCAGCTTCTGATGGATGTGATCTGCATGTGAGCTCATTGTCTCCCCATAGCACGTAATTAATTGTTGAAGGTGGTCTTGCCTGCTGGGGTAAATGGGTATTGCTAGTGCATTTCCTTCCGGAGTTGGAATGGCCATCTAGGCAGTGGCCAATGGTCTGATCCATCCTGTCCACACATCCAAACGCTGTTTAAAAATAAACATGTGTATGTATAAATATATATGTATATATGTATGTGTGTGTTTATATATAACACACAAACATCTATCTTGTGTGGTGTGAGTGTATGTAGTATGTAAGAAGAAAATGTTTTCTTTGCAAAAGCACTAGATCCAAATCTCTCCCAATTGCCTTTGTTCACTGATGGGAAGGGCAAAACCCTAAGGAAACAATTAAGCCTGTCAGGTGCTTTAGCTGAAGAAGAAGAATCTGACAAGCTAAATGTAAAAGAGAAACTGCAAGTGCTCATAAACCAGGCCCCAAGAGAGCCTTTAGTATCTCTGGCTGGACCTGCCCACCCCTTCCATTACCCTTTCTGCACCCACCCTCCATTCTCCATGTATTTACATAAGCCCCATCCCTCAGATTGTCAGAGCCAGGATGAATTAATACATACCTCCTCTCTAAGAAGATGGCAGCAAAATGTTCCTGATTGCATGCACTTTCCTTTTGATCCATGTCACATTTCCGGTAGTTGTCCCCACCCTTGGGAAAGAGAAACAAATAATAGGTGAAATGCAAGTCAGGAGCTGTTAAACAGCGTTTTCTTTAATCAGGATACTTTACTAAAAAATTATACCGACTTCTCGTTTCATTCAACTCTTCCTACATCAAAACAGCCTCAACTTTCTGGCAGGGAAAGGCTTACTTCAGAAAGGGAACCAAAAATGCTCTCTAAGAAAGGGAGAGAGACAAGCCAGGGGTAGGACTGGCCCCCACCTTTGGGACAGGTTCACAGTGCCCTCTTGATTGAGTCAGAGGAAACACTGCTGTCACTCTTCGGAGGTGAACCCCCGTGCCGCTTGGGCCCTGTGTCTTCTGCTTTCTCCACCTTTATCTTGAGCCTTCATTTTCTCTCTCTTTCTCCTGGATCTTGAGGCTCTTTCTGTTTTGTCCTTTTTTACCCTATAAATAGGCTCAGGTTTCCCCATCCTAGAAAGAGACGATATCCCCCAAGCTTACCACCGCTTCTTGCCCTTTCATTGCCAAACTTTTGGGAGTATTTGCATTTTCTGTCTGTATTTCCAAAACTCCTACTCATTTTCTAGCCCATTATACTTTGATTTCCCATGCTACTACGGAGATGGCTCTTGCTATTGTTGCCAGGCATACTTTAGTTGCTAAATCCTTGGCTCATTTTCAAGGCTCATCCCAGTCAGTGCCTCTGAAGCACTTAATCCCATGGACCTTTCCCTCCCTCTTGGGATCTCGTCTCCCAGAGCTTCCGTGGTGGTTTTCTCATGTTCCTCCTTTGAACTCCTGGTCTTTGGCTACTCAGTATTTTTGCTAGCTCTTCCCGTTCTGCCATTTAAATGGATGTTAACAGATTCTCTCGTTGAGCCCTTTCCCTTCCTATTCTGCTTGCTCCTTGGGGGATCTGAGATTTCCCATGGCTTCAACCGCTATCTAAGTGAGTAACTCCCAAGTGTGAGTCTCTCTCTCCCTGATCCCTTATTTCCAGCTGCCTCCTATGCAAGTCCATCTGAGTGCTTTCCTGGCCACTCAAAGTTATAATGTCCACAAACACAGTCCTCTTTCCCTGGTCCCTCAACTTCCTTTTCCTCCCAGTTAATGTTGATCCATCCAACATTAACCCAAGTTACACAAATCAGCATCTTCCCCTTCCCCTTCCCTGTCCTCATATCCAGAGAAATGATTCTTGAATCCATCTCCTTCAGTCCATTATCACTGCCACTGCCTCCATTGGGCCTTCATTATTTCTTGCCTGGACTCAGGCTAATCAATATGGCTGTGCAGACTGTGCCCTGTGTAACTCAAGGGTGCCATTTACTTTACCCTGTGCCTGGACTTACCCAAACTCTAATCCTCGTGACAGCTTCCATTTTTGTAGATGAGAACATTTAGATTAAAATACTCACCCAGGGCCTCCCTGTTGTAAGCAGCGGGACAGGGGTTTGAGTACAGTGCTTCTGACTGCCAAGCCTCAGGTCCAGATTCTTCCCATTCCCCCAGTCATCCCATATTGCAGTAGCCTTTCCATTGGCCTCCCTTCTTCCTCCATTCCTCCAATTCATCCTTCACACCACCTTGATTGCAGCTGTGGTGTTCCCATGCTTCTAGTCCACAAGTGCATCTGAGCTCTGCGGCTGGGCTCTGACAGGTAGCCCTGGTCTCCCTCTCTATTCCCATTCCTACTAGTCCTCCAGCAGTATCAGTGCTCCCCTCTTACCCCAGCCCCAACCTTTCCATGCACAATTTCCATTGCAAAGAATGCTCTCCCCTCCTCTGTCTGTGATGAAGAACTTTCCTTTGACCCACAGATCCTTTCTCCACCCCTCTATCCTGCCCAGCCCAGGGAGGCTGGCCTGTGTGGACCACACTAGCAGGCTGCATGCGGTTTTCTCTTTCTCTGGGCTCTGGGAACTGCCCTTACCCTTTTATTCCTTATGCTGTGTGCTCCTTGAGGTACTGCACTGACCCTCTCCGGTTTCCCCATACTCTGCCCTCACCTTTGTAAATAGTCCTTTTTAAAATTCTCCTCAGGTTACTTAAATTATGTGTTTCCTGCCAGGAATCCTGACTGATATGTTCCCCACCCTGCAATCCCTGCCAGTGTCCACACATTCTACAAGAAGCACCTCAGACAGCAGCCCACTGTGCAGCTTTCCCAGTTCCCACAGGAGGTGGCTGCATCCTCCTCCTCGTTTAGTAGCACTCTGTTCCACTGCTCTGCACTTGCCTCATTTTATCAGTGCATTCAGTTCAGGGGGAGGCCCTGAAACATGCTTAGCTCGGTATCCTAGGAGAATCTGATATGGGGCCCAGAGAAGGGGGTGGTACAGAGTAAGGTGTGCATTTCTTGGAATAAATGTCATGCTGAGCCTCTCTAAGGCATTATAATCCCTTTAACAACTGCTCTTGGGTAGTGGAGAGACAAGAAAAGATAGCTTTTGACAGACCACAAATGAAAATAAGAAATCTCAACCAGACCTCCTTTCTTCACAGCCTTCTTGCATCTCTGTCCCCATGTTCCTGGCCACTGCAGTCCTCCCAACTCACCTCTTCCCCAGACTCCCAAGTAAAAGCAGAAGACTTTTAAAAAGTGATTGGAAACTTGAAATGGTTCAAATATAAAGTCCGTTTATTTTTCCCATTTTGATCCATGTTTCAGCCAACCACCCAAACAAACTGTTGGCACCTTTTCTAACCCCTCGAGTTACAACAGTGAATCTAGAATGTCTGCTTAGTGGGCCCATATCAATACATTCCACCTGATCCAACTTTCTATTCCTTTCACCATTATCCTACACCCTTAATATTCATTCCCACACATATTCCCCTGATTTCTGTTTATATAGTTTGGAACAACCATGCACTTCTTTTGGAGTATAGTGCACCTTTCTCATGGTCACACTTTGTACCTCATCTTTTTGGGGACTGTTGGGACACTTCAGCCTAGTTACAGGTCTGGAAGAAGAGAGAGGTGGTGGGGGTAGGTAGTAAGAAGAATTAGCAGTGACTTGCAAGCCAGCTGTCTCAGTTTCATCTGGTGAAACATGGTTAATCTCTTCAGAAGGAGGTGTGAAGGCTGGTCCTCAGGGTAGGCAATTACAGGTTTATCAGGTACAAGTCAGGCTAATCTAGATGCAGTGTGACTGATCCCTTAGGGCAGGCTTGAGGTCAGGTGGGTCAGGTGGCTGATTCCTCAGGGTGGACTAGAGGTGAGGTGGATGCTTCCTCAGAGCAGACATTATAGGTTCATTCAAAAGACTCAGCAGAATCTAGGGTTCCAGTGCCACACCGTCATCATCATCAGCCTGTATGTCCCCACTCCAGTTTTCAGGATCCCATTTCTTCCCCACCAATACCCTACCTTTAACAGTGGGCACCCTGCAAGGTTGGGAATTCAATTTACATTGAAATTCAGCCACTCACACAATGGGACTCTGGGTCTGGTATTCAGAAATCTTCAAGTCGGCAGCTACAAGAAATAAGAATTTCTTTCAGGACACACACAAAAACTTTCATGTCCCTCATGTGGTGCTTAAGCTGGGAATTTGAAGCCTTGAGCTCATCTCTTTAACAACTATATCCAGCCTATTTAGGAACAACATCATTATACTTAACTACATAAAACTCTGCTAAGGTATCAAATAACTGTCACACTGAACCTTGCCTCTTATAAGCATTTGAGTAGCTGTATCCAATGGTGATATTTCATGTATCTCTATTGCCAGTTCCCACTATGAAGTATCAGTGCCACCTTGATCATTGGAAGTAGAGTCATCAGTGCCTTTTAATCTAATCAGATTACAGAACCAATTCCCCAAACCCCAGAACCAACTCAGAAATCTCATCTTTAAGATTCTGTTTCTCAGGAACCACTCTCATATTATTTTTATCTTATCTGAATTGGTCAGGGTTCTCCAGGGAAACAGAACTGACAGAATCTTTGTGTGTGTGTAAATATGAGGTTTATTGTCGGTATTGGCTCACATGACTGTGGGTACTGGCAAGTCTGAATTCTTTAGGGCAGTCTGTAAATTGGGAACTCCCATGAAGGTTTCAAAGAATTCCCTAGAAGAAGCTGTCTGGCCGAACTAGGGAGAGAAATTCTGCTCTCTGACTGCTGAAATCCTCAGTTCTCCCTTTAACTGAATGAATGAGACTCCTCTCATTGCTGAAGGCAGTCTCCTTGGTTGGTTGTAGATATAACCAGCCATAGATGCATCAACCAACTGATGATTTAAATCCACGAAATACCCTCACCGTGTAACAGGCCAATGTTTGACCAAACAACTAGATACCATAAATTAGCCAAGTTGATACATAACTTAACCATCATAGTTGTTGTGAGGATTAAATGAGTTTTCAATGTTAAGTGCTTAGAGCAGTGCCTGACATGTGATAAACATACAATTAGCAGTTACTCTTATTTGATCACATCAATTTAGTAAACTTTTTTTTAGCACTTACCATGTGCCAGCCACTACTTATAAATTATTTCACTTGATTATCCTGACAATGCTGTGAACCTGTTCTCATCCCGTTTTGTTTTTTTTAAGATTTTATTTATTTATTCATTTATCCCCCCCTTGCTGCTTGTGCTCGCTGGGTCAGCTAACCACGCCGTGCCGGCGGGCTCCCGGGACCTCCCATGTGGTAAACGGGAGCCCTACTGATTGAGCCACAGCCGCTTCTCATCCCGTTTTGCAGTTGAGAAAGCTGAGGCTCAGAGTAATAAGTGGCTTTGAAAAAGTAGAGGAGCTAGAATCTCAACTGAGGACTTGCAACTCTCACAGTGGTTTCCCGTTGTAAAAGCGGATTGAATAAAGGAAGAGTATGGACCTTTGTTAATGCTTTATTTTGCATTGAAAAGATTTATGCCTAACCCCTCTCCACATGCCACTCGAAGGGAAAGTATCCCTGTCTTAAAAACACCAGGGTACATTGTTCATGGAGATAAGGAGGGGAAGAAAAAACTTTTTAGGCGAGGCTTCCCCAGCATATACCAGTTAAAGTACGCCCCTTCTGTTTTGGTGTGTTGGTTTTTTCTCTGTGCTCTGAGTCTGGGATGGAAGTTGTTTCCCTAAGTAAAGTCTTCAGTAAACCTGAGGTTCCTTCAAAGTGTGGGAAAGTGGGGCTAACCCAAGAAAATGTGAACAAACTAAATGTGTGAACCAAAAACAACAGAGAAGCCTAGGAGAAAGGCTTGGCAGCTTATGATAATGGATTTGGTTTTTGAAAACTAGCAGCAGGTGACAATTGTTTTGGAGATATTAACAGTGTTGGAGCAGAGGCGGTAAAGCCTTGAAGTAATTTAAATGATTTAAGGACTTGTGTTGTTTTGCGAGGGATATCTGGCCTGTCCCCACCCCCCCTCCTGCGCTCCCCACTTCCCTCCGCCTGTCAAGTAGTGATTGAGAGTAAATTAATTTAGCACAGTGCTTGGCATTTAGAGGGTCTATATGATGGATTGTGGTTGATTCAAATAAAGCAGGATAGGTTTTAGTGGGACATAAGAAAGAACTTCTTAGCAGCTGTGAAATTAAAACATAAATTAACTGCTGAGAGGCTGTGAGAGCGTCTTAACTAGACTTTCAAAAGATAAATATTTGTTTGTCTGGATCTTACCAGATTTTACAACTCAATTGATTGCTTATTTTTCACTCTAGGTACACAGTAGATCTTTGTAATAATAATTTAGACATTCATATAATTTTATTCCTTTTGAAGAAACCTTAGAAACCAGGCCTTCTGAGGATAACATTTCTGTACCCACAATCAAGCAGATAGGCTTGACTCTCTCTTGAGGTCTCTCCCTGCCCTGGAATCCCAGACTTCCTCCCAGACCATCCTGTGGTGAGGGAGGTCTGTGAAATATGGCCTAGTCAGGGTGACAAGCAAGTCTTGGACAATGTCCCAATACCTAGGACATCTGAAGAAATAAGTCTGTAAAGAAGGAGACCAATTCCAAGATGGACAGTGGGCACCACTTCATGAATTTCTCACCATTCCTTTATGCCAAGCAACAGCCCTGAAAGAGTGAAGTCTGACAGAGGCAGTCATCAAATCAAGAATGGCTAACATGAAGAATGAAGATGGTCATTGATATAACTTCTAATAAAAGAAAACCAGCTGAAGTTATAAAGAGCCCTGGGTCAGAAGTGGGAGGAAAAATGTAATCAGAGGAAAGTAGTAATAAGAGGGAAAAATGGCCCAGATGAAGGACAATGTTGTGATCTGATGCTTAGTTTAAAAATAAATAAGAGGCGGGGGCAGGGGGAAGAGTGATCGATGGGCATTGATAGAAGTGTGGAATTGTGTTTCTGCACCAGTATTTAGGCACCACACTTGTGTATGTTGGGGTGAGTGTGGGAGGTGGTCAGTGCTACAGCTTCTGGTGTGAAAGCATTGCAGGGGCCTCCCTCTAACCTACTGGCCCTTGTAATGCTCTCCCCAGGCCTTCTGAGGAGAACACATTCCTTTGGGGGGGGCGGGGGAGGACGCCCAAATCACACAGGCTGCTTAGGGGCTCACTGTTCTATGGGCAGGAGGAATGCTGAGGTGCCTTCATAGCTGGATCTCACTCATTTGGCCTTGGGCCACAGGATGGTGCTGATTTCTGTCTTCTGCATATGTTGCATGGTGTTCCTTGCTCTCCCAGAAGTTTTGGACTTCTTGGTTTTGTTGCTACCATCTGCAAATTATTTGGTAGCTGATCTTTTCCGGTGAGATTTCATCTCCCTTTCTCCCTGTGGGGTGTCTTTCTGGGTTAGGGATGGCCAAGCCTTCCAGGACCACAAGAGAAAAATCTCTCTGCCATATTCCAACTGGACAAGCCCCAGGTAGATAGTGAGGTGCTTCTAGTTGGCATTCTAGGTTTGTTTCCACAGTTTTAAGCACTTTTACAGTACTTAATGGGTGATAGTATATTTGCCTTATAACCACTCTGAAGAATGTTTTTATTATTCTCACTTCATGGATTAGGAATTAAGGATGAGAGCAGAAAAAGAGTTTGCTTGAAGCCATGTGGCAGATCCCAACACAGGCCTAGACCCTCTGCCCCCAGGTCCTGTGTTTTGTGCTGCTGTGAGAGAGAATCCCAGGCCAGATTCTGGGTGGGCTTGATGAGACTCAGCAGGTCTTGATCAGGAAGGGGCACAGGGGCACCTCTGTGGAATTTGGAGAGGGGAAGTATGGATATGAGCTCAGGGAACCTTGTAGGTGACTCAAGACCTTTCACATTCTTTGTGGCCAGGTAATTTCTAAAGTCAGCAGGCAGTCCTCATGGAGGTGAGGGCATTAGGGTAGAATACTAATATCTCAGAATGTGGCCATGTCATTTTAGAGTTCTTCATGTTCAAAGAGATGGACAATGGCAGAGACCATGAAGAAAAATTAGGTCACTATATTGATTCATTAAATATTCTTTGGAAAGTACAAAATATGGAAGGCAGAGTTTAAAACGAAGGCAGAAGAAAAAGCAAAGGAACAACCATTATGGAGACAATCAAAACTCTGACTGCATTGGGTCTCTGGAAAAGGCCCTGATGAATGTGATTGCAGAATCTTGATTGATTGCCTTTGCAAAGTCATGGGAAATGGATGAGATAAGAGAGGATTACCAGAAACATATTTGCACACCAATGTTCATAGCGGCATTATTCACAATTGCCAGAAGAAGGAAGCAACCCAAGTGTCCATCACCTGAAGAACGGAGAAATAAAATGTGGTTTATACATACAATGGTATATTTTACAGCCATGAAAAGAATGGAGTCCTGATACATGTGATAACTTGCATAAACTTTTAAGACATCATGTTGAATGAAATATGCCAGACACAGTCAAATATTGCATAATCTCACTGATTTTAAGCAATTAGAATAAGCAGACTCATAGTCAGAATCTAGAATATAGGTAACCAGGGTTGAGGATAGGGAATGGGAAGCTAAGGCTTAAAATGTACAGTGTTCCTGTTTGCAATGATGGAAATGTTTTGGTAATGGATGGTGGTGATTGTAGCACAGCATTGTGACCACAATTAGCAGCACTGGAATATATATCTGGATGTGTTTAAAAGGGGAAATGTTAGGTTGTTATATGGTAACAGAATTAAAAAAAAAAAAAAAAAAAAAAACCAAACCCATGGATCTATACTACACAAACAGTGAACCTTAAGTTAAACCATGGACTTAAATAGTACAATTATAAAATCTTTTATCATCAATGTAACAAATGTTCCACCTAATGCAAAGTATTGGTGTTGGGATGGTGTATGGGGATCCTGTATTTTATGCATGATTTTTCTGAAAACCCACAACTTCTCTAATAAAGAAAAAAAAAAATTAAAGAGAAAAAAAGAGAAGATGAACAGAATAAAACTTGCTTTGTAGAAAGAGGAAAATCTGGGTCCAGGAATTACAGACTAGTTAACTTGTCATTGCCCCTGGGCAAAATTCTAAAAAGGATCATTAAACATATGGTCTTTGAGAAGCAGGAAGAGGAAAATAGTGATCACCATGAGCCAGTCCTAAAAACCAATTACCCCAATACTCTTAGGAAACCTGCCTTGAGAACTAGCAGTTGTACAAACTAGGTTTAAATGTTTGAGTTGACCCCAGCCTGAACCAGCAGTACTGGACTATAACAAACAACATAATTAGGTATGTGTTGCTAAAAATTTAGTTTTCGTGCATAGAAAATATTTATCCAAATATACTCCATGCTTTTCAGTGCATTCAGTTTTGTGAACTACATTTTAGGAGAGTTATTAGCAAATATGAATGTGTACAGAAAAGGCTAACAAGGAAGATGGAACTCATATTGACCGGACAAGCAACCTGCCACATTTTGGGAATTGTGTTAAATATGGTATGTGTGTGTGTTTTAATATTTAAAACCGCCCTATGAAGATGTTATTAATACATGTATTTTTAAATGAGGAAGCACAGTCTTAGGACAACTGAGTAATTTGCCGCAGGCCAGCAGCGAGAAAGTGGGAACGCTAAAACCTGAAACTGAATCTTTCTCATCCTAAAGCTGTTTCCACAATACACACCTTCTAGAGCAATAAGTGATCTGGAAAATGGCCTGGTTGAGGAACTCTTGAAGGAAGAGGCAGTGTTTCACTTTAAAAATGAAAGGAGTGTAGGGAAGCGGTTGTGGCTCAAGCAATTGGGCTCCCGTCTACTATGTAGGAGGTCCATTCCAAGGTTCGTTTCCCGGGGCCTCCTGGTGAAAAAGCAAGCTGGCCCGAGCAGCAAGCTGGCCCGCGTGGAAAGCTGGCACAGCAAGACGACGCAACAGAAAGAAACACAGAAGAGAGACAATAAGAGATGCAGCAGAATGGAGCTGAGATGGCACAAGAGATTGAGCAGCCTCTCACATAGTGGTGGTTTCCAAATATTCAGATGGTTGCCGTTTGGAAGAAGGATTAGCTTTGTTCTCTAAGGCCCCAAAGGACAGAACTAGAGCAGTTGTTTTGAAGGACTAGTAGTAGTTACTGTTATCAACTGTTTGCTCTCAGGTAATCCATGTGTGCATTCATTCTTTAAACCCCATGGATCAGATAGGGTATCATGAGCATCTTTATTTCACAGGTGAAGAACCAGACTGAAATCAAGGTATTGCTCAGGGTCTCACAGCTAGTAAGTGCAGAGCCTGGACTAAAATCCAGATCTGTCCCACCACAGGGCTAGTTTTCTCAGCCATTTTTCTCTACTGCATTCCTGTTGATACATTTCTATTCAACATAAGGGAAATGTTTCAATAATTAGAACCTCCCAAAAAGGGCATGGATTGCCCGTCCCCGAGAGAAACCCTTAACGACAGGGATGCAGGGTTGGATCCAGGCCAGATGCTCTCACAGCTCTCTTTCTACTCTAAATCCCACCCCACCCGCCATGGTCCTAAGTGAAACAAGCTTGTCACTAAGTTAACAGTCAGAGAAGGGGTGGGAGTGTGTGTGGGGGTGACACTCAGTCTAGTGGTTCTTTATCACTTTGCCAATAGGAATCCCAACTTGTTGATGAACCTGAAATCCAGTTTCTCTAATGTTCTCTTTGTTTACACATCTCGATATAACAATCTGCAGAAAATTTTAATGCTGAGGCTTTAAAGCATAATACCTTGATTAGCAAGTGAAAATTATACTGTGAATCTTTTGAAATAAAAATAAGAAATTTTAGAAAATCTGAAGGGTGAACAAAACTTTAGCATTATTAGCTCTCTGAAACATGTGAACTATTTGGTGTCCTACCTTTGATAATTTTACTGAAAGTTGAGAAAATTGACCAAGATGTTTTTTTTTTTTTGGAATTAGGGTCAGAACCCCACTAGATTTGAGGATAAGGATGAAGGAGGGAGAAAGGGAAACTTTTCATTATTCTCTTGAGCACTCACACCCCCCTACCCCCGCAAAGTTTCAAACTGCTCCCCCATTATACACACAATCACAGTTCTTGAGAAAAACAAGTAATGTAAAAATAATAATTTCTAGATCTGAAAGTTTGGACCTGAGGCCTGGAATTTAGTTTGTTGATGAATGAGGTCACATGGAAAACTTTCTGTGTTATATTGACAGAAACATTTCTAAGCTCTAACTGGCCAACTTTTAGCTTAAGTTATTTACTTTTAATAACACATAGCAGAGGGAAGCGGCTGTGGCTCAATCAGTAGGGCTCCCGTTTACCATATGGGAGGCCCCGGATTCAGTTCCTGGGGCCTCCTGGTGAAGGCAAGCCCGCCCGCACGGCGTGGTTAGCTGACCCAGCGAGCACAAGCAGCAAGGGGGGGATAAATGAATAAATAAATAAAATCTTTAAAAAAAAAAAAAAAATAACACATAGCAGAGCAGTCTCCAGAGAGCTTTAGTCCAAAGAGAGTGGCTGCAGCCATGCACAGAATTGTCAGCAGATTGCTGAAAAGGTGCTTTGTCTGTCAAGCTAAAGTTAACCTTAGCTTGCTGCCTTCCCTGTGTCTAGTTGGCATGCTAGTTCACGTTCATATCTGTTCTGTGAGTCTTAAATCCAGTTTTTGGTCTTTAGGGCATTACATAATAGTAAATTAATAACCAAAAAAAAAAAAAATCAAAGGAATTTTATGTGCAATGCATCTGAACCAACTGAACCTACTTCCTATGGGTAACACGAATAGCCAGGCAGACCACTGTGGATGCTCGTTAATGAGAGTGGGAGTATCAAGAACCTCCTGCGTGCCAGTCGTCATGCTCGCACTGGGAATACCCAGATATGATCCTTGTCCCTTCAAGTATGAACATCATACTGTCACAAAGGGGAGCCCAAGGTGGTCTGGCAGCTCACACTGGGGGTCCAGGGAAGGCTTCTCTGAACAGAATTTTGAAGGATGCCCAAGGTGTTCACGGCAGTTGCAAAGGCATGTTGGTGTGTGAGACTAGTTCTGAAGGACTATGTAGGTCAGTGCTCTGGAGATGAAAACAGAGAGGTAGATGCTTCATGCTAAGAAGTTTGGACTTTATCCTGAGGGCAATAGGAAGCCTTTGGATGATTTAAAGAGGGAAACTATGATATGTAATTCGTGTTTTTAAAAATAGCACTTTGGTAGCAGTGTAGAAAATGGATTGACCATAGGTGAGCAAGAAAGCAGTGAGACACTTTAGTTAGAGGTATTGCAAAAATCTAAGTTGAAAAATAAGATTAAGTTCATTGAGCTTTTTGATCCCACCAGAAGAAGACTTTCTCTAATAACTTGGCTTTACTGAGTTTTGTCTTCAGGGTATCCTTAAACAGAGGTTTCCTTATTGGAGATTTGAACCTAATGCCCTTTTCCCTGCATTTTTCTGTTGCTTTTCCTATAGAATCTTCTATGTCTCTCATGATTCCCAAGACTTGAAGATCTTCAGCTATATCGCTCGAGATGGTGCCAGCAACATATTCAGATGTAACGTCTTTAAATCCAAGAAGAAGGTAAAGGTGCAGTCATTGGTCGCCTTCTATTTTCCTCTGATGGATACAAGGCACCCCAGACCTAGGCTAATCTCTGTTGAGAGAAAGGGAGATTTTGAGGTGGCTATTCCAATGCCAGACCATGTTTCCCAATACCTTTCTGCGTATCCCATCTCTGATGCTGTGCAGGTTCTTATGGATCGCGTGTCTTAAGGCATCTTTAATAGATCTGTAGGTTCTTTGTCAAATGGGAGTAACACGAATGTTATGTGATAAGGTCAAGATTTATGTTCATGTATGTCCCATTCCCCAACCTCATCCTTCAGAGATTACGCTTTGCTCGTTTAGCCTCTTTTTCTAAGATTTATGCCCTTCCCTGACCCCAACCCTGCTCCCCGTTCCCAGGCTTTTAAAATGCAAATCATGGAATTGGGTGGAAAAAGCTAGAACTGGAAAAGAAAGAGGGAAAAGGGGTAAGTTACCACTCCACTTCTAGGTAATAGTAAAGTGGACAGAAAAGCTAAAAGTGAAAATGTAATCGAGGCTAAACTAAGCTGATCTAAATAGTAAAGGACTGAGAGAGAAAGGCCTAGAGAGAGGGAGAGAAAGAAAAGCCACTGGGGCTGGAGATGAGAGCCTTTCAGGTTTGGAGAGCAGAAGGTCTCATGTAGCTCTGAGGTGTAGGGGAGCCGAGTTGGTTCTCATGCCCTTTGTTGGCCCAGAGTCATGCTGTTGTTTCCAGACAGCCCAGACTGTTGCCCTTTTGCTCCTGAACTGTAGTTGGGAGGCCAGTTTCTAAGCCAGGAAAGAGAAATGAATTGTTCAGCAAAGGAAGCAGAATTGGGAAGGGGTGGGACCACGTCTGCAAGGGTTTTGCACACCATCCTGGTTAGCCTCCCAATGAGGTGGTTTACTGTTTTGTAAAGCACTTCTGGTTTCAGGAGATAATAGTTCGCTTGGGAGGGAGTTTTAATTGGCAAAAAATAGGAGTCTTTAAAAGGTGAAGAGGAAAGAGCTGTAGATGGTAGATGAGATGCAGACCCTGAGGAAATGTGTCTTGCAGGGATGCTTCTGGGTTGTTGGAGGTCAATGGGGAGATCTTTTGCTGGAGTGTTCCACAAAGCCCTGCTATTGATTGTAGTATAGAAAAAAATAGCTATTGCTGTTGCACATCACATCAGGTACTGTGCACATGGCCCATGGTACATTTCTTACAACAGGCCTCTGATGTGGTTATTGTTTGTACCACACAATTCACTGTGGGGAAAGGGGCTGCCTCTTCTGGTTGAGTATAAGGTTGAGTCCCAGTGTCTCAACTTTCCTGGCAGAGGGCCTTCTTGTACCTTGGTCCTGGCACAATGATGACTCTATATCTATGGGCCTTCCTTTATTCACCCACACATATAGCCAGCATGCTTTTCATCTAGGGCATTTTAACCCTGAGCTGTTTTGTTTTGTTTTTCAGTTGCGCGTTCACCAGGAGCTAGATAGCAGAATATTGCAGGAAGATGATGTAGTAACTGTTATTCATCTACTCTGCATTTTCTAAGCATTATATTAAGTCAAATACTGTCTAGCCTTTTTAAAAATTTTTTATTTCTTACTATGTGCCTCAGACTGTTCTAAGCTATTTATATATGAATTATCTTACTTCATTCCCCTAGCAGTCCAGTGAGATAAGTGCTACTTATTATACTCTTCATTTTATAGATGGGAAAACTGAGGCTTAGGATAAATAACTTGCCTGAAGACTCATAGTAAGTGGAGTCAGAACTGAACCCAGGAAGTCTGACTCTAGAGCTCACACTCTTAACCACGTCATTATACAACCCTCCTTAGATCATTAGGAAGTTGCATGGCTAAGGAGTATCCTTGTCCTCCTAGACCTCTGTTGTAACTGGGTTCTGCTGTAATCATTACTTGGCTATGAAGAGCTCCTGAACTCTGCGTAGCCCAGATCACTTTGACATAGATTTTCCTTTCTTCTCATAGTACTCTTGCACGGTTAATATTAACTCCATTTTGTAGTTGGAGAAAGAAAGGCCCCAAGGAAGTACGTTGCCCTTGGTGACTCAGTGAATCAATAATACCACTGAGATTAGCCCAGTTCAGGGCTTTTGCAACTAAACTCGGTGACAGGAAATTCATGTAAAAGACACATGAGCCTCTCTGGGCTCCAGTTTCTCCAACCACAAATAAGTCCAGGAATGCCAACTGTTGTGTGTGAGGTGATCCAAGCTTTAGGAGGGAACAGCTTCTATATGACTGGGAAGGGTTGCCAGGATTAGGGAATAGGCATCTCAGGACCTAGTCCCATGAGAGCTGGGAAGGAGGAGTGGGAGAGGGTCCTTTCCTTGTCCGGAGCATCCAGTGGAGACACTCCCTAATATTGTGGGTATCCCACGCCCCTCCCTCCTTGGACGATATGATGTTAATATTCATTTACGAGGCCTTTTGCCTATTTGAACACCTTTTTGGTGATACTTTGCATGGCTTCGTGACCTTTCCTGTGTAGTGGATATCACCCTCCTGTCATTTTCTCCCAGCCCCCAGGAGGATATGGCTGTCTGCCCTGATTAAGAGTGACTGTCTCTGTACTTAGCGCATCAGTGCGTGAAGTGCTGGTGATTAACAGGAGCTGCAGGATCCTCCTGGTTATCTTCACAGGCGGCTCCTTGAAATCATTTTGCCTGCACTCAAAGCTCAGTTGGCCTGGGTTAGGAGAAACTGTTTCTTCTATAATGCTGACATAATCGGATTGGGGGCCACAACTGAGCAGTCTAACTGACCATTAGAGTTTGCATGTGCTAAAGAATAAATGCACTTGTCTGGTCAGGCTTAAGAGATGAAGGAGGGATAGGTCCTAAATTTAGGGAAAGAACCTGTTTCCACATCTTAAACATTGGTAAGCGATTATGCTGGAAAGTAAAAATATAGAAGTCATAGATGTCAGAGCTCATCCGGTCTTAAACCTCTCTCATTATGGATGAGGGAATCAGTACCTGGAAAGATGAAATAACTTGCCCACTGTCACCCAGGTGGTTCCTAATAACACTGAGGTTATAACTTAGTCTTCTTTTCCCTTCTGTGTTTCATGGACCAGCAGAGTAGAAGGTAAAAACCCAGTAATCTTTTGGAAGCTTTAAGAAGTACTATCCCCTGACAATGTTGAAAGTCATTGAAACTTTGAAACTAATCTTTCCCTGTATTGAGCAATATTATGGTGTCCAAGGCATTGCCTCCATCAAATTATATGATCAAGGCCATTAAATAACCTATTGAACAAAAAACTAGCCCATCTGCCTTAGTGCCTTGGATCCTCCTATATGTAGAAGCCTGAAAGTAAATATACTTTCATGCTCCAGCATTGCAAATTCCATAGATTGCAATTATTTGATAAATATACTCTAAATCCTTTACTAAGCTTCAAAACAAAAGCACATTAAAGTAGAACCTTCACTTCTACTTTTATTGAGTGTCTGTGCTAGTTAAGACAAGGTCAGGTTAAGGGGACTGCCTTTAATTGCTGGGAAAGGTGAGAAGAATTACAAGCCTGTGAGGCATCCTGAAACTGAGTACTGAGACTTCAGTTACCGGGGATTCAGAAACACTTGGCAGACAAATCTCAAGTACCCAGAAAATACAGAGTCGGGGGCGGGGGGGGGGGGGGAAAAAAAAGAAGTAGAGAGCTGGTAGAGTAATAAAAACCTTTGCTTGTAAAAAGTATACCCACAATCATTTCCTTTCTTTCTCTTCTTATCATCGTCATTGTCATCTTATTCTTCATATCATATACACCTTGGGTTTTTTTCCTTATACTCTCTACTTTCCTTGTTTATATGACTTCTTTAATCTTCTCCATAGCTTGTGAATTAGAGCTTTTTCCAGGATAATGAAATTTGGAATGGTGTCCAAGTTATTTATTAAATCAGCTGCAGAATAGGACTGATAACCATTCCTTCCATGTAAACAGAATCTAAAAGATTCCCAAAGTTTGAAGGACCAACCAACAACAAGGTCAGTTAGAATAAGAAAAGACAAGAAAATCACAGAAAATAAAACCACGATTGACTGTAATTTTTCTAGGGGACAGTGAAGTACAGGAATCAACCTTTCGATTTGCATCTTCCTAAAGCTACCTACCACTGCAGGCTTTTTTGTCTGCTTTTGAGTAGAGGCTCTGGCAGCCCACTTTCACTTAGAAGATAGTATCTTTTTCATGGTTATTGCTGCAATGCCTCAAAAATTGATACTTGCTAAGCATACAGCTGATACTAACAATTAGGCACACTAAAGGGAATAGCTGTTCATTGCATCTTGACTTCTGTGCTGGGTTGAGGGATGCCCAGGGGGTTTATTCAACACGAATAGGTGGATGGTTTAAAGAAACATTTCTGTGTGCCAAGAGGATAATCGGGTATAATGTTCTAAGAGAACTTCCTTTCCGGCCCTATTTTCATAAAATTGCCTGTAATTGGCACTCCTTTGAGCTTCAGTGCTCTCCATCTGCAGCTGAGTTCCACTCCAAGGTTAGACCTTCCTTCCTGGCTTTGAAAACATCATAGCAACCATATCCAGACTAATCTTGACAACTCAGAGCCCACAAATGCTTTGGGGCTGCTTATAGAAAAATGGCTTTTGGGTAGGAAGATTTGATCCAGGTGGCAAAGCACTTTCATGGGCCTATGTAAAACTAAACTAGAGTTTTACAGAAATAATACTGTGTAAAAAAAGCAATGTATTAAAAAAAAAAAAGTCTGATAAATTCCAGAGACTGGTCAGGTTCTGGAGCTGGAAGAGTCTACCTTCCCAACATCTCACTTGTTTGCTTTGTATCTGGCTGCCTTTATGTCTTTAAAACTCCACTTTGCTTTTCAAAGGCCTTGTTTGGGTCATGAGATGTGAGCAGCTGCTTCAATGTGACCTAGGGGACCTAAAGAGCAGGTATCCTTATAAACCTCTGGAAGGGGTTCTTTTTAAAGCTTCTCTTTGGTTCACCCTTGGCTTATTAACTATTAAGCCCCAGCACATGTGATTCTGCATTGCCAAGGTAGTGAGCTGAACCAGTCTTCTTGCCTATAGGCCAGAAGGTGAGGTAACCACGTGGGTAGGTCCAGCAGCAGGAGCCAGCCCAGCATGCAGAGAGCAGATGGCCTCAGTGGTGAGAGGGACTGCCCTGCCAGGTGTAGGGTGGCCCTCCAAACACCTTCAAGGAACTGCCCCCCTAACACGGTCCTTATGTAGAATCTTCTAAAAACAGACTTCACTTAAAAAGGAAGGAATCAAGGGATGTCAGAACTCACACAGCCATTTATGAACTAGTTGCCATCCAGCTCTTCTAACTCCTAGGAGGGGCAGTTCTTTGTGTATATATAATCATTCTCTAAAGCAAATAGCAGGGTTGCTTGATTATGTATTCAAGTGCAGAAGGCTCTTCATGAAATATGCCACTGTGTTCTTTTACTACTGAGAATGGAAATATAGCCTTCACATTAATGAGGAGTCAAGTAGGGGATAAATCCAAATGAAACCACTCAGCACTGAATGTGCACATCTAGAACTCTTATTCAACAATTTCCTTGTATGTAGAAACCATCATTCAAGCTCAGACCAAAGATGCAATTGGCCCAGGAGTTTTCCTCTGATGCTAGGGGAAAAGGAAATGGTGGCATTAGCCCTTTTGATTCTAGCATTCATACATAAGACATGATTCCCTTAATATCTTTGTTTATATTATTGATAAAATCACCCCCACCCTTTCTGGAACTAGTTTTTGTTTTCTGCCTTCACTATTTTTTGGTGCAGTGAATGTCCGTATTCAGAATGAAACATTTCTTGAGCACTTCTATGCCCAGTACTGTGGGAGGTGGTGGTGTATATGTCATCCATATAATTATTCCTTTCTGGGGCAGAGGAGATGCTGTAAAGACACCACTGAGTCACTTTTTCTGTTGAAGTCACAGTAATATGAAACAGTGATAAAAGGGAGAACAGTTAGGAAATGGAGACTAAGGAAGCAGGAGACTTAACTACCGTTTTCACCATGGAAAGCAGGACAAGTAAACCTAAAGCTTGCAGGGGAATCAGAGGTAATAGTCGATTGCTGATCCTAGTAAATGTACTGAAATGTAAAACTGAAACATGGAGAGTATAAATGTTGAGCATTAAAACCAGCCCACTTCCTTATGACCATTTGAGGCTTGTAAATAGTTGATTGAACCAGTGGGTTCCATACTTTTGTCCTTACTAAAAGTGGCAGAATAGAGATGTGAGCTAGAGTCTTGGTTCTTCTCCGTGGAGAACTATTTATGTCACCAAATCAAAGGCTCAGTCCTGAATGTGTGCGTCCCATCATCTTTAGTCATCTTGTAGAGTCACTTCCTACCAACTCTGTTCTCTTGTTTAAATCTGAGTGCTTCCATTTAAAATAAGTTTAGAAATCCATACCTGCTCCAGCTAATCCCATATATATATTCAGTGACACTTGTTTGGGGATCTTTAAAATTTTAATGTCATTTTAAAAGCTACTTAAAGGAAGTGTCTGTGATATACAGTGATGGTGGAATCTGTAACATGTCCTCATTAGGAGAACCTGAGGTTTCATAGCCACAGGCACAGTAGTGGGTTTGGAGTTAGTTATCTTTGCTGTTAGGGCCATACTTCCAAGTCCCATGTCACCACTGCCCTTAGCCCGCCGGGGCTCCAGGAAAGCCCAAAATTCACAGCAACAACAACAAAACAATGAAGTTTAATGAATCAACTGAACATTTGATAATGGTGGGCCAAGGATTCTGAAGCATATGGTCTATTTTTATTAAACTTGGGAGGAGGAATTGGGGCTCGGTCCAGAACTGTATATTTGCTCTCTGTCTGTTCAGTTGAATGATTGTTTCAGAAGCATGACAGCTTCTATTTTCTGGTGTATTTCAGGAAGGGAAAATGTGTCCACACGCTGTTTTGTGAGTATGTACACATGCGAACAACCTTAGGTTTTTCCACCTCTTCGCTAGCTCCATGGGTTTCTGTCCCTATGCTCGTTGTACATCTTCTCCCACCCCTGACCCTTCTTCAGTCTTTGCAGGGAGTCTCCGTGTCCTTCACTCGTTCTTTTCCTTTCTCCTTCCCAGAGCCAAGCTATGCGAATCGTCCGGACAGTGGGGCAGGCCTTCGAGGTCTGCCACAAGCTGAGCCTGCAGCACACACAGCAGAATGCAGATGGACAGGAAGATGGGGAGAGTGAGAGGGACAGCCGCAGCTCAGGGGACCCAGGTAGGTGCAGCGCTGCTGTGGGCGGAGACGCAGGTGCACGACACACAAGTGTGGTTGGCGGATCACTCCCCAAGCCCCCCGGCAATTAATTCACTTCAAAGACATTTTCTTTTTCCTATGTTCTTTTGTAGATTCCAAATTTTATTTAAGGAACATGTGTTACTTTTATAACAGAAAATCAAGGATGATTAAACTATTAAATGAAGCATGTAAGCTAGATATCAGGGAAACTTTCTAAAGGTGGAAAACTTTTTATGTTACCAAATCTGACCCCAGAAAAGCTTCAGTGCAAAAGCGCACCCCATAAAACAAATTAGAAAGAATAGATATTTACAAGTACTTCAATATTCTTTTTCTATTTCTAACTTTCTATAGTTCTGTAAACCCTCAATCTGGGCAATATTCCAATAGCCCCAACCTTTAAGTCTCATTAAAAGTCAGGAATAAGACAAGAATGTCTTTTATTGCTTCAGTTACTTAACAGAAAATGTGGGGAGAAAAGCATGAGTGTTAGAAAAGAATAGGTGAAAATTAATGTTGTTTGATTATTTATGTGGAAAACTCGAGAATAAACTGAAAACTATTAGAAATAATAAGAGAATTCAGTTAAAGGGGCTACATCCAATAATATATTCAAAAATCCATGGTTTTCCAATCTTCCAGTAACAATCAGTTGGAATTCATAGTGGAAGGCAAACAATCCATTTACAATAACATATGGATAATCACAGTAAAAATATATGTGTGTTATATGAAAAAAATTTTAACAAATGGAAAGGCATACTGTATTCTCGGATGGGAGGCCTTAGCATTATAAAAATGTTCTCCCTTTGTTACTCTATAAATTTAACGTAATAAAAATTTCTAACAACATAAGGAACACCTTTGTAAGCTGTAGTATTCAAATCTTGTGGGCTACAGCCAAAGCAGTGTCCAGAGGAAAATCCAAAAACTTAATTAATTACATTACTAGATGACAAATCATGAAAATCAAATGACTTAAGCATCTGGCTCAAGAAGTTAGGAAACAACAACGTAAATCTCATACTATGAAAAACAGTATAGTGAAATACACACTTGGTTTGTATTTTAACCTCACTAGTCACTGGCTGTGTGATCTTGGGCAAGTTATTTAACCTCTCTGTGCCTTAGTTTCCTCTTCTGAAAAAAAAAGGAATAATAATAGCATCTACCTCAGAGGGTTATTGTGATGTTTAAATGAGCTGAGGACATTTTTAAATGCTGCATACTGTCCTTGGACATAGCTGTTAGCTGTTATTATTTTAAAGTAAGTATGGAAAAATAAAAACCAAGAATAGGAAAAATTCTGGAAAAGATAGTTGACAGAGGAATGACGTTCAGGTATTAAAACATATTAGAAAGCTCTAATAGGTAAAACAGTACTGATGCATAAATAAGCAACTGCATGGATCCAGAATAGAAAGCCCAAAGTAGACCTAGGTACCCCTGCTAATTCAGGGTTTGATAAAGGTGGACTCCCAGGGCAGAACAATGTGGAAATCCTTTTTTAAATTTTAAAATTCACTTATCTTTTGACCTCGAAATTACCCTCAGATTTCCTTCTAACAATTTATCCTAAAGAGAGAGCCTACGTGTGTGTATGTATGTATGTATGTGTGTGGCGATGCATATCTAAAGTTAAATGGGCAAAAGATTGCAAATAGCCCAAGGGGACTGTTAAATAAACTGACACAAACAACAGAATACTCTACAGCTATTAAGAAGAATGAATCAACTCTCTATGAACTGATATAAAGCCATCTAAAGATATTTTGTTGAGTTAGAAATCAAAATAGAGAACTGGTGATTTGATATGCCACCGATAATATTAAAAATACATATGGGAGGGATGGATGTGACTCAAATGGTTGGGCGTCCGTCTCCCATATGGAGGGATCTGGGTTCGATCCCCGGGACCTCCCGGTAAGAAAAATAAATAAATAAATAAATAAATAAAAAAAAAAAAAAAAAAAACATATGGGAAACAGATGTGGCTCAAGCAATTGGGCTCCCGTCTACCATATAGGAGGTCCAGGGTACAATTCCTGGGGCCTCCTGGTGAAAGGCAAGCTGGCCCACGTGGTGAGCTGACCCGAGTGGAGAGCTGGCCCAAGCGGAGAGCTGGCCTGTGCAGGAGTGCTGACCTGCGTGGAGAGCTGGTGCAGCAAGATGATGCAACAAAAAGAGACACAGAGGAGAGACAATAAGACATGCAGCAGACCAGGGAGCTGAGGTGGCGCAAGAGATTGAGTGCCTCTTTCCTGCTCCGGAAGGTCCCAGGATTGGTTCTCAGTGCTGCCTAAAAGAGAAGACAAGCAGGCACAGAAGAACACAGAGAACAGACAGTGAGCGCAAAACAACGGGGTCGGGGGAGAAACAAACAAGCAAACAAACAATAAAAATACATATATTTTTATGTGTGTATATGTAGGTACATAAACACACATGCTTTATCATGGATAGGATATCTCCAGAGTGTTCCACAAGAAATTGGTAACTGGTTCATTCTGGGAAAGGAATTGGGCAGCTGGGGTCAGGGATGGGAAGAAGATGTACTTTTTACTGTACTTATATACCCTTTGTATACTGGATATATATTAGTCATAAACTTAGAAAATTGACATTTTTATTCTAGTACTCAGTTTCTAAATGATCACCTTTTCTCTTGGCTTACTCATGTTTGCCAAATAGTGGCATTGTATTACTTAATTGCACACATCTTGACTAATAGAAAATTATCACATAAATACTCTTGCATTTTTTTTTTTTTTAGGAAGAGGCAAAAACAGTTTTATTTTTGAATAAGTATGTTTTAGTTTGCTAAAAACTGCTGGGGGCAATATACCAGATATGGGTTGGCCTTTATGATGGGGATTTATTAGGTTAAAGGCTTGGAGGGCTGAGGCCTGAAAGTGTCCAAATCATCAAGAGATGCTGCCTCACCCATGCTTGGCTGCGGGCGATTAGGCACCTGGCGGTGGTGTCTAGAGGTGCTCTTTCTCTGAGCGCAGCTGTGGGCGATCAGGCCTATGGCTCATCTCTCCCTTCTCCTCCAAGCCCCTCTCTCAGGGGCCTCTTGCCGTGCCTCTGTGCTCCTCTGCTTCCAGTCCCCAGGACCTCTCTCTCAGCCTCTCGGGGTTTCTCCGTCTTTGCCTCTGTTTATAGAGGACTCCAGCAAGAGGACCTGGACCCACCCTGGTTCAGGCCTCACTGAAGCGATCCGAAGACCCCCCCCAACTGAATCCAATCCAATCAAAGGGTCCCACCCACAGGAATGGATTAGCTCCAAGAATATGATCTTTACTGAGATTCACAAAAAGCTCCAGACTGTCACAGTACAAACCAGAATGTGATGTGTCACAGGCAATCCGCAAAGAGACTGCAGAGACAGAAAGATCACCCTTTTTATGTGGTTAAGCAGATACAATCCATTACATATATAATCTCAAGGTATTTCAGAAGTAGATTTACAATTTGGGGCCAGGAATTCCCTGGAAGTTTATGCCAATCTCTTCCCAGGAAACTGTGAGATGGGGATAGCCTTGCATTTTGTTGTGTGCCCTTGGCCAGTTACAGTTTATAGCAGACCAAAACTTTTCATGTTTATGGTTGGGTACTGTAAATAAAACAGCAAGAGTTACAGAAGACTTTGGCAAATAGTTTACATATCTTTGCTGGTCAATTAGTAGAGCACAGTGGTAACAATTGCCTGTAAACCTTATATATGGAGGCTGTACCATACCTGCGGCCAGCTGCTCTGCTCAGGGAACAGTCTGATCTGCTCACTTCTGAGTTGAGGGGTTTGCCACTCGAGCTGCTAGCTGGAGAAAACTGATGCCTTTGTAGAAGCCTTTTTTGGTGCTGCCTTGCTCCCTTGTTGGTGATCTTGTAGGTGGAAAGACATAGCCTAACTCCCCAAAGCTTTCAGACCCACAGTCACATTGGCAGCTGGTATAGACGTGTACAAAGAAATTCTGCCCAAAGAGTTACGGGATCATGTCTGGTAAAGCCTCTTATTCCTGGAGTGAAGAGATTTGACACAGGGAGGGTGCCCAGAGATTGAGTGTTTGAACATTTTCCTTGTCACAACTCCTATTTGAGGAGCTTGATCTCATCTCCAAGCATCTCTTCAGAACTGATTGTTCAGCTTTCTGCCAGAGAGGTCTTGTCCTTTTGGGGAGACCTTCCTGGATAGCATTTCATTTTGACAACACTGAGGGAGTAGGATTTATTTCCCTCCTGCTGTGGGAGCGGCTCTCTCCTTCCACCTCCAGCTCCTGCGTGGGTCTGATGTGATTTCCTGTGATACTGTCTCTCTAGAAAGTCAGCGGGGATTCCCGTAGACAGCTTCCTCTCCTTTAAGTCTCATCTCCCCTCACTCTTCTCTCGCATCGAGCGCCTTCCTGCCCCTGAATGCGTCGGGTACCTTCCAGCCGTTGTCAGTGCTGTTCCTCCATGCACACACTGCTTGGCCTTCAGTCCCAGCATCTGGGAGGACTTCCTGACAGCTCCCCCTCTCCCACCCTCTGCCCTTCGGCTTCCAGAAAATGTGAACACTTTTCTTCTCTGGGTTCCTGTGTTCTCTTGATTGATGCTGTTAACATAAACATTTAGCCCACTGTGTACCAGACACACAGTGTTCTTTTTCTTTAGTAGAATGAGCTCTGGGAGGATAGGGACTGGTCCTAGCGAAATAAATGCTTGTTAAATAAACTGACAAACACAGTGAGTGGCTGAGAAATTCATACCATGTTAGTCATTGTCAACAAGCATTTATTAAATGACTACTGTGTACCATAATGAACATGGAGATTGAATAGAGATTTTGGCAGGGATACTTTAAGCAGTCTTCTTAATGAGGAATGATGGCATTTGGAAAGGGGTCTGTGGATTGAGGTAATAAAGCACAGAGGGTGAGCACTGATGAGAAGGCAGGTGGCAGCAGTGGCGACTATGGGCACTGGTAGATAGTAAATTTTGACTGTTTTGGCTAAAACAGATGGTCAACATTGAAATAATGGGCCCACAGGTATATTATTTACCCCTCCTTTTTGGTGATAATTTTCTCAAATCACATTAATATACATGAGACTTTAGTGGTTTCACTCCTTCCATCCACCACTCTTCCTAAGAAGAATGTAATTGATGTACTACATGTAGAAACCTCTGGGTCCGTTTTGGGAAAGCCTGTCCAACCAGCATAGTGTCATCAAGGTTTAAAATGTGAAAGCACTGAGTGTGTCTCTTAAGGAAGGTTGCAGGGGCTGGGTGTTGTCTCTGTAAACCATCTTGGCATCCCTGAAGAGTAAGGGGCGACAACAGGGATTCTCACCTCCTTGTGAATAAGGAATATGATGTGTGGAGTGATGGAAATGAGCAGGCTGTGCAGTGTGCTAGAAGGAGCGCTGGGGCAGCAAGCTCTGGAGAGAAGCGACTAAGAGCTTGGGGACACCAAAACAACTGGGCTTGATCCTGACTTTTTAGCTGAATAATACTGGGTAAATGACATTTTTTGCCCTGGATCTTTGTTTTCTCATCAGCTGTTGTGAGGTCATGCATGTAAGTCAGTGGAGTGCCTGGCAGATACTGTGCTCTCAAGCAGCATTAGCTCTTTGCTATTTTTTCAGTGCTGACTCTGAAATCCAGGGCTCATCCGTACCGTAAAGGAAGCAGACAAGAAAATCTCTGCAGTCCTATGGTTTTATGACAGGTCCAAGTTACATGATTAGTAGGATGCTCTGACTCCAGTGCTCTGGCCACTGAGTTAACCAGGCTTAGGGTATTAGCATTTGGAATGCTACAGGTCTGTGATTGGAAAACTATCTTATCCATAGAAAGGCTGTTGACTGCTTAGCCCCATAGTCACTTCCTTTTAAATGTCCCAGTTACTTTTTTTTTTTATTGTCTATAAACTGCCAGGAACACCTTTCTTCTTTCCATAAAAGCTTCCCCCAGAAGCAATTATTGACTCCATTAGGGTTTTGCTCTGGAGAGGGGCACCTTGAGGCTCCAGAGTAGAGCTCACGATTGACAATTTTTCAAAAAGCATCTTGCTTCCCCATTTAGAAGCTTCTCATTTAATGCAATGTTTATCTTTCCAGCAGAGCCGCCCTACTTGATGTGCTGGCAGGCCCTTTATTGTGCAAAGGAAACTTGTTTACTCTTGAGGAATTGGAAAGTCCAGAGGCTTTGCTGCCCTCTTTGATGTCTTGTCAACTCTTTCCCTTCTGGGTTTCGACTGTGTTTTTAATGATGGAACTCACTTTCCCCGTGTGTGCATCCTCTCTCTTTCACTCTTTGTGCCTGCCTTTCTTTCCCTCTCGTTCTTTCTACTGCTCCCTTTCCTGGGGGAGATGAGCCTTTGTATCTTCTGGCAGCAGCTGCCCTTAGCCAGGCCCTGGGGCCCAGAGCTGGGTACGGTGGCCACTCATGCTCTGCCTGCCGTGCTTTGCCCTGGGCTGTGTCTCTGACTCTTCCTAGAGTGGGTTTCCCAGAAGAGATCCTGGTCTCTTGGAGGCATCCTTGCTCCCAAGACCTCAGACAGTCCAACATGTAGAAGGGCTGGGAGCCCTCTGGAAGAACAGAGCTTCTTAAAAAGAAAACTCTTGCCATCAAGACACAGAACAACTGACTGAGAAATTTTGACTGAATAGCTGCTGTGTCTGCCGGCCCAGGCAACCCTCCATGCTCAGAATTGCTCCACCTTTAACCTTTCAGCATTTCTGTTCTCCCACTGCACCTGCTCTTCCATCTTACTGGGCCACCCCTATCTGATCTTTTGTTTTTTCCTCATCTATTAGCTCCTTAGTTTCAGTTCTTTCCTTCATTCAACAGATGTTTATCAAGTTCCTCCTAGGTGCCAGGCTCAATTTTGGGTGCTGGGGGATGCTCCAATCAAGACAAATAGATGCCAGCAGGCAGGGAGCTCACATTCAAAGCTGGAGTGCAAACAAGCAACAAGGTTATTTTAGAAAGTGTAAAGGCAATGAAAAGAGTAAAGCAGGGTAGGGATGATAGGGAGGGCAGGCGGCAGGCAGGGGACTAAGGGGAAGCAGGAGACCTGTTGGGAGGCAGTGCCGTATCGTGGTCAAAGGCAACCCTGGAGGCAGGCTGATAGGATTTGAGCTCCTGCCCCCACCATACCAGCTGGGTGCCTCAGTTTCTTTATCAAATGGGGAGGTTAATAGTCAAGAACGCTACAGACTCCAGGAGATACCGTGGCCTTGCTGACCATCTTAACTTTGGATTTCAAGTCTTCAAAACCATGAGACAAGAAATACTTATTGTTTAGGCCAACCTATTCCATGGTATTTGTCATAGCAGCCTTGGAAAAGTAAGACAGGTAGTAATGAGGATAAACGAGTTAATGCACGTAAGATTCATACACCCGTGCCTCGGACATGGAAAGTGCTATTTAAATGTAAGCCTTTACTGTTGCAGTTGTCGAGGCAAGAAGTGGCCATTTCACGTACTTTTTGTCTGAGTTCATAATCCCTTGTTCTTCTATCTGCCACGCTGACAAAACCCCAATTCTGTATTACTCTGACGGTGCTATTCTTTTTAACCCTGAGATGCTGAACAGCCCTGGGAAAAATTGCCACCCAGATTGATCCATTACACATTCGTGATCTCCAGACTGGAGCTGGGCCACGTCACTGAGCAGTGGCTTCCATCTCAGTGGACAGTGTCCTTCTCCTGTCCAGGCTTAACCCTCTCCCCTACTTCACATTCCATCCAGTCTCACCTCTTCCTGAACCTTGGGCCATCAGTTATCTCACACTCTGGGATCCTCGGGATCCTCGGTCTCCCCTACTATGCTGACGTTTTTCCCCACCGCAGATAAATAAGGTCAAATCTCCCCCATCTTAAAAACAAAACAAAATCAAGCCTCCCTTGTTCCCACATCTCCCCCTAGCCTACTGCCTTATCTCTCCCCTTTCTTTCATAGCCCAGCTTCTTGTGAGACCTCTCTGTGCTCACTTGTCTACTTCCTTATCTCACTCCACACCCCGCCCCACCCCCCAGCCCCTGCCATTCAGTCTTCCTGGGATCTGGTGTCTGCTGCCCTGCCAGCCCTTACTACAAGGCCACCTGCACGGTCCCTGAAGGTCCACCTCGTCTGTGGCGTTCACCACTGGGAAGGAAGTGTTCACCTGGCCTGGCTCGGGGGCGCACTTCCCCCCTGCACTCCTTCCTCCTCCTCGGCCAGCTGCTGTTCAGCATCCTCCGAAGGCTCCTCTTCCTAACAGCACCGCACTTCCAAGTTGGAATTTGTCCTGACACTCTTTTGGATAATGCCATGGTTTCAGCTAACCCTTATATCCAGGTCAGACCTTTTTCCTGAACTCTTCTCCACTCATGTATCCAATGGCCTATGGAATCTCTCCACCTGGCTGTTAGACAAATGCTTTCAATTTCAACAAGTTTAAAACTAAACTCAACCTTTATTTATAACCTTGCCCTTCCTGAATTTTCCCCAAAGGGTACTAGTCTTCCTGCACCTGAATCAGAAATTTTCAAACTCAGCCTACACTTATCCTCCTCTCTGATCTCCCCCCACTCATACCACAGATTAGTTGGTCAAAAGTTCTGTGGTTTCTGCCCCCTGCAGATCTTTCAAACCTGGCCCCTCTACCCTGTGTTACTGGCACCTCCTTCCCTGAAGCCCTCACACCTAGAATTTGGCTTCCTGTTGTCTTTTCTGGATCCATCCTCCATACCATCTCTAGGGTGAAATTTAAAAGAATGGAAATCTTTTGGTATTACTCACCTGTTCTAAATCCTTCAAGACATAACCCAGAGAGCCGTTTGCAGCACCCCAAACATGCCTCTGTGTCTTCATACCGCCTTCCGTAATCCCCCTCAGGGCCCTCCTGTTTCCACCTGCCTCAGCTGTCACCCCTTCTTGAGGTGTTGCTTTCTCCTCTGCACGGCTGCTTTAGAGTTAAAAGTTCCTCTGCTGTCAGGCCCCTTGCAGAGCTCTATCATAGGTGTCACAACCTCATGCTGTAGCTGTGGTTTGTGTCTGTTCTCCCTCAGGCTAGGAAAGAGACAAAAGCACAGGTTTTGCTTCTTCAGCATTATGCCCGGTGTCCAGTAGATTTCTGTCATATAGGTGCTTACTCAATGCTTACTGAGGGAAGCGGATGTGGCTCAAGCGATGGAGCTCCTGCCTACCACATGGGAGGTCCACAGTTCAATTCCCGGTGCCTCTTAAAGAAGACAGCGAGCTGGTGCAAAGGGCAGGTGTGGCAAGCTGACACAACATGATGATGCAACAAGAGACACAAGAAGAAAAACATAATGAGAGAAACAACAAAACAGGGAGCAGAGTTTCCCGATAAGACAAGCAAGACGGCGAGCTGACGCTACGGGCAGGTGCAGTAAGCTGATGCAACAAGATGACGCAATAAGAGACACAAGAAGAAAAACATAATGGGAGGGAAGTGGATGTGGCTCAAATATTGGGCTCACACCTACCGTATAGGAGGTCCAGGGTTTGATTCCTGGGGTCTCCTGGTGAAAGGCAAGCTGGCCCGCGCAGGAGTACTGGCCTGAATGGAGAGCTGGCACAGCAAGATGATGCAACAAGAAGAGACACAGAAGAGAGACAATGAGAGATGCAGCAAATCAGGGAGGTGAGGTGGTGTAAGTGATTGAGCAGCCTTTCTCTACTCCAGAAGGTCCCAGGATTGGTTCCTGGTGCCGACTAAAAGAGAAGACAAGCAGACACAGAAGAACACACAGAGAACAGACAGCGAGTGCAAAACAACGAGGGTAGGGGAAAGAAATAAATAAATCTTAAAAAAAAAAAAAAAAAAAAAACCATAATGAGAGACACAACAGTGCAGGGAATGGAGGTGGCCCAAGTGATTAGGTGCCTCCCTCCCACATCTGAGGTCCTGGGTTTGGCTCCCGGTGCCTCCAAAAGAAACAAGGAAGACAGACAGACACAGCAAGTGCAAACAATGAGGGGTTGGAGAGAGATAAATAAATAAATACGTGTTTAAAAAAAATATTGAATAATTGAATGAAACAAGCATTAGATGTTTAGCGATGCCTATACTATTCAATACATTGGGTAGAAATTGTTTAAATATACAGTTCAGAAAGCAGCATTGCCTCTCACCTGGGCCCCCAATTTCAATTTTGCCCCTCTCTATTACAATTTGGGAAGAGTATTACCCAATCCCATGAATATCCTGGTGTTGCCAGAAGGTTTTTCATATCCTGTATTATCTCTTGGATTTCTTGATTCCGGGAGAGTTGCAGGTACCAGATATCTGCCTTATCTGATAGGACCGAAAAAGACCATTAGCTGTGGCCTCCTCTGGAGATTTTGTCTCATCTGATATGTTAACAGGCACACACCACAATTATAAGTCCTCCATCCAGTATGTGTTCTCTCTGCCTACCCCAGCTTCACTCTTCCTAATTCTGACAGATCTGCTACTTTACTGATCTCTATCCATTTGCTATAGTAAATCTACAAGGATTAATCTACAAAACCCCACGTGATCATCAAAGCACCCAATGGGCAGCTCCCCCAGAAACGGAACTAACAACTGAGAGATCTTCTGACACCTTCTCTGTGCCCAGATCCTTAGAAAGCAGATGAATGAGATGCAGGGCGACCTCAAGTCTAGAAAAGAAAATAGGCAGGCAGGTCCAATACCACGTGCAAAGGGCACCGACAAGTGAATGCACAGAGTGCTGTGGGAGCCTGCTTCCTCCTCAGTGCTGACGGAGACGCCCTGCTTGAGCGCGTGCCCATTCTACCCAGATGCGGGGACCCATGGGCTCATCTCCTGCAACACCAGCCACCTACAGAGAAGCAGCCAGCGAGGGATTGATTAGCCAGCTCTCTCTCGGGCTACACCTTGCTAGTGTCAAGGGGTGTCTGGGGGCAGGAGCGTGATGGGAAGCAGGCTGCTCTCTATACTCTCTACTGGTTTACCAAGCACAGAAGCACAGCAGGTCTTCTCTCCCTGGGCCCTGGTCCAGGACCGCCCTTTCTGTTGGATGCCATTCCAGCCCTCACCAGGGCTGTCTCCCCAGCTCCAAGAGGAGCCAGGTAGAAAACCATGTTCACTGTTTTTTTGTTGTTGTTGTTGTTTTTTAACTTTATTTTGTACATTTAATAATTGAAAACATAAGCAATTAAAAACTAAAAAGTATACACAGATGAATAAATATATACATTTCTCAATTAAATGTAATGGATACATGTAAATTTTTTTGTTGTTTTGTTTTTTTGTTTGTTTTTTTGTGTGTGAATCAAACAATATATTACACAATATATTTGGTTCATAGTAATGCATTCATGCAGTATTTGTCCTTTTGTGTCTGGCTAGCTTCACTCAACATAATGTCCTCCAGACTCATCCATGTTGCCATATGCTTTATGACTTCATTTCTTCTTACAGCTGCATAGTATTCCATCGTGTGAATAGACCACAGTTTGTTTATCCATTCATCTGTTGATGGACACCTGGGTTGTTTCCAACTTTTGGCAATGATGAATAATGTGGCTATGAACATCGGTTTGCAGATGTCTGTTCGTGTCACTGCTCTCAGTTCTTCTGGGTATATACCCAGTAGTGGTATTGCAGGGTCACGTGGCAAGTCTATATTCAACTTCTTTAGGAACTGCCAAACAGTCCTCCATAGTGGTTGTACCATCCTGCATTCCCAACAACAGTGAAGAAGTGTTCCTATCTCTCCACATCCTCTCCAACACTTGTAGTTCTCTGTCTTTTTAATAGTGGCCATTCTGATAGGTGTGAAATGATATCTCATTGTAGTTTTGATTTGCATTTCCCTAATCATGAGTGATGTTGAGCATTTCTTCATGTGTTTTTTTGCCATTTGCATTTCTTCTTCGGAGAAATGTCTATTCAAGTCTTTGGCCCATTTTTTAATTGGGTCATTTGTCTTTTTATTGTTGAGTTGTAACATCTCTTTATATATCTTGGATATTAAACCCTTATCAGAGATGTGATTTCCAAATATTTTTTCCCATTGAGTTGGCTGCCTTTTCACCCTTCTGACAAAGTCCTGTGAGGTGCAAAAGTGTTTAATTTTGAGGAGGTCCCATTTATCTACTTTTTCTTTTGTTGCACGTGCTTTGGGTGTGAGGTCCAAGAAACCACCACCTACTACAAGGTCTTGAAGATGTTTCTCTACATTTTCTTCTAGTAGTTTTATGGTCCTGGCTTTTATATTTAGATCTTTGATCCATTTTGAGTTGATTCTTGTATAGGGGGTGAGATAGGGGTCCTCTTTCATTCTTTTGGTTATAGATATCCAGTTCTCCCAACACCATTTGTTGAAGAGACTGTTTTTTCCCATCAGCGTGGGCTTGGTATGTTTGTCAAAAACCAGTTGACTGTATAGGTAAGGGTTTATTTCTGGGTTCTCAATTCTATTCCACTGATTGATGTGTCTATCTTTATGCCAGTACCATGCTGTTTTGACCACTGTAGCTTTGTAATATGTTTCAAGGTCGGGCAGTGAAATTCCTCCCACATTGCTCTTCTTTTTTAGAATACTTTTGCCTATTTGGGTGCACTTACCCTTCCAGATGAATTTGGTAATTGCCTTCTCTAATTCTGTAAAGTAAGCTGCTGGGATTTTGATTGGTATTGCTTTGAACCTATAAATCAGTTTCGGCAAGATTGACATCTTCACGATATTTATTCTTCCAATCCATGAACATGGAATGTCTTTCCATTTGTTTAGGTCTTTTTAAATTTCTTTTAGCATTGTTTTGTAGTTTTCTGCATATAGGTCCTGTACTTCCTTGGTTAAATTAACTCCTAGGTATTTGAGTCTTTTTGTTGCTATTGAAAATGGAATTTTCTTCCTGATTTCCTCCTCAGATTGTTCAGTACTAGTGTACAAAAACATTACTGATTTTTGCATGTTGATCTTATATTCTGCCACTTTGCTGAACTCATTTATTAGTTCAAGTAGCTTTGTTGTGAATACTTCAGGATTTTCTAAATACAGGATCATGTCATCCAGAAACAGTGAGAGTTTTACTCCCTCTTTTCCTATTTGGACGCCTTTAATTTTTTTGTCTTGTCTAATTACCCTAGCTAGAACTTCTAGTACAATGTTGAATAACAGTGGTGACAGTGGGCATCCTTGTCTTGTTCCTGATCTTAGGGGGAAAGCTTTCAACCTTTCCCCATTGTGTATGATATTGGCTGTGGGTTTTTCATATATGCCTTTTATCATATTGAGGAGTTTTCCTTTTATTCCTATCTTTTGAAGTATTTTTATCAAAAAAGGATGTTGGATTTTGTCGAATGCCTTTTCTGCATCTATTAAGATGATCATGTGGTTTTTTTCCTTCAACTTGTTAATGTGGTGTATTACATTGATTGATTTTCTTATGTTGAACCAGCCTTGCATACCAGGAATAAGTCCCACTTGGTCATGATGTATAAGTCTTTTGATATGCTGTTGGATTAGATTTGCAAGTATTTTGTTGAGAATTTTTGCATCTATGTTCATGAGAGAGATTGGTCTGTAATTTTATTTTCTTGTGGAATCTTTATCTGGCTTTGGTATTAGGGTGATGTTGGCTTCATAAAATGTGTTGGGTAATTTTCCCTCCTCTTCAATTTTTTGGAAGAGTTTACACAGGATTGGTGTTAATTATTTTAGAAATGCTTGGTAGAACTCACCTGTGAAGCCATCTGGTCCTGGACTTTTCTTTGCTGGGAGATTTTTGATGACAGATTCAATCTCCTTAATTGTGATTGGTTTGTTAAGTTCTTGTATTTCTTGTTGTGTCAGTGTAGGTTGGTTATGAATTTCTAGAAATTTGTCTATTTCATCCAGGTTGTCTAGTTTGTTGGCATATAGTTTCTTCTCATAATATCCTCTTATGATTCTTTTTATTTCTGTGAGGTCATTTGTAATTTCCCCACTTTCATTTCTGATTATATTTATTTGCATCTTCTCTCTTTTTTTCTTTGTTAGTCTAGCGAGGGATTTGTCAATTTTATTGATCCTCTCAAAGAACCAGCTTTTGGTTTTGTTGATTTTCTCTATTGCTTTTCTGTTCTCATTTACATTTATTTCCGCTCTAATCTTTATTATTTCTTTCCATCTTTTTGCTTTGGGATTGGTTTGCTGTTCTTTTTCTAGTTTCTCAATTGTTTAGTTAAATCTTTGAGTTTAGCTCTTTCTTGTTTCTTAATATAGGCATTTAGGGCTATAAATTTCCCTCTCAAGACTGCCTTTGCTGTATCCCATAAGTTTTGATATGTTGTGTTCTCATTTTCATTTGTCTCAATATATTTACCGATTTCACTTGCAATTTCTTCTTTGACCCACTGAATATTTACGAGTGTGTTGTTCAGTCTCCACACATTTGCAAATTTCCTTTTTTCCTGTCTGTTATTGATTTCTAGTTTCATTCCATTATGATCTGAGAAGGTGCTTTGTATAATTTCAATCTTTTTATATTTATTGAGAGCTGTATTGTGACCTAACATGTGGTCTATCCTGGAGAAAGATCCATGGGCACTTGAGAAGAATGTATAACCCGCTGAGTTTGGATGCAGTGTTCTGTATATGTCTGTTAGGTCTAACTTGTTTATCATATTGTTGAAGTTCTCTGTTTCCTTGTTGATCTTCTGTCTAGTTGTTCTATCTAATGATGTGAGAGGGGTGTTGAAGTCCCCGACGATTATTGTAGAAATGTCTATTTCTCCCTTCAGTTTTGCCAGAGTTTGTCTCATATATTTTGGGGCACCCTGGTTAGGTGCGTAGATATTTATGACTGTTATATCTTCCTGGAGGATAGTCCCTTTTATTAATATATAATGGCCTTCCGCATCTCTTATCACTTTTTTGCATTTGAAGCCTGTTTTGTCTGGTATTAGTATAGCTACCCCTGCTCTTTTCTGTTTACTAATCGCATGGAGTATCTTTTTCCAACCTTTTTCTTTCAGCCGGCTTGTATCCTTGTGTCTGAGGTGAGTTTCTTGTAAGCAGCATATGGATGGCTCATGTTTTTTTATCCATTCTGTCAGCCTGTATCTTTTGATTGGGGAATTTAATCCATTCACATTCAGTGATATTACTGAAAATGCACTATTTATTTCCTCCATTTTATTCTTTGGTTTTCATATGTCATCTTATTTTTGTCTTTCTTTTTACTCTTTTGGTTATCCTTTCTGCTTTTCTTTCTTCTATACTCTCCTCTAAGCCTCTCTCTCTCCTGTCTTTTTCTTTCTGGTTCTAAGGCTTCCTTTAATATTTCCTGCAAAGGTGGATTCTTTTTTGCAAACTCTCTTAGTTTCTGTTTGTTTGTGAATACTTTATATTCACCTTCATATTTGAAGGACAGTTTTGCTGGGTAAAGAGTTCTCGGCTGGCAGTTTTTCTCTTTCAGTTTCCTAATTGTATCATACCACTGTCTTCTCGCCTCCATGGTTTTTGAAGAGAAATCTGCACAAAGTCTTACTGGACGTCCTTTGTACGTGATCGTTTGCTTCTCTCTTGCTGCTCTGAGAATTTTCTCTTTATCTTTTACATTTGACATTCTGAATAATATGTATCTTGGCGTAGGTCTATTTGGATTTATTCTTATTGGGGTACGGTGTGCTTCTTGGACATGAAAGTTCATTTCTTTCGTGAGAGTTGGGAAATTTTCAGCTATTATTTCCTCAAATACTCTTTCTGCCCTTTTTCCTTTCTCTTCTCCTTCTGGAACTCCAATGACACATATGTTCTTGCGTTTTGTGTTGTCATTCAACTCTCTGAGCCCCTGCTCAATTTTTTCCATTCTTTTCTCTCTCTGTTCTTTTCTCTCTTCAATTTTAGCTGCTCTGTCCTCAGTATCACTTATTCTTTCTTCTATCATTTCGAGTCTGCTGTTGTATGCTTCAAATGTATTTTTTACTTCACCTATTGTGTCTTTCATTCCCATGAACTCCGTTACTTTTCTGTTCATGATTTCAAATTCTTCTTTATGTTCGCGCAATGACTTCTTGATGTCATTGATCTCTTTAACTATATTCTCTTTCATCTCATTAATTTGATTTTGGAAATGTGTGCTCATCTCACTGATTAGTTCTCTCGAATTCTGCATCTTTTCTGGGACTTTGCTGTATTCCTTTTCTTGGGCCATGTCTTCTATTTTCTTAGTATGGCCCGTAATTTTTTGTTGGTGCTTAGGCATTTGGTTAGTTTGTATTTTACTTAGATGCTCTATCTCTCTTTTATGGGGTTTTAGTGACAGGAGGCTGTGAGTTACCACCGCTCTTTGATTTTTGTCTCAACCTTGATTGTTAGATTGTTCTGCTGGTTGCTCAAAACTGGGCACTGGACCCCGTAATTGGTTGTAGAGTCGTTTCCTAGGGCCTTGGGGAGGGAGGCTATGGAAGCCAGGAAAAGAGTCTCTTACTTATTAATTTTCTTATGTGTACTTCCTTGGTCTGCCAGGAGATGGCGCTTGTTGGCTGCTCTCAATTCAATGCCTGGTCGGAGCGTATTTGTTGTGACACAGACCAGATCAATGTGATAGAGCTTCCTGTCTGGGGGCTAGGAGCCCTGTGATTCAAACTTTCTGAGACAGTTCTCCAGACTTCTCTAGTATCGCCCCCCTTTTCCCAGCTAGGAAATATTTCCACTCCCTTCTGAATCCTCAACAATCAGTCCCTGTTAGTAGAGGATGAGATTGGGAGGTTTGTATATCTTTAGCCCCTTGCAGTTTCCAAAACAAACAATGGCTCAGCCCCACCCAGCCTGGAAGGGCTCTCGGGACAGGGCAGACCAAACCTGGGAGTCCAAAGCAGGGTCAGCCCCAGGCTCTCTCTCCCCTCTCCTGTGGTGTCCTCAACAATTAATCCAGGCTAGAAGAGAGGGAGGTTGTGAGGATCGGATTTCTCCAGTCCTTTCCAGGCTCCCAGGGCAAACCGCCGTGTGGAAGGGTCCTTTCCAGGCTCCCAGGGCAAACCGCCGTGTGGAAGGGTCCCTGGGGCTCTGCAGCCCAAATTTCAGGTCAGAACCTGAGTCAGCCTAAGGCTGTGTCCCTTTCTCTCCCCTTTCCGGGAGTGGCAATCCCTGAAGCCCCCTTTGTCTGTGGTCACAGGCCCAGGGGCCCGAGAATTCTGAAGAGTGTGGGGGAGGGTGCCGGCAGCAGCAGAAGCTGCTACTTGCAACTCACAGTTCTGTAGTCACGATTTCCCTCTTCTGTCCCTCTCTCCTCTGGGTGGTGTGCAGCCTTCACCTGCTGACCTAAACCCTAGAAGATCTTTTTCGGGGCTGTTTCAGCTTGTCCTCTAGCTATTTTTCTGGAGAAGAGATTCCCGTGTCTTACTAGTCCGCCATCTTCCCGGAAGTCTCCCATGTTCACTGTTTACTTTCTAAACATCAGACTTGTTTCCCCAGATGACTGATGTGGATTTGCATAGGAAGACGTCTTAGAACGATTTGTTCTACCATGCAGGCACCTCCCGTGACTGAGGCCTGTTTTCCTGGATTAGGAAATCAGCTTAACCTATTGCATTTTATAATTGATGTTTGGGTTTGTATGTATTGTGAGAATTTTTATTTTTACCCATAATAAAAAAAAAAAAATATATATATATATATATCAATCATTGATGTTTGGTTTCCAAAGGCTTCTTACAAAATAGTATTTTGTAACAGTAGTGATGAGCCTAATCCCATAGGTAGGGAAAAATATTTCTTGTGAAATGCCAGTGGTTTCTATAGACTCCATGAAATAGAGGGGAGCAGGCAATGAAGAAAAATAAAAAGTAGGACTTTCAGGCATTGGTCTAGCAGTATGCTGTGCCTGTAATCAAAGACATGGCCACTGCCTTGAATGGGAAAGAGGGCAAGCGGGGAGTAGAAAGAGCAGATGAGGAAGGAGTGGAGAACCAGGCACCCGTCTCCTCCTACCACTGCCTTTCTCTCCACGCCTCTTCCTCAGCTTCTGCTCTTGGTGGGAGGAGAGTCAGGCTCTGAAGGGTGGAAGACTGATACCAAGTTAGGATGGGGCCTTGAGTGCCCTCATTCTCTGTCATGCAACCCTACCCATACGTCTAACTTAGAGTTGAAGAAACTGGGGCCAGGGAGTCAGGTGATCTGCCCCTTATCCTACAGCTGATTAAGGGCACAGCTGGGGCAAATCTCCATGTCTCTGGACTCCTGATTCAGGGCTCTTTCCCTCGGTGGATTCCTTTCCTGAGTGGGGGATGAGTTGATGACTGTAACTTTGCCTTCCAGAGTCCCCACACCCTGTCAGGGTAAGTATCATGGTGGCCTGGCAAAGTAGCCACATCCGGGCTTGAGGAAATGTTTTCTTTGTTTCTGGACTTTAAAAAGATATTAAAATGGGGACATCTTACTGAGTCAAAATTTATTTTAATGTTCTTGAGCCAGGAGATAGGTGAAAATGTTGTGGAGCCAGTGGCACCCCTGGGCTTGACATACCTGAAAAAGTGTTGGACAGAGAAGGGCATAGTTCTCAGCTTCACGATTCCCTTCCTGTCTTCTCTGTTGCTCCCGCAGGCCGCCAGCTCACTGGAGCCGAGAGGGCCTCCACAGCTACCGCAGAAGAGACTGATATCGATGCCGTAGAGGTCCCACTTCCAGGGAACGATGTTCTGCAATTCAACCGAGGCGTGACCGACCTCGACGCAGTAGGGAAGGAAGGAGGCTCCCACCCAGACTCCCAGGTAGGCAGGAGGCGGCCCCTGCAGGTGATCTGCACATGTGTGGCCCCCCCCCACCACCTCCTGGAGCGGCCCGCGCCAGGGCCTCAGCTGCTGCCAGCCATCCCCTAGCGCCTGCTGCGTCAACGTGGCGACAGTGCCTTTCAGAGGGCCCCGGTGCTGATGCTAAATGCTGCTGCATGCCAGGACGCTACAGAGCTCCCTCCTAGGTCCATCGCCCCCAGTCCTTCTGCTCCCTTTCTTCTGCCCTTAATAGCACCTCACATCTGCATGATATTTGTGCACAGCTTAGCCGCACCTGCCCACGACACGATTCCCTGTGATTTATCTAGTGGAGTAAAGTAAGTTTGGCTCCTCTGCTTGCGTCTAGAGCTGGTGTGGTTTTTGATATTCCTGTACAGTGTGGAAATGGGTTGAGTGTTAGAAACCAAGAGATCACTTTAGGGGCATCATCAACCCCAACTCTCATGCCGTACTGTGATGACTGAGGACTACGGAACTCTAGAAAGGACCCAGATTAAGAAACTAAGAAGTTGAGACTAAATTCCCACCTGAAGATGAAAATAAAAAGACAAAAAACCGAAAAACCACAGAAAGACCAGAAAGAAAATTACTAAAGAACGGTCCTGCTCTTAGACTCCCAGCCAGGTCAGCAAGTGGCAGGTGCTTCTCTTTCTTCATTACTCATGTGCCTTGTCTCAGGTGGAGGCCATGAGCCAGTGCCTCAAAAGAAGCCTCTAGTTTGGAGGGCAGTACAGCTCAGTGCTGTCTGCCTGGCGTTTTCTTTGGTGCCCAGATTGTCCTCCACCAAGTGGCAATAGCCCCTGTCTTTGGGTTCCTTCCTCCTGCATGTCTGAAGAAGGACTAGCAGCAGCACTACCAGAAACAAAATTTCTCCCTGTGGTTGAAAGTAGACATGTCCAACTGCTGGGAGAGATTCAGGAGTAGGGAGGCAGGAGGGAAGGGAACAGAAGCTGCTTTGCGCTGAGAGACTGCTCTCTCCAGATCATTGTCTATTTTGATGTCCACACTTTCTTCGCTGCAAGACCAGAAACCTCAAGAACCCAACAACAACGTGTCATTGGAAAAGGTGGGCCAGACTTGGGACAGTCTATGCTATCTGCGTCCCTTCATGTTGGCTCAATTACTGAAGTGTTCAAATAAGATTTTTTTTCACTGTGTGGTCCCAGCCCATACTATCTCCTCCTTCCTGTTTCCAGCAGTTCCAGCTCTTGGGCTATCTGTAGGCATTTCATGTGGCCCATGTTCATGCCCAGGTAGATGAAAAGAGGGTGAACCCCCCCCCCCCCCGCGAGATGGTGCCTGCCCATGTGTCCTGCCCTGCCTTCTCTTCTCCTCCAGGTTCCATCCCACCCCCAGGAGCCCATGCTGACAGCCTCACCCAGGATGTTGCTTCCGTCATCTTCCTTGAAGCCACTGGACCTGGGCACGGGGACGCCGCTGTCCACCCACCACCAGATGCAGCTTCTCCAGCAGCTCCTCCAGCAGCAGCAGCAGCAGACGCAAGTGGCTGTGGCCCAGGTTCTCCTCAGCCTCCTCCCTACTTCGCAGGCTCCACTCTCATGGGCTTGACGCACCTTCCCCAGCCAGGGGCCCAGGGCAGGTTTTGAGCCGCAGGAGCCATAAGGAATTGCTCATGCTATTCGATCATTGCTTGTTGGGGAGTGGAGCAGCGGGAGGGGAAGAGGTGGGGAATGCAGTTGAAATGGAAAGAAACCTTTGGGTTTCCCATGTATCCCCTGCTCTGAGATGGGCTTGGCTGGCTTGGCTGGATATTGTTGGATAGTGACTTGATCTTACCAAGGAAAGAGTTGTACATGATTCTACCTTTCCTCTCCTGCCTTATTTTCCTGGTGTTTGAGGTGGGGGAGGGATGCCTTTGGAGTCCGGACAGGTGTGACTTTGTGAGACCACCCTTCAAAGAGCTTAAAGTACTAATTTGTGCCAGACTCCCTCCCCCAGGCGCTACCCTGGCATCTCAACTCATGCCCGAGGCCTTCAAGCCTCTGTCAGTGATCCACTTATTCCAGACAGTATTTGTTGGAATTCCAGCCTTGGAATTCATGGTAATGAGATTTAACTTACAGGGATTTAGGCATATTACTTGAGCCATAATGAGAAGAATTGGCTTAGATCTCAGGAGCAAAGCGTTGAGTCCCAAAAATGTGTTGGGTTACTACTACCTGGGGAGGGAGGGGACTGACTTGCCATGCCGCTTTTAGCAGGGATTCCTTCCGTTTGCTTTCTGTGAAGGGCACTGTAGTCACATCTTCTTTTGGAACTTATGAGTCTGAACTTCATCTTCACCTTAGGCTCACAGAATAGTGAAGACATGTTCATTCTTCCCATTTACAGGCCGAATCCTGAGGTAAGAGTCAGACAGGGCCAGGCCTTGAGTGGGTGGGTGACACCCATTCCTCCTCCACAATGAGGAGGGTGTGGCAGTCGGGGTTTGGGAGAGGTGGTGAGAGATCTGGAAGGGTGGCTCTATGCGTCACAGTCTATTCTGCTTGACTGATTGGCCTCTGAGGTTTTCTGAGTGCTAGACTGGCAGGGAAAAGAGTTCTTTGGGGGTCATTTGTTGATCCCAATTGTCCCTTCTGCTTACTCTTTCCTTGGCGCTTGGGAGGAGTATCTCACCCAGGCATAGTTGTCCTTTCCAAAGTACACACCTTGAGGAAGCATCCAGTGACCCGGCCATTCCATGATCGACTATGACATGGGTCTTGAAAAGACCTTCTTGGAACACAGTCTCACCCTGACCTGGGTCTGAGGCACAAGCCTCATGCGGGACTTGCACAGCCAGATTTCAGGAAAGTGGAAGCAGTGGGACGCTGCTCCCAAGTTATCTAAGCCTTTTTTTTAAAAAAAAAAAAAAAGGTCTGACCAGAAAACAAAAGGCATACTGATGTTGGAAAGATGCCCAGGTGTTTCCAACACAGCAACCAGGAAGAGGGGCTGTTGTTCATGGATTCTTAAATTTGGTGGAAAACAATCAGTCCTCATTGTCAAACAAAAGAATTCACCTCCTGTAGTTAATGAGTGCGTGGCAGTGCGAGAATCCCCGCCCCTCACTGACCGCTGACAAAAGCACTGAGCCTGAGCACTCCAGCATGATCCATTCCATGATTCTCATATCATTTCCAAAAGTTTCACGTTGAATGCATCCATCCTCCACCAATTATACTTTTCTCTTTCAGCATATCAATGGCCAAGTAATTATTATTTATCTAGGAATGGGCTTGATGCATATTCATGACGAATATTATCAGGGAGGCATTTGAATTTGAAGTCACTCCTAAACACTAAAGAGAAACCATTTGCAAATGTACCATCTACACAACAACAAGAAAAAAGGGAGCGCTCCGTTGACAAAGCTATGAGTCCTGCAAATTCTCATGGCTCTATCATAGTCAGGATGTAACCCCAAGAGTGGTTTTCTGGTATAGAATCCAGCTGCATCTCTGTCAACAGGGCAGCGCTGTCCTGGCCCCATTTTAAAGAACTCTGGAAGACAGAGGACCTAGGGAAAGGGAAAAGTGTGGTGCTGGATATTGGCCTCATGCACCCCTCTAAGTTCCAGACACTTCCACTGGTTGGGGCACCCTTAGCCTTTATGTGGAATCTGTCAAGTTGATCATATTTGCCAGTGCCCTGGTGGCCTCTCAGTTCAAGCAGTGACATGATTGAACAGCCACCGTAGTGCATCAACATTCAACGTTGGAGAGAGCTTTGAGTAGCATTGTAGACTCTTCCAGAATCTTCATGTGGGACAGGACCTCAGAGTCATCTAATGGTTTCAGGAACACACTCCTCTCTGACATCCCCATCAGGTGTCTCTGTCCACCTTTCATCCCTTTACGTCCTGCTTTTGCTGTCCAGGGAAGCAGCAGGGGTATTGTAGTACCTCTCAGCTGGCTGTCAGCTCCCCTGTCCTGTGGACAGATTGAGTCTGGAACTGGCCTTTCAGTTCCTCCTCTCTCTTCCACTCTCTTTGTAGCATTTAATGCATGGGTTCCTGTTAGTTTCCATCTCCTTGGTTAAAAACAGTGATACATGATATGTTGTGGGTAGATCAATAGGTCTTCTTGGCGTCTTCCATGTGCTTAAGATAGATCAGACTCACCACACTTGGTTTCTCTGCATGAGTGGGGCTGATTTCAGTTTCGAGCACGAGGTCAGCTTTTACTTGTTCTGCTAGACTCTATTGCCACCAAATGGCATTGATTCTGTCTGTCTTCATTAAACTACCAGCTGCCCCCTTCCACTGAAGTATAACTCTGACCTCAGCATTTTCATGTAGGAACACGTTTTCCTTTTTTTCTGGGGGAATCAGAATCCTCCTCGTAGCTCCTGGGAAGATCCAAGAAGAAAGACAGGTTTTCTTGCACACACGTGTACTCTTGGGATCACTTGCTGCTTTATCTAGGCCCCTTCCTCCCCATTTATTCTCATCAGCCAGTCTGGTTCTGCTAATGTCTTTGGGACATTTGGTTTAGGTCTCTTTCAAGTTGTTCTGATTTGGTCTAAGACCCAGGACCTCTCCCAGCCCTACCCTAACTGGGCTCAGAGCTGGCCGAGAATGGGCCTACCTGGCCTGAAAGGTATGCGGGCAAAGGTGGTGTTCAGCCAACTTAAGTACGTCCCGGTTAGCCTCAGCGGGTAAATAGGGAATACCTTTCTCCAGCGCCCTCTGCCCACTATCCCGACCCAGCATGAGGCTTGCCTGGCTGCACTAGCTGCCTGCTTTCAGATGGACCAGAGGTTCAAGGGTGTGAATAGAGCATAGCCAAACTTTGAACCAAAACTGGGGTGTAGCTGGCATCCGTGTGGCTGCGGGCCGGGCCCATGGAGCTCCAGAAGTGATCTGGGCACTGGCAGCTGACGAGCAATAGTTAAGTAGGCCAGATGAGCTCACAGCTTGCAGATTCCTGGCCTAACTCATGAGGAAAATGTTAAAGTGCGGCTCAATATTGCTATGTAAAAATTTCTTCTCTACCTGCTGCCACTTCTACTTGTTCAGGAACAAGTAATTGGTTCTTTATGCTTCACAATTGTGCGTGCTGTGGTTAGAGAAATAGAGCTTTAAAAAAAAATTGTAATAAAATGAAAGCTCTGCAGCCCCATCCCCAGGCTCTAGTTTAGCACCTGTCCCTGTGGCCTCTCCCTGTCCCCAGCTTCCTGGTGTGCACTGCCAGGTCCCTGCCTTATGCATGCTGGGACAGCGTCGCCTGCCTCTGCTTGTGTGTTTGGGGGTGGGGGGGCCGCAAATTGCTCTGGTTCTCTCCACTGCCATTTCCATGTGCCTGCTGCTCCCTAACTTCAGCCTGGCCCTGCCCCCACTTCTGATGGAGGAGCTGGAGTCCAGGCAAGTAGGCTGGAGAGCGAGTGAGTCAATGGTGTGGTTTTGCTTGGTGGGGTGGGGGCGGGTTTTAAGAGTTGGGGGAAGTGGCATAGAGTTGGACGGTGCAGGGTTGAATTTGTCCATGTAGTACTGTGACCAGTACACATAAGTGGACACCTGAGCCCTGGCATTCCAGGCCCCAGCCCTCTCACCAACTTATCTTGTGACTGGCAAAGTCATTGCCAAAAAAATGACAGGGAAAGGAGATGCTAACTAATACCTACCTTTCCAGAAATTAACATGGTCCACCTTTGCAAAAGGCATTTAATTCTTTGAAAGAAAAATATTAAATATAAATGACTATCCCAGCTGGTAGGGAGGAAGTGGAGCTATTGTTCCTGTTGCAAAAATGTGCAAACCAGCAGAGAGAGAGCGGTTGCAGACTGCCCCAAACCAAGGCCGGAAAGAACTCTGCCTCATCTCTGTGCTTCAAGTCCAGACTTGCATATGCAAAACACAGGAACTATTAAATTGCCTCAAAGTTAAAAGAAGCCCAGGCCGTTTTGTCCCTGCTTGGCCTGGTTTGGGTCCTCCTGCAGCTCAGGCTGCTGCAGCGGGACGTTTGAGCCCTGTGCCTGATGCCACTTTTGACAGATGCTCACGTGGAAGGGCTCATTAGTGTTGGTTTTGCACAGTGGCAGCAGGGTGTTCTTTATAGTCACAGGGTTTGAAAGTACCTGAGATGTTATAAGTCTGAGTTTGCAGAGCAGAACTTCTTAGGAATCTGGTATGAAAAGCACTCAGCCTCAGAGGCATTTCTCATGATTCAGTGCCAGGGAAGCGCTTGATTCAGGGGTCATCTTTTATGTATCGATGGCACTCCACCACTGGAACTTGGAAACCTGCAAAAGTAGCTGCCAACTTTGTCTTCTGCAGGAGGGGTCTCCTCCTCTGTCTCCCTCCGTAATTCTCTAAGCTCACAGTGGGGATTCAGGAGTACTCTTCAGTGAGCCTCTAATAGCCTCTAATACTGACACTGCGTCTACCTGGCTGTGGAATCATTGACTGTGCGAGCCTCTGGTCAGCCCTCTCAGTTGACAGATGGGGAACTGAGGTCCAGAGAGAAGTAAATGACCCAAGTAGAGGGAGTAACCACCAGACTCGAGCACTCTAGCTTTGGTCCAGTGCTCTTAAGTACCCTATTCTGCTGGGATGTTCAGATGTGGGATGCAAGGACCTGAATCGGTACCACGTGTGCAGGGAGCCCTTAATTTTTGTCAGTTAGGGGTATGCAGAAGGCTCTGCTCTCTCTGTTTATATCCTTTTAAAAACTTAATTCATTCATTTCTGCCTGATAATTTCTGTTTGGTTCCTAAGAAAATAGAAAATGAATACTGAACAATTCTGTTTGCTCAATTGATTCATTTCAATGATGCTCTTAGTTGGAATAAGAAACAATAAGCTCAGGTGGAAGGTTTAGGAGGCCCTTTCTTTGGAGGTGCCTCTGGAGGCTTCCTGTGGCCATTTTCCCATTCCTTAGAACCAATAGGATCGGTGAAATTTCTCTAGGCCTCAGTTTCCAAGGAAGCTAAAGGCCTAATTGCCTACTGCCACCTGATAGCTAGATGAAAATATTATTGGCACTTCTCTTTCTGTGCTCACCACTCCAGTTTATATGAGGCAGCAGATGAAGCCCATGTCTGGACCAAAATGTCAGTTCTGTCCTCAGCAGTGCTTTGTGAAGGACAGATTTGCTTAAGACCCTTTAGGCATCTTTCTGCTGGGGAGAGAGGCCTAGCCTCGGGGAGCCGCTAATGGAAAGTGGCAACCCATCTCATTAGTGGCTCCACTCAGAAACAGAGCCAAGTGCAAGGTCAGGTCCTCAGCTCTGGGCAGAGCGGGAAGCAGCCACTGCACCAAATAACAGGATCCTCTGAGTGCTGCTGCTGGGCCGACAGGTCCCTTGGTCAGCCATGGCCAGGCCCTGGGCGAACAGGGTCTTTTATTCTCCGATGAAATGGAAATCCCTTTGGAGTCAGCCATTCTTCCAAAACTTTTGAGTATTTGCTTTCTGGGCATGGGGCTTAGCTAGCTCTTCTGACTACTCTTCCTTTGTCCTCCACTCCTTGTTCCACCTGTCCTGCCCCAACCAACCTCTGTGTCTTTACCCACATCACGTTTTTGGTCTAAGCAAGCCCTCGACCCCACAACCTGCCTCTGCCCGAGCTTACCAAATTTGTTATTTCACTTTCTTTGAGGGCCTTCTGAAACCCTCCCCATCCTCACTGTCCCAGATGCGATGATGTGGCCCTTCCCACTCACTCCTTAGCATGAGACGCCTGTACCTGTGAACACTGCTGTTGGCCTTGCCCTTGGTTTCTTCAAGCCAGAGTCCTGATCCATTTGCCCCACACGGCCTCACACTGAGTTATCTCCACACAAGTATTGCATGACAAGAACAGGCCTGTAGGTGCCACTGGGCTGCTCTGCCAGGAAAAGGTGGTGACTTGGTGAGGGGATCCCCTCTTGCCCCAGAGGGGCAGCCTGTAAACAGCCTCCAGCTGGCTGCTCACCCCAGCCCTTCTGGGATGGTTGGAGGAGGCCCTGTTATGAGCCAGGCAGCAAACATTTGAGCCCTCCCAGGTAGGAAGCACAGTCCTAGGTGCCACGGGAAATAGAAGGTACACAGGCAGCGAGGGAAAGAAGCTGACACCCACGGACCCAATGAGATGAGATAGCTTCATTGTGACCACCTTGCTGATTTAGACAGTTCAGCCATGGTCCTTCGTCTTCCTCATTATGTTGGGCTGCAGGAACGGAGGAGGATTGTATGGGGTGGCTGTGACTCTATTCTTTGCTAGTGGATGAACATACCAGTTTGTGTTTATTTTTCAAAAATGAGAAAAGGGCAGTTCCCTCAATGTGGCAGGGATGGAGCACAGGGGACTGCTGGGGCCGGACGATGGTTCTTTCCTACCTCCTGTCCTTGGTATGTGATGCATCATGGCCCTCTCTCCAGATGTACAGAGACATCCACAGGGCATGTGACCCGGCATCTTTTTGTTCTCCCCCCTCTTGAATCACGAGCCCCAGGTGCCCATTTCCCGCAAACTGTTTCTTCATTTTGAATTGAACACAGTGGGCATTGCTGGCCCCAGACATCTGCCAGCAGCTCTGTTGACATCCATGCCCCTCTCTTCCCTCTGTCCTGCCTTCTCTCTCTCTCTGTTTTCTCTGCCTCTGCCTTCTCTCTGCAGGTTCACTTGCTGAAAGACCAGTTGGCTGCGGAGGCTGCGGCGCGGCTGGAGGCCCAGGCTCGGGTGCACCAGCTCCTGCTGCAGAACAAGGACATGCTCCAGCATATCTCCCTGCTCGTCAAGCAGGTGCAGGAGCTGGAGCTGAAGCTATCAGGACAGAACACCAGTAAGCAAGTGCCCTGCCCAGCCACACCTCTCTCTGTGGAGGCTCTGCAAAACAAATGTCATTTTCCCTAAAGCTTTCTGTGGGGCTTTATTGGACCTCTGACTTACCCCTGTATTCTAACAGAAAACAAAGGCAGCTTTGTTTGTCCCATCCATGCTCTTCATGATATTACAGAATTTCATGTAATATCAAAGGGATATTGGCTGCCTTCTAATCCAATGCCCAGACTTGCTTGTGAATGTCCCTGGGGAGCGGCTGCCACATATTCACCTGTCCTCTCCTTGATGTCCTCTCTACCCTAAGGCAGCTCATTTTTTTCTCTGATGGCTCTTCCACTCAAAATGGACTGAGCAACATACTCTATGTCATACTCTCCATGAGCTCTGTGGGAGACAGCAAATTCTTTAGTAATTTTCTCTCTTTGCCCTATACATTTTCACAAGCCTGTAGCATAGAAAAGCAGATAGCCGTGTGTCTGTTTAATGGCTAAGGCAGCAGAGTAACTGTGGCCAGGTGGCTGTGCTGGTTAGTGGTGGAGGTTAGCTGGCTCTTGGCCTGAGCTGCCTGCCTCTCTGCCAAGCCCGCTCCAGGTGGGCTGGGAGGCACCAGAAGGCCTTCCTCCGGAGCTTGTCTGGGGGTTACAGCATGTGCAGGCTGTGGAACAAGCCTCCATCTACCACCTATGGTGCCAGAAGCTATGATAGAATGTTACATACAAGACCTTATGTACTCCTTATAGTGGTCAGTATTGCTATTCCCATTTTTCAGGTAAGGAAACAGACTCAGCAGTTAAATATCTAGTTGAAGGTTGCAGGACTAGGAAGGGGGTGGAGCCAAAATTCAAAGCCAGGTGTAAGTGTAAACCAAAACTTTTCCTGCTATAACAGTGGTACTTCCTATGAGCTTTTGTAAAAAAGGTATATTCCCAGATCCAGCCCACAGAGATTCTGCATCACTAGGTCTAGAGCAGGGCTGGGAATCTGTATTTTCAAAGTGGCCTAAAGGTATGGATTGGGAACCACTGTACCACTCCGGAAGCCTTCTGGGGTTTTTTAGATTTTGGTTTATTGAGACCCTGCTCTATCCTAATTAACACTGCCTTACAAGGTTGTACTGAAGGTTATCACATGCTTTTAACATGGCTCTCAGTTTGTAGCTTTCTCCTCTGGCTGGCCTCCCATTGCCATCCTGCAGTTCTCATGGCTGTTCCCTTTATCACACCCCCAAAGCTCATGTAGGCCCCTCCCACTAGTAAGCAAGAGGCACCTCCCTCCTCTTTTCAGCCTCCAGTGAATAGTCACTTGTGTACCGGGCTTTGGCCTTCTTAAACTATAGTTAAAATGCTGCCCAGGGATTGACTCTCCCACTTGATGTTCCCCAAGAAGTTAGTAGAATGATTATCAGCCCCAATTCCCAGGTCTCTGGCCTACCTTTTAGGGTAGATTCATCCCCATCTACCCTTCCCCCTCTTCATTAAGATTCACACCATCCCCCAACTACCTACCTACAAAGAGACAGGTGGCTGTGGCATGATAGAAAAAATATTGGATTTGGAGGCAAAATAATTTGCTAGAAAATACCATTCACGAGATCATTTGAGTATTGTTTCAGGAAACAGCACCCCAGCCTTATACTAAAATCAGCCCCTTGCATCTTCTGTGCTCCTGAAATAGGCATCTCATAAGAGGATAAAGGAAAAATTCAGTCAAACAAAGGTGAATTTGAATCCCAGGTGTGATACCTAAATGATCAGTCCTCTCAGAGCTCAGTTACCTCATTGGAAAAACACCTCCCTGCTGGTAAAAGGACAGTTCCATGCTTGGTGCATAATTAGTGCTCAGTCAATATTATAAACAGAAGTGCTCAGGACAATCTGAGCAATGGGTTGCACAGACTCAGGCACATCCTTTCCTCAGGTGTGTCCACTGCTGTCTCAGGTTGGTAAGAAGGGATGGCGTGTTCAGAGGTGCTGGGGGGTGGGCGCCACTGAGCTGCTGAGGAAGGAGTCTTGCCGAAGCATGGGCTGTCGGAGGGCTGGCTCCCTGACCCCTTGCTAACTTGCCCACCTCCTCTTGTCTCCCCCCGCAGTGGGCTCCCAGGACAGCTTGCTGGAGATCACCTTCCGCTCTGGAGCCCTGCCCGTGCTCTGTGATCCCACGACCCCCAAGCCAGAGGACCTGCACTCGCCGCCCCTGGGCGCGGGCCTGTCTGACTTTGCCCACCCGGCGGGCAGCCCCTTAGGTAGGCGCGACTGCTTGGTGAAGCTGGAGTGCTTCCGCTTCCTCCCGCCCGCGGACACCCCACCCCCGGCGCAGGGCGAGCGGCTCCTGGGTGGCCTGGAGCTCATCAAGTTCCGGGAATCGGGCATCGCCTCGGAGTACGAGTCCAACACCGACGAGAGCGAGGAGCGTGACTCCTGGTCCCAGGAAGAGCTGCCCCGCCTGCTGAATGTCCTGCAGAGGCAGGAGCTGGGCGACAGCCTGGATGATGAGATTGCCGTGTAGGTGCCGCTGGGCCCGGAGATGGAGGCGGCTGCGCGGTGGTGACCAGGGCCCCGGTAGCAGGGGTGCCCAGCTAATATGCTGCTGAGGCTACCCAAGGGCCGGGGAGAGTTGGAGGTTTTGGAAAAGGATTAGGATTCTGCTTTGGAGGCTAAAGTAGAAGAAGAAATTGGATTCCCAGAGGTGAATGAGCTCCTCTCTTGTATCTGTGACTAAAGGGGAGGCAGGGCCTTCCAGAGCCAGGACTTTGGGCAGGGGTCCCTCTTCAGGGCCGCCAGGCTGTGGAAGGACCTGCTCCCCACCTGCTGCATCATCAGGCTCACCCCCGCTCTTGTGTGCTGTCCCGGTCAGCGCCCCTTGTGCTCCCCATCTCCGTGGTCCCAACTGTGAAGGGAAGCCATGGGTACCTTCTCAGGTACTTTGTTTTTGACTATCAGGATGCTACAAGTTGCCTAACCCTCCTCTGGCCTTTGTGGGGAGGAATTCCTTCTCTAGGTCTTTGCTGAGGTTGTAGATGTTGAATGCTCTGGGCTGAAAAAACAACAACAGGATATTCCTTTTAGTGTGAACATGGAATTGGGATGGATCACACTGGATAAGCGGTTGGGTGAACTAGATGAAAACGTTTTCTCTAACTGGATTATTGTGTAGGGAGGAGGCGTCGTTCAGGCTCTTGCTGTGAAAGCCCATAGGGAGAGCACCCTTTTGCTGCCACAAAGCACTGAGTTCTGCTTCTTCAGTGTCGAGCCCCTGCCCACCTCCTGCCTGAGAGCCCAGCTCATCTAAATGGAGGCTGGGAAGCTGCCGTGTGTCTCCTCTTTGTCCCGCTGCAGGGACTGTACCAGCTGAAGCTCTTGCAGCACTTTTGCCCCAAAGCCTCAGCGCCCCAGAGCCCCAGCCTTATCCAGAGACCCCAGCCTTACCTCTCAACTAGTCCCCTCCACTGGGCAGTAATGGCCAGTTTTTACTGCAAATAATGGACACAGGCTGGTAGCCGAGACTTAAGTCCACTCCTATCACTGCCACTTAGGTCAGGGACCGTAGCCATGAACCCCTTGACCCATCTGAGGGTGCGTGTCTGAAGCACACCTGTAAAAAGTACCATGTGCAATTCTTTTCTCTTTTTTGATCTAGGCCTTGCCTGGTGATCACCACCCAGTACAACAGGCTGGCTGGGGCAGTGAGGAAACGCTCCTTTTGCTCCAGTAAGGCCCTGGGTGGCTGTTAACATTTAGAACTGCCCAAAGAAAGCTGAGACATGTTGGAATCATATGTCCATGGAATTAAATCTTTATTCTGGACAAGAAGCTACAGACCCAGACTGTAGTATTATTTGAGGGTCAAGTAGTAAAGATTTGGTTGTCCCCAAAAGGAATTCAACCCTAGCTTTGTTTTGTAATGTTTATATAACTGAAAGTATAGCCCTCTTCTTAAGGCCAGAGTTGGATATCTTCTAGACCATAAAGTTCAAATTAAAGGAAATAAATGCAGCTTTCCACTAGCCCTCCTTGGGGGTTAGTGCACTAGGGTGTCAGTGGAAATAGGATGAGTTGTGTATGTGTGTGTGTGTGTGTGTGTGTGTGTGTTTGTATGAACACATGTACGAGGGAAGGTGTGTATATGGATGTAGGCTTGTGAGAAATGACCTGAGAAGAGAATGGGAACCTTCTGGGTGTTTGAATGGATCACTGATTTCTGTTCTCTCCTAACATGCCTTCAGTTGGAGGAGGGTTGATCTGTTTTGTTTGGTTTGTTTCTAATTAACCATTGGACGTAGGTCCAGATATGCAAAGGAAGGAAGAACCGGGAAGGGGTTACCCATGAATCTAAAGGCACCGACGTGAAGAATCCAGTTTGGCTGAGCCTCCCTAGCTTACCAAGGCCCGACTTGGTTCCTTGCTTCTGGGACCTCTTAGATTGTTAGAATGTTGAAGGTACAGGGTGGGAGCAGTCTGGTTTCTCGGGGCCTCCTGCCTGTAAGCAGGAGCTGAGGATAAAGCCAGAGACCAATGGATTAGGTGTGTGGAATGCAGTAGGAGAGGGCTTTTGGTGGGCTGGGGCAGGGGGTGAGGGGTGGGAGATAGTTTCTAAAATGGTCTTGAAGAGCTTGTGAAGGGAAAGGAGAAAGTAAGTGGAGGAGAACGATAGAAGAATCAGAGAAACTTGTCATCTGTAACGTGGACTTGGGACCCATTCAAGACTCCTGCCCTTGAGCACCTCATGGTGGCTTCTGCCCGCCTTGGCTCCATCCTTTCTCCAGCTCAGGCCCTCCCTGAGCACTGGCTCGTGGTTAGCAGCCTCCCCAGTGTGAACTGAATCAGTGCCCCCTCTGTGGAGACTGGGAAGTGAAGGACAGACATAGAGGGCCCTCTGTCAGGACAAACTGGGCAGGAAAGGGAAGGTTGCAGACCTGATGGCCCAGCGATCTCAGCCTGCCCCCCTCCCTGCTTCTCACACTGCTAACTCAACTCCTGCCTTCCTCTTTTCCATTCTTCTACTCTGCTCTATATGGAGGACAAGTGGGCACCAGGGCATCTGCCTTAGCGGTAAGAAGAGGCTGTGGGCCCACCAGCCTGGCCCAGTGCGGGCAGACTCTCGGGCATGGGAGGTGCTCATGGTTGTGGAGCCAGGAAAGAATTACTCTGCACGGGATGGACTGTACGCTGGGATCGAAAATTATATTCCTAATATTCCTGCTTTTATCAACTCTGTAAAACCTTTTCATAGCCTCACTTCTCTCAACTGATCTTGTTTAGGGGTTAGATTCCTTTTATTGAGTCTTTGCTTGACTGCTTCTTGCCACCCTCCAGCCCTCTGCTTCCTAAAACTGTTGTGTCATTTACTCTGTTGGATCAACTCTCTGGGAACAGATTCTGTTAATGTAAGTGCACTTACTCCCTGGATGTTGTCACTAGTCTAGTGGCTTTTGCTAAATAAACCTTTCTTATTTCTAAAAGCTTTTCCTTGGTCTTTTCTTGTTTCTTATTCTGCTGTTCCACCTGTTCCTTCTCTCCCCCTCACTTCCAACCCCACTTCCCAAGCCAGGAGGCCTCAGCTCTGTGACACAGGGTTCCTATGGGTGTGGTGTTTAGAAAGAACGCAGGTGTTCCCTGGTGGAGGGAGAAGGGGGTGCGCTCAGCTGTGGCTCATGTAACCAGCTTTGTAGCATGCAGATCAGCCCATACCAGTGGTTCTCAACCTGGCTTGATTTGGCCCCCAGGGGACATGGGGCAATGTCTGAAGACATTTTTTGGTTGTCACAACTGGGGAGGGAGGTGCTACTGGCATCTAGTGGGTGGGAGCCAGGGAATCTGCCAAACATCATCCAGGGCACAGGACAGTCCCCTGCAACAAAGAATTGTCAAGCCCAAAATGCCTGAATAGAAAGAAGCACAATTAGAAACCCTGGTCTGTATTCATTTTTGCAGACCCTCCCAGTCCCAGGTCTTGCAATCTCCATACATCATCGTGGGCAATAGCAGTAAGTTTTGAGGGCTTGACAAAGTACTACATCATAGATATTTTCCAACATAACCAAGATCATCGAGATTATAAAATTTCCCTGCCTCCCTGACTAAATGTCTGAGGTTGGTAGGAGTCTGAATGGGCCAATTCCAAAAATGTCTATACTGGGGGCAAAATGGGCTCCCCCGACCCCAAAGGATTATATTGTCATTGCAACACAGCTCAGAAGAGGAGGCCTGGCTTGGAATGTGGGCTTTCCTGCAAAGGGGAAGAAGGATGCTGGTAAAGAAGGGAATGTTAGAGAAACAGGGAGCTGCAGGACCTCTCAAAGCCTGCAGTATGTAAAGCAGATTTCTTTGTCAGGAACTTTTAGCTCTTAAAGGCAGGGAGTGCATTACGCCTGGTACTTTGTTTGTCAGGCCTAGGTCAGAAAAGAGGTTGGGAGAGTCAGATAAAGCAGGTTTACATGCACTCTCTGCCCTTTTCAGGTGAGTGACCTGAACTTGAGTCTTGGATTTCTCACCTGTGGAATGGGCATGGTGATATAGACCTCATAGAGCTGTTATGAAGGAGAAATGAGTTACAATTGAAAAGCACCCAGCAGATGCCTGGTGTTTAGTTTCCCTTTTTGTTAAAAGCCGCTCCTCTGCTGGTCAATACAGTTGCTTGCTGGGGGCCTTTCTCTGCTGAGCTGAAGTTTTGCTCAGAACTCTGCAGTGAGACAATTACTGGGCTAATATGACACTACGTTAAATATTAAATGGGGGGGGCGGAGCGGCTCATCCTTAGAAAGAAAACCCTGAAACTGTGAAGCCCTGCCAGGCAGTGATTGGCATATGCTGTGGCTTTTGGGCTCAGTCCCTGTCAGATTTTTCTCTTTCAGTGTCCTGATTTGTGCATGTGATACAGATGCCTGGGGTTGGGGGAGGATGTGACCTGCTTCCTTTCCTGGTTCTCCACTCCTGTGTACTCCTCTCTGTACTCCCTCCAGAGCCCCCTATCAAGGGAACACTTCAAGGGGGTGCTTTCCCACCGATGTGCATAAGGAGGAGCCTTCAAGGGCTTTTGTGGCTTTTTCAGTTAGGGAAACAGCAGATCAGGGTAAGGACTAAAATGACTTGCCCAGAGTCACTCTGCTCCCTGCAGACTCTGGGCCCTGGGAGTGATGTCAGGGCTGCCTAGAGACCATCCTGCCCCAGGGCGGCAGCTCCTGACCCTGCCAGCCCTGGCTCCCGGCCCAGCTGGAGCCCCAGGGTTGTGCAGCATGTGACCTAATGGGGGCTCAAGCTCAGCCTGTCTCTCTCTCTCTGGGGAATGAAAGAGCCACAAGGGATATTTCAGCAGCACAATTAAAAGCAGGAGAAGCCCTGCCCAATGTTCAAGTGAGGCTTCAGGAAGAGTTCACATACAACCACTGGAAGGGTAAGAAGGACCCTTCACCCACATGCCCACAAGTGGGAGGGAGATACAGAAGACAAAGGGAGGGTTGGTGCCCAGGGCCCCTGAAAGGAAATGCTGTGCTGTGCTGAAAGAACCTGCTGGTCATTAGGGAGCTGAAATGTGAGGTAAATAAGACCATCAAGTATTCAACTTTTCTGTTTCTTTCTTCCCCTCTCCTCCTTCCCTCCCCTTCCCTTCCTTCCCTTGCTTCCTCTCTTCCATTTTACCACATAAAGGGCAGCACAGATGTCCTCGCTGTGGGCCTGGTGCTCCTCACCTTCCTGGGTCAGAGGTGGCAGGGGGCTTGCTCAGAAGCGGAGTGAGGGTCAGGGGCACGCTATTTGGCCATGAGAAGCGATGTTTTCACGTGTCAACTGGCCCATTTGACTTGACTCCAAACAACCATGTGAAGATGTCCCCTGGGTCAAAAATGCTTTTGTTCTGCTTCAGTGAGAGGTGCCCCGTCTAAATGAGTGACGGTGGTGTATGTGGTTGGGTCCTATCGTGTGTGCCCCCCCCCCCCCCCCGTATTTGCCCCTTCCCTGCCTCTAACATTTATGAAGCCTTTCACACCTTGAGGAGATCCTGCCGGTGCAAACAGGAGAGGGCATTCAGCCCCCTCCCCCCATGCGAGAGCCCCCCTGGTGTGGGGCAGGCTGATCACACAGGGACCAACAGGAAAGCCAGGATCCTAGGGCAGTAGTTCTTAAACTCGAGCTGCATCAGAGTCATCTGGTGGGCTGGTTAAAATCCACATTGCTGGGCCTCACCCCCAGAGCTTCCGGTCCAGTAGGTCTCGGGTAGGGCCTGAGAATTTTCATGTCTCAGTTCCCGGCTGATGCTGATCCTGCAGATATGGGCACCTTGCTTTGAGAAGCGCTGTCCTAGAGGGTATTCCCAACTTCAGATATTATCGTTTTTAAAAAAGAGCCAGGGATGTGGGCCCAGTGTTGTCAGGCAACTATTAGATGAAGGGGAAAGAGGTGGGAATTGGGTACTGGGAAGGGCAGCAGGTGGTGCAGGGGGACCTCAGACTGGACAGAGGCTGTGGCTAACTTTGATTTATTGGCATCTTTCTAGAGACAAATAGGCTTCATCCCCTATTTACCTGAGGTGTCCACTAACAAAATGGCTGCCACGGTCCAGCGGGACTACTTGAAGGCTTGGCAGCCCCCCGAGGCAAGCCTGTCTCCCGGCCTGGCCTTCTGCTCCTTGCCCCAGAGGGTTTTGAGCTTGCGGTAGTACACCTTGCAGCTGAAGCCCTCCTTGAAGCCCCCCTTGATGTGGCTTTTGAGCGAGTGCAGGGTGGGGTACATGCGGCAGCAGGCTGCGCACTTGTAGCCGTTCTGCTGGGCCGGGTGCCACCTGGAGGCTGTTAGGATGTCCTGGGACGTGATGTAGTCCACGGAGTCCAGGCTGTGCCTGGATTTCTTTGTGGCCTCTTGGGGGCATGTGTTCTCTGGGGAGGAGGAGGAGGAGCAGGCACTCTCAGCCATTTCCTCGGGAAGGCAGCTATCCCCTCTGCCCTCATCTCGCTGCACCTCTGGGAAGCTGTAGGCCTCCAGGTGGCTCTCCTTGTCCGTGCACACGAAGTAGCTGTAAGGAGAGAACCAGGGCCGGTAGATGGTGCAGTTCCGCCTCAGTTGCTCCCCGTTCTGGATGTCCCCCAAGGTGCAGTCTGCAAAGGAAAGGACCGGGTGTAAGCCTCTGGCCTAGGGCAGGGAGCAGGCTGGCCTGTGGGGCTGGAGGCCGAGTTGCTCAAAGGGAAGGAAGGAAAGGGACACACCCTCCGCCCCATCTTGGGTACAGACTGAGAGTAGGCAGAAGAAGGGGTGGGGAGACCAGTCTAAGGTATTCGTTCCTGCTGTTTTCCTTTTCTATTGGTACACATGCAGTTTGATCCTGACAAGAAAGCCTTATTTCAATCACTAAGCCTTGGTATTTATCAGGTTCTTCTCTCCTTGGAGACACCTTGTCCTCTACCTTCTATAAGGGTAGACATGAGCAGGTGGCTCAGAGGAGAGCCAGCCCTCTGGCTTCCTGCAGTCCGTCTCTCCACCAGCAATGTCTGGTTGTGACCATTTTACCTGCCTTGCTGCCCATCTTCTCTCAGTAACCTACTCAGGCAGAAGCTGCCCTTACACACCAGCTTGAGAGACAGGAGAAGAGAGGCAGCCAGCCTCCACAGAGCCTGTGGGTCTCTACTAAAGAACCACCAGGCAGAAGACTGCAGGTGAAAAAGCAGTGCAGGGCGACCCAGCCTGCAAGCACCCTTCCCTCAAGGGAGCAGCTGTCCATGCCCAGCTTTGCACATGTGCCCACCCAGAGTCAGAGAAGGCCTCACCTGGTGAGGGCACCGTGTTGTGCACCCCACGCCGGAGAGCGCTGCTTTGGTACTGGGGTGGCAGGGCCTGGGCTGGGCTGGATGCCTCAGCGGGTGCCGCCGTCTTTGCAATGTCTGGGTTACAGAAGAAACACTCTGGTGAGCTGAGCAAGGGTGGGAGTCCTCTTGTTGGGACCCCCCAGGATACATCTAGAGAGTCACCCTCAGTGCTTCAAGGTATCTCAATACCAAAGCAAAACAATGAGTTCTCTTGCATCCGGTCAGGCACAGCTATTCTGGAGGACATCCTGGAGCAGTTACATTGTGATGTGGGCAAGATCCTCTCCAAGGGCAGATTTAAAAGCTTGGCCCAGAGGATGCCTCTGTGCCTGATCCACCCCTCGGCCGACCCTCCTACAGCTCCCTCACATGTGATTGTAGTCTGCATTGCAGACTTCTGCCCCTCTGGGGTGCAGGGTTCAGCGAGGGAGCTCTGATCCTGGGCTGTAGAGCTGTGTTACACGGTCCCTTTGAGGATGAGAAGCCTGATTCTCCAGTTGAAACCTCTCATGCCTATAGCCAGAAAGGGTTCAGGTGGACCCCAGCCGCCTGCCACACCCAGGAGTGGCCGCTAACACTTGGATAAAAGCAGACCTGTCCCAAATCCCAGAGCAGTAGCTGTGCTTAGTTTTGGAGACAGATGTATAAATGTCACGTGTAGGTAAATGAGTGTTTAGGAGAACTACTCCATTGAGTGGTGGCTCTCAAACCTTAATGTGCTTAGGAATCCCTTGGGGATCTTGTTAAAAATGCAGGCTGTGATTCAGCACACCTGCAATCTGGAGTGGGCCTGAGATTCTGCATTTCTAACAAGATCCCATGTGCTGATGATGGGGCAGGTCCATAGACCATACTTGGAAGAGCAAGTCCTTAGGGCACCCCAACTTTATTCCATGCCGTGCTCATCAGTTACCTGGCTGCCTGGGTCCCTGTTGGTGGTTTGATAAGTCTGGATCTTCTCCAGTTTGTCCAAACAAAGCTAAAACTAGCACATATTCTTTATGTAGATAGATGGCTACGCTGACATTTCACACAGATTCCAAGGGGAGAAAACGCAGACAACAAATGTTTCCCCCATCCTTCCCTTGCCAGAAATTAATAAACAGCAGGAACTACTTACCACGAATGCAGCATTTTGAAAAGTTATTTTCTCCCCATGTGTAATTTGACTTTCTCACTAAATCGTGGTCCTGTAACATGGTCTGGTAGAATACTCAATTAAAAGCTTCAAAAAACCACATCTTTGTGGCCCTACTGGCACCAGAGTTTACCTGGTAAGCTGGTGGCACGTGAGGACATAATGTCAGGAAAAGTGCTCATGGCAGAGGAAGAGATTCGAGGTCCAGAAATGCTGAGGAGTGAGAAGTTCTCCATATTCTGACTACTGTAGGGTATGGAAACCGCACATCTGCTCCCAAGAGGCTGGTTGGGTTGTCCAGACGATAACATTCTGAGTGCAGCTGACATCACAACAAGGTCATATGATTCTACTCACCAGCCAGGCCACCCCGTTAGATGATAGATGGGGGTCTATTGCAAGGCAAGAGTAACTAAAAGGATATCGTAGGTTTTTTGACCTGTCATTCCTCAGTGGTGGCCTGCCCTGATTGAGAAACACTCAAAATACTCGGAAGGAAGACTGTCATAGAGGTAGAATAGTGATGTTGTCCATGTCCCCTCCCCTCCCCCCCCTTTTGTCTTTATTATCACCTTTCTGTGTAGTCACTGCCACCCCCAGCTCTGGGAACCTCTGTGGTCTCTGAATGACCCTCTTATATTTCTTCTCCCTCATCCCCCTAACTCTCACCACTCAATATTTTTTGTTTTGTTTTTGGGTTTGTTTTTTACCTTTATGTGAAAATAATGTCAAGTTTATAAAAAGCTTGAAATGAAATTAGTTCAAGGAACCTCTGTATACCCTGTATCCAGGTTCGCCTGTTGTTAACATTTTACCCCATTTGCTTTATCAATTCTTCCTCTTTCTGTGTGTGTATATAATTTGTTTTCTGAACTATTTTAAGGTAAGTTATAAACATCATGGTCCTTTACACCTAAATACTTCAATGTATATTTCCTATGAATAGGGACCATATATTGTTTTAAACTGTCAATGTTATCTGTTTTTACCAAGTGACTAAAACACAAATGGGTTGCTTACTCAGTACCATTTTGCTTATTTTAAATTAAGGTTGAATTGTTGGCAAGTCTGTGGACTCCAGAGAGGCAGGTTTGCCTCTTCTCTTTGCTCTTTGTTTGCCATATAACAACCGAGCAACCAGTGGGATGTGGAATAAGGGTCAGAGAGGATTGATTGTGACACTTTGAAAATAAGTTGCAAATGCCCTGGTCTAGATAATCACAACCGATATCAACTAGATACACAACTGTGTTCTAGATCTAAAGGTGGATAAGTTTATGCTACAAGGGCTGGCATGAAGCCTGTGTGAGTATGAGTGTGCATCCACTTCGGCACCCTAGAGCCCCACAGTTTGCTTCCTGGGTATGTGTGTGTTTATCCATGGCACTTCTACATTTGAAGGACAATGTGGAGAACATGATTTCCCTGAGTTCCTTGCTCATGTTGTTAGAACAAGTTGGGGTACAAATTGAAGCTGCATTCTTTGGCAGCTTTGAAGGTAGCCTTGTTCGGGGCAGCATGCTGTAGAGAAGGATCATGGATCTGGAAGTGCATAGCCGTGTTCTAATCCCCACTCTGCCATTAGCTATCTGTGACATACAGGGCAACCGCTCTGCCCCTTGGCTTTCCCATTTTGTTTATTTAGACAACTGGAGTGGACCATTGTCTTCCTGACCTAGTGGTTTGCACACAGAAGATAGCACAGTAATGAGTAATGCTAACTCTAAGCCAGAGGACTTAGAATTTCGTTCTGCCTCGACCCGTCACGTTTCTCCCATCGCCAGCTTACAAATCTTTAACATACAAATCTGTTGCAGTGTAGTTATTGAAAAGTTAATGGGCACCTGATGATTCCAGGGCTTGTTGGAGTAGCAGAGCCTCTGTCTTGCATGCTGTGCCCTGTCAGTGTGTGGTTGCTGGTGGCCTGGGCAGGAGGTGACACTGTCCCAGTGGTTGGTCACTATATAAAATGTGACTCTCTCTCTCTCGTTTGTTTCCTACTTGCTTTCCGAGCCCCTTTCTTGGTCAGGTAAGACGCCCTCTCTCATGGATGATTTATATCCTCAGATGTTCCCTGTGCTTGGGTGTTGCATGCTGGGGGGTGCTGCTGGGGAGGGCCACCCCGCCAGGGTCCAGCCATCTTTGTCTTCTCCATCACCATTAGTTTCTGAACTACCAAGCCTCTAATCCTGAGGAAGGGAGGGACAGTTTGGGGGGGTCACTAGTGCCTCAAACAGGAAAGGGGCTCATCGTCCATCCTTGATATGGGCATGAAGGAAGCCCCCTCCAGAGCTCCACTTTGGAGAGATGGGTACTTCCTCCTCGCCTCACTCACCTCAAGGGTCCCTGGGGACCACTCCCATGGATGGGAGACTTTTTAGAGTGCTTTTTTGCAAATGGAAAAGAGGCTTGGAAACAGTTTCTCTAAAATGTCAGCCCTTCATGCAGTCAGTTTTCAAGTGTTCATATGAAAGTGAAACTAATTTATCAAATGCCATTGTGCAAAGCTCTGTGCAAGGCATTGCAGAAGATACAAGCACTCAAGGCGCTATATCCCCTCAAGGAGCTTACCGTTTTGTCTAGAGACAAGGTGAACTTGATAGGAGGACTTAGAGAATTGTAGACAAGAATGTGTGATGGGCTATCTTTAAGAATCCAGTGTCCTTTATAGACTAAGTTCTGAAGCAAGAGCATAATGCAAAAGTTTTTTATGTTTGTTGGAATGTGTTTTGATAACATTGATAATGTTAGCATTAATAGGGGCTCACAATCTACAAATCACCTTAACAGCTAATTTTGGCAGTTACACTTTTAAAAATGAATGTGTCTGTTTGAAAATTCACTTAAAACCACTAAGGAAATCACCACATAAATATCTGAGTCAAGAAGTGGTAGGGCGGTTGCCTCCCCCAAGGTGCTTTGCTCTAGTTCTGTGGCAACCCAAGTACTTTCTGGTTTGGTGGAAGAGTTATATGGGTTAGTTTCCAGGGGCTTCTCTGCTAGTTTGCAGATTTTGTGATTTAAAAAGAATGAAAAGGGTGTGGACGTAATAGACAAATTTTGCAAAAGTGGATGATGTGGCAAGAGACACTTAGGCAGATAATCAGGAGTCGATGTCCCTGTTGTGGAGCAGGCTGGGAACTCCTGCTAGTGTGGGAGGTCTACCCTGAGATCTGGGAACCCAGCACAGCTTGAATCTGTCCTGTACCCCAGGGATGCTCTGATCCAAGTTCTCTGCCATGTCTCCCCCGCAGGGGTGGTTCCCCCATTCATGGGTTAGTGGCAGTTAAGAGGTACAGACCACGGAGAAGACCTCCACTCCCCCTCCCACAGCCTCCTTCCTCTTGCCCATTACCCTTAGAATATGGCTGATCTCAGTAGTTGGTCCAGAAGGGGATGTCTCTGTTGAAACCACACGCAAAAAAGGAAAAGCTACTCCTGGCCCCAGGACTCAGCAGTGCAGGGCAGAGAAAATGACTTTCTGCCAAAAAAAAAAAGTTTGGGCAGAAGAGAAAGTACCCCCTAACCTCAGTTACTCTTAGAAAGGCTCAGTGAGAATAGACACTAAGCAGAGGTGTTGACAAGGAGAGGAGCATGGTGACCAAATGTAGCCTCTCCCTCCCCCATTGTCACAATAACTGGCGTAGTTGGTCTGGACAGAAGCCTCAGGGCCAGTTCCAAAATCCCACAGTGTGCCTGACTACATTGGAAACGGAGCAGATTTTCACTGGGAAGAGGATGCCCTAGGGCTGAGCCCAGGCTGCAGACACTTTGACTGCAAACTTTGGAGCCACCGTTGTGGCCTCCACCATGCCCCATCTGCAAAATGGGTTTGACTATTCAATACAAGGTATTTCTTGAGGAACTGCTGTATACCAGACCCTTCTAGGTGTTAAGGATGCAAAGTTGAATAAAGTATGGCTTCTGTCCTGCAAATGTTCCCAACCCAATGGATCTAGCCCTTTGAGTTAAATTATTTGAGCCAAACAGAGATTCCTGAGAGAAGGACCATCTACCAGACATATTTACACAGCTGATCCATGGTCCAAGGCAGGGCAGAGTAATGGAAAGAGCCCTGAGCTTTGGAACAGAAGACTGTGTTTTTGTCCCTGCCCCTCAAGGTATTAGTTGTATGATTTCAGGCATGGCAGAAATTACTCTGAGCCCCAATTTCCTCATCTGTAAATAGATATTTTACCATGCCCTCCCTTACTAGGTGATGGAGATTGAGCTGGCATTTATCAAGATCCTTCTGCTTCACTAGCACCAAGTACTTGTCCATTTGGATTCTGAACCATCGTTTAGCATCTTTCTGCATGCAGCTGGGCCTATTCTCCCTAGTTTTGCCTCAGGGGATGTGAACAACTGCTGGCCTGTTTTCCCTAAAGAAAATGTGTCATATAGTGGCTTTTCAGTGGGGAGCTTCTAGCACCAAATCACATACTTTTCATCCCTCCACCAGCTTCTGTCCTAGTGCCTGAGTCTCGGCCTGACTTGCATGAAAGCATGCATCGACACGTGCTCACAGCAATGTAAAAATGTCATACTTCATTGCTTCATCATTTTTTCTTTGCTTCAAAGAACCCAGTGACCCCCAAGGTAAAGGAGTCAAGCCATGAGTCGAAGAGGCAGGTTTAAAGAGCTACATTAAGGGAAGCGGCTGTGGCTCGATCAGTGGGGCTCCCGTTTACCATATGGGAGGTCCTGGGTTCGGTTCCCGGGGCCTCCTGGTGAAGGCAAGCCCGCCCGCACGGCGTGGTTGGCTGACCCAGCGAGCACGAGCAGCAAGGGGGGGATAAATGAATAAATGAATAAAATCTTTAAAAATAAATAAATAAATAAATATCAAAATTTAAAAAAATAAATAAATAAAAAATAAAGAGCTACATTAACTTTTTTATGGCTAGGGTTAATCCCTGATTAGCTTGGGTGGGACAGAACTAGAATTTCTGCTCCTGGTGTCCCATCAAGAAAACTGGATTGGAAAGGTTCTTTCTTAATATTTCCAGAGCCTTATGAAGTTCCAAGTTATGGGCAGTAGTGTTAGGAAAAGAGAAGCAGCGTGCTGTGATCTAAGGTTCCACTCACCCTCTACTCACCCATTTCTTTGTTTTTGCCTCTTTGTCTGTAGTTGACCACAGCATGTTTGAGAATTTGAACACAACCCTCACGCCAAAGCTGCAGTCGAGCCGCTCCTTCCCCCACTTGTCAAGGCCTGCAGCCCCCAGCTCAGCCGCACTGGGGTCTGTGGAGCCTGGTGGGCCAGGACTCTGGGCGGGCAGCAGCCAGCACCTCAAGAACCTGGGCAAAGCCATGGGGGCCAAAGTTAACGACTTCCTGCGGAGAAAAGAGCCCTCAGGCCTTGGCGGTCTGGGTGTGATGGAGATCAACAAGACCGCGGGGGCCCAACTGGCAAGTGGGGTTGACGCGGCATCAGGGACCTTGCTGGAAGATGAAAGGTGAATGCCCCCCTGGTATTCTTGTAGTTGTGTGGGTGGACAAATTGTAGCATCTCCAGGGAAGAACAACCCTGATGAGGGGATGCAAAATTGTCATATGAAGAACAGTTGAGAGAATGGGCGATGTTCACAGGGACTCTCTTCAAGCTCTGTAACCGCAGCTGATACTTATTGTGGGTCTGTCACGTCCTTGGCACTGTGTTAAGTACTTCAGTTGCCTTATTCTACCTCCACCCCTCACAACCACTGTATGAGGCAGGTTTTGGTCTTTCTATTTGCCATATAGCTCAAGTTCAGAGAGGTAAAGTGAGTTCTTTCAGCTCACAGAGTTGGTAATTGTCAGAGCTGAATTTGGATCCAGATCTGGTTTGGAGCTCATGTCTTCACCTCAGGGCTGTCTTGTGGAAGAAAGATTGGCTTTGTCTCGTTGGCCCAGGGAGTAAACCTGAATCAGAGGGTGATTCTGGAAGGAGGCCAATTTTAGTCTAACATGAGGAAATTCATCCTAAGATTTACAGCTGTCCAGAAATGGGTTGCACAGCCTTGGGAGGAAGTGAGTTTCCTGGCTCTGGGGCCATTTGAGAGGAGGTGGATGTAGATGGGGCAGGGGTCCTGCAGTGGGCATTCAGGATTCAGGTGGGAGGGTAGCCTTGCTGCCCATTTTTGCATCTCCACATCAGCATGCTGTGATTAGTGATTTGGACCCTCATTTGCCTGTAGGGGAGCCAAATCAGAAAATCATACAAAATCTCTCTTAGAGATTAAGCCAAGATGAAGGAAAAAAAATCCAGTAGTAGATAAGTATCAGGCACACTATCATAAACATGCATCGTAGGACTCGTCAAACTACCTGTGTGTCGTGATTTGCAACCATATAGTGGTAGAGAAATATTTCAAGATGCTTGTAAGAATAAGCCATTAATCTGCCTAGTTTGTCCTGTCATTGCCAGTGTGGGTCCGAGATGACGGGAAGGGGTCCTCACTCACCCCGACAGGCAGCTACCTCCACGCAGTCCCCCCAGGACCACGTGGCCTGTCAGGCTGGGATGCACCAGCCAGTACCAAGGAACCTCTTTAATCTACACGTCAAAGTTTTGCCAGAGCTCCAAGCCACCCTGGTAGCACTTACCCTTCACGGCTTTGTAACAGAATCACTTGGGGAGCCTTTTAGAAATACTACATAGCCCGGATTCCCACCCAGATCTAATGAATCAGAATCACCAGGGCCGGGGTCCAGGCTCATGTGGACTCTGGTACACAACCACACCCGAGACCACTGCCCTAGATCATTGGTTGTGGGGGAAGCCTGCATCTCAGAACCCACTGGGTGCCAGCAGCAGCCGTCCCATTTTTCCACCTCATTCCTACAGTTCCTTCACAGGCTCATGGCATAGGTTCTTGATGTTCCGCAGAAATACCTTCCCCAAAGCCATGCCGCAGGGTCTGATAGGCCACAGCTCACGGGTGGTTTTTATCCTGTCTCCAATGGCAACACTTTGTGCTGCTCTGAACACTGAGCGAGGATGTAACAGGCCAAAAGGCAGTTGTTATGCTCAAGTTGCTAAACCCTGCACACTAACCCAAGAATGAGAGCCTGGAGGACAAAATGCTCATGGTTTGGGCAAGCCAAAAGTACCGCTGGAGTTAGAGCAGTGAAAGTGGGGTGTGGACTGGCCCTAAAAGCATGCATGCTTGTTGTCACCACCCTTGCAGGTCAGTCCAGCAGGAAGCATTCCCTCGACTGGAGCCTCCGCCTCCCACAGCCAAGAAGCGAACCCCTCGGGCCCTGAAGACCACCCAGGACATGCTGATTTCATCGCAGCCTGTCCTTAGCAGTCTGGAGTATGGGACAGAGCTGTCACCTGGGCGGCCCCAGGACTCCCCTTCCACTGTCCCCACTCCAGGAGAGCCCATCCCCGCAGACACTGCACGGCCAGAGGCCACCACGGAAACAGCGGATGAGGGCGAAGCTCTGCCAAACGGCGAGGTTTCCCTGTCAGTTCCTGACCTCATCCACAAGGACAGCCAGGGCGAATGCAAGCTGAAGGTGACTGAGTGGAGGAGGGCCTCCTCCCCTGGCCTCGTGGAGAGAAACGGCCTCAAACTCAGCCTGAGCCCCATCAGCCTGGCTGAGCCCCAGGAGGACGGCAGCCCCTCTCCTCGGGCACGGACCTCCAGCCTTGACAATGACGGCCTGCACCCAGACCTGCTGTCCTTTGAGTAGTGTCTTTTCTTGTCCCACCTGAGCACCACCCCGTGCTTCCACTCTGCTTTCTTCTCCACTCTGCACGCTGGCCCTTCCCCTGCCCCACTTTCCCCTGGAACCTACTTGCTCCAGCAGAGAGCCGCTTCCCCACCAGGGAAGTTGCAGGCCGGAAGACAGCGTGCAGTCCTGGTTAGAGTCAGTTCGCAGGAATGGCAGAAGGAGTCGATGCCACCCCAGATCCTACTGTCCTGTGAGCTTCTCTGGGTGCCGACTGCAGCCCTGGATATTGGCGTTCCTCCTCCTCTCTAGAGCTTGTCCTGGTTTCCCCATGAGCTGCAGGGCCACTAGCCCCAGGCGGGGCATCCTGCAGGAGGAATTCCCTTTGCCAGGGCCCCATGCCACCTACTCTCCTGCCTACGCTCCTGCTCGTCTCTCCCACGCCCTCTATTCCCCCTTTCCTCCTTGATGGCCTAGAAGCTCCCTGCCTCAGGGAATTGGGCTGGGTGAGGTTTGTTGATGGGCCCTTACCCTGAAAGCCGCATGCCCTGACCGCATCCCAGCCACGGTGGCCCGTCCTGATCCCTATACAGCACAGCCCCTGGTTGCCACCTGGCCCTGCCCCGGTAGGTCAGGTTCAGAGGAGACATTACCAGGCCTGAGACCTAGAGGCAGCCTTGTTGCCAGGGTTCTCTAGGTGCTTCCCACCTAGGCAGCTGTAGAACACTGAGCACTCCTTGCGGTCAGGGCACAGAGCCAGCCATGGAGAGCCCGCCCAGGTCCTGCCTGTCTGGGAGAGGCACTGGCAGAGGGATGTTGCCAGCTATTTGTCCAGGGCTCCCTGCACAGAATGAAAGACCAGCGCTTGTCTTGCATGATATTGGCCTGGGCAGGCCTTGGCAGAATCAGCAGAACATGTTCTGATTTTGGGGGGAGGGTCCAGGGACATGGGGGTGGTCTTGGCATTCAGGGAGTGGTCCTAAGAGAATCTAGAGCAGAAGTAGAGGAGAAGGCCTTGAAGACAGGATAAGGGAAGAGCGGCCTGGGATCAGAGCAGCCTGAAATGATGCACTGCCAGAGGCCGGGTCTCGGGGGTGGGGTGGGGTGGGGCTGTTGCCCTAAGAGTGAGTCAGAGTGAAGCAAGTAAGAGATTGGAATGTGATAGGAACTGTGGAGGCAAACCTCTAAGCATGAGGTGCTCTTGGCTCTTAGGCTGAGATTGCTTGGCCTCCTGCAGCCCAGTACCTCCCTGGAGGGGCCTCTGGCCTGCCTTCCCCTTATCCTGATGCCACGTAGTTCTCTCTCTGCACCTGCCTGCAGGATGTATGTTAGGGAGGCACACAGTTCACCCAGCCCTAACCGGCTGCCTCCCTCCTGGGTTAACCCTACTTTGTGTTCCTGTTTCCCACCAGGGGTCCTATCCTGCTGTCTTCCTGTGGCCAGGAAACCCTGTAAGGGGGTGACCCCAACCCTGGGGACCTTTGCGGCAAGAAGAGAACATCTCTTTTCCTGAACAAGGCGGCCAGTTCTCTGGGAGAAGGCTGGAAATGGCCTAGCCAGCCCGGGTGGGCCACCTTCCCTCCGAGCTCTGGGCCCCTGAGAGCTCACTTCCCAGTGCATCTCATCACCAAGCCTCTGCTCTCCTTCTTCCCACCAAGCTCACACCTATAGAACCGAGAGCCTCAGGGGACCCATGAGGGCAGGGCTGCCATGCATGCATTCTTGCTTCTGCAGCTGGGTGGCCCTGCCACCGCCCTCCCACCCCTTGTGTCTTCTGTGCCCCTGGAAAGCAATGCTTCACCACGTGCTCACAGCGGAGCTGGTCTCCCCTTCTCCACATGGGTCTGTGCATACGTCAGGCACCTTGCAGGCTCTGGTGAAGTGGGCAAGGGTGTTACCAAATGTGTATATCCTGACTTATTCCAAGAATATCCCCAAGGGTGAGATCTGTGACCCTAATGGTCAGAGAGAGGTTTTTGGGTCTAGCATTTTGGATCTTGTGAGTCTTCCCAGACTGGTTTAGGGTATTACACAAAACACATGGATAGAGCTGGAGGGTGGGGGCCACAGAATCTAAATACACATCCTGGGAGCAAGTCCAGTTTGAGTTAGGGTGCCATACCAAGAGCTCAGTTTGCTTCTCTGATGAGAAACTTAGGCAGTTTTCTGGGACAGCCCCTGGTGTGCGCTCCACACCCAGACCACTGCTGAAGAACTGGCCCTCAGACACAGGTTGTCCCAGCACCATTGCCAGTGTGACCCAAGTTCCTCAGACTTGTGTCCAAAACCGAAGAAGAGATCGTGGGACCCTGCTCCAACCCCCATATCTCCACCTGGCTTCTCTGTGATCTCTACACCTCATCATCTCCCCCCCCCCCCCCCCCGGTGCTACAGGGGAAGTTGCTGCTAGTTCAGGAGCCCTGGTCCTAGATACTGCAGATACTGCCTGGTGCTAGGGGCTAAGCACTGCCCAGGGCTCAGCAGGAACAGCTTCTTCTAATCCTCACCTGCTGTGGGCTCAGACCAATGTGTCTATCCAAAGCCCCTCCTGGTTTCCTATGACCATCTCAACAGTCTGACTCTTCTGTGGTCAGCCCCGCAGATCCCAGGTAGTCCAGCTTCTCCGTGAGCAGGGCCTTTGGGCAGCCAGTCCAGTCCATGCAAGGACTAGGAAAAAGGAGTGAAGAACCTCTCCTTTCTCCCTGTTAGGGTCACTTCTCTCCATTACTCCCCTACAGTCCCCTCCCCCATTCCCATATCCAGCACATAGCTTTACCCTGATAGAGCACAAGATGAGCTTCCAGAACCTGCAGGAGGATAGTATAGTCGCCTGTCCGAAGAGAATATCTGTGAATGTGTTATGTATGTGGGTGATATGAAGACAGACATGTATCCGTTGATTTTTAAAGAACAAAGGTTGGCCCCAATTTGGGGAAGAAGGAAGATTATAGATCTATTCTGAATATTTTCTAGAGATTTTATATTTATATTTTTAGTAACGTTCTAGTAGAAGAAAACTGCACAATAAAATGATTTGGTTTGGCTTGCTTGTTTGGGTTTTTCGCCCAACTAATGGGGAGTTGAGATTTTGTTCTTGTGGGCCTGGAAGAGAGAGGAAAATAGGAGCTGCTGCCAACCCCCCAGGCTGAGACCCTTGGGGAAAAGGTCTTTAAAATAGGCTTTCAAATATATGTAGTCCCTAGCTGGCTGGCAGCTGTGGAAGTGTCCCTCCTCTTCAACCCTGACCTGTCACCACCTGGGGGGATCAGGCATGATCCCCTCAGGTGTGGCAGGGACCTTCAGGTTATTTCCACCTGGGGTCCATAGCCCTGTCCCACCAAGTTGGGGATGGAGTTGTGTGCACATGTTCATACAATCTGGGAGGGACAAGAGCCGTAAGTCTCAGAGGGATTCATCCTCAGTAACAGTAAAATACCAAGAGCTGCTGACCCAGGGATTTCCCCTGCAATGACTCTCCCCAGGACTCTATCGCTGGGGAGCTCTTCTCCCCAGGACACTCAACTGATTTAATGTGGTTTGGCAGAAGAGCTGGCCTGAAGCTCCTTTGCTGTCCAGGGACCCAGAACACAGCTGAGAACTGGCCAGACCCTTAACCTCAAAAACAAAGTGGAGGAGAGTTAGGGAGGAAATGGAATGAGGCATGTTGCCTGCTCACAGAAGCTACCCACATTTCTAAAGGGGAGAGGATGGGATCCTGCTGCCCAGCTGGCTTCATTGGCCCCCATGACCAGGCTAAGGCTTGGAGTCTTCCAGTTCAGCGCACAGGGATTTCCTGGCTCTGCATCAGAAGTGCCTCAGGTGTGAGACTGTCTCTAGCCTTTCCTGCGTTTACTTCCATGACCACACTTCATTTCTCAGGAGGGATTCAAGGACAAACTACTAGGCTCTTTAAGGTCCCTTGCTCTCTGCAGTGGGGTGAAACATATTCTGAGAAGGCAGAAGGAACAAAAACCCACCCACATATTCCATGCATGGGAAGAAGGCCTTGAAAATACAATCACAACTTCGAGTGTACGCTCCAGTGACTTTGGGCGACCTCTCCCATTGGATGGCAGCCATTCAAGTGTGAAATAAGCCTTTCCTTCCCATTATTATGCAAGGCAGTTATTTTGGGCTAAGATCAAGTATGAAAAATTTTAATGTAAAAATTTTCTGAGGAAATTTTTAAGTAGGAGAGTGGATGTGTAATTTTTTTTTCAATGCTGTGCTCTTGGCTGAGCCGTTGGTCTCAGGTGCTGGGAAACAAAGATGCAATTATTCAGACCACATATCCATGGCCCCACCATGAGCTAAGACCTGTCTTGGGGCACTGTCATAACATTGGGAGAAAAGTGATACCTGGTCCTGTCACCATGCCAGCAAAGGTTGCGGCGGCCTTTGCTCTGCGGCACAGCAAAAGGCTCCTGTTGGCGTACCAAAAAAGGGGCAATTGAACTGAAAGATTGTGTATTTCCTCTGGGCTCAGTCTGCCTACAGTAGTTGCAAAAAGAAATGGACAATGAGAGGCCATCAGGAAATCCACTTCATTCCTAAAGGCTGCGCGTGTGCTGGTGGCAAACTGCAGGTTGCTTTCAGAATTTGTGGAATTAGCTAATGCAGGGCTGCACCTCAGATGCTGTCCTTAACTCAGAGAACTCCTTCTTGGTCAGTCTACTCTGCTTTTGGACTTTGGAATCCAGTCAGTGGGATCCTGGGAGTGTTCTAGAACTCTTGGTGCTTTGACTACTACTCTCTCTCTCCTCCCCTCTTCCCTACAGCATCCCCTCCACCCCAGGGTATCCCTAGTTGCCAAGCTTAGCTGAGTTAGTAATCAAAGCCATGAGGTTTTGATGCTCACGGACCCCTGGGCTTCACTCAGCAGTGCTCCCCGCTGGGCCCACTGCTGGGCTTGGGGTGCCCCATCTGGAGTCCCCACCGTGGCTCTCCTGTGAGTAGGAACAAGTAATTAAGTCCACACAAAGAAATACAGTCCACACAGATGGACCCCCACCTCCCTCTAGATAGCTTCATGAACACAGATGGCATTTAGTGTTTTTCATCTCTCCCAAGGAAGTCCACTCTGGAAACTTGAAGTTGTCCAGGGAAAGTATTGCCCCTCCAGGATGCCCTCCTCCCTGCTGCTGTTTGTACTGGGGGCACGTGATGAAAGCCCAGAGCCCCACCATTGACTTCCTACTAATGAGAAAATTCCTCTACTTTCCGTATCTAGGGACAGACACTCCTGAGACACAAATCTTCTTTGTGTCCAGCTTATCTCCAGCTGCTGCCATGATGCAAATCCCTTGGTTATCAACAACACAGACAGGGAAGCAAACTTGAGGAAATATTTAAGGACCAGTTCAAACATACCAAGTTAGGTCTTTCTGGTGGGAGTTGCCTGAGGAATCTGTGGGTTACTCAAAGCAGAAGATTGCCAATGTTTTTCCTTTGGAACATACCAAAAAAACAAAACAAAACAAAAAACAACTGTTTAACCAGACAGCTGTTTCTGGTGCCATCTGCTAGCTACCTTCTTAAAGCACTCTGCACGGTTACCACCTACTCTTCTATGCTCGTTTATTGTGTAACTTCTCTTGAAGCACAGCCAAGTGTTTGGCCTGCTTCATGGGCAAACTCACAGCAGCTTATAACAGCTCCCAGTGGCTCAGCCTGTGAGGGGTGCAGGTGGGCCCAGACCACCACCAGGACCAGTGAAGGAGCAGCCTGGCCTGTTGAGACAAAGGGACGTGACTTTTAAGAAGCTTTTTAAAAGCTTCAGCAAATCTGGGTGAGCTCTCTCTTCATGCAAAACCCCTAGTGGATGGACCCCTTTTCTGGATGGGAACACTCAGGAGAAGTCTGGACTACCCATCTTGTGTTACCTTCCTCGCATCTCCTGTATCTGACAAAGTCTCTTTGTGTCCACTTTACTTGCTCAATTTGAATCCTGGATCCTGTCCAGCCTGTCAGAAAAAGTCTTTCCAACAGACCTACCAAATTCTCTTTAGAGCAGGCCCAGGTGTGGCATATCTAGGAGCTGAGTCCTCTGGAGAGGTCACATAGGCCATCTGGGAATAAAGCCTGTCTGTGCCTCTTCTCAATCCCCCCTACCCCCACCTTGGACTTGGGGTGCCCCATTTGCTGGTTATTCATTAACCAGCAGTTATGTAGGTGGTATATATTATGACCAGGCTGAGGAGTCCTTGTGAAGAGCTTGGGAGAGGTGTAAGATGGCCTCTGTCCTCCAGATCATCTACAAACTTGCCCCAGCCTACCTGCCAGCTTCATCTCCCTCTACTGCCTCTCTGCTACAGGACCCTGGCAATGCCATACTGCTCAGAATTGCTCCCATGCCTGCGCTTAGGCTGGTGCATCTGCCCAGGTCACCCTCCTGCCTTCCTTTCTCTTTCCTCTGACTTTGCCAGGCTATGTTAATTCATCCTTCAAATTTCAGCCCAAGCATCCCTCCCTCTGGCACCCCCACTCCCCTCCTCTGCTCTCCTGAAGCGTCCTGTGCATTCCTTCATCGTGGCACGTCACGTGACATGGAATGTAGCTGCGCCCTTGTATCTCTGAGCTACTCAAGGGCAGAGGCCATGTCATCTTCATCTCTGCCTCCTCAGCTCCCAGCACAGTGCCTTGTATGTAATAAAGCCATGCTTGAACTGAAGTCAAGGAACTTATTAAAAATTTGTATAAAATCAAGTATGAAATCCCGTGGAACAGGCTAGCCTGCACTCTCAATGAGGGCCCCCTTCCAGCCCTCTTCTTATTCTCCCCACACCAGGGCCTCTTCCCACGGTCAGTCTCTGTATCTGAACACCGGGGCCACAGAGAAAGATTGCAGGAGGCCATTTTCAAAGTGGAAAATGATGAATGGACTAGTCTGTAGCTCATTTGTGTCCCACCAAAGCCTTCCCTAATCCTGTTCCCTGGACGGGTACCCCTTTGCTGGGGAGCAGGAAGAAGCAGGCACTTAGTGTCCATCCTAATGCAAGAATGGTCTCACCTGCCCTGCGAGCTGCTTCTCGTGCTGCTCTGAATTCTACTTCTTAATGTTCATTCTGTGTAGATTTTAGGCTTTGCTACTTTATTATAATATTTTAAAGCTTCTATCCTCTATACATTCCAATAATTGTGTCAATCGATTTACTTGATCATTTGGTTTTGTCAAAACCCGACAAGGGAGGGAGGTCTAATTAAGCCCGTTTTTCGGATGCTGATAATATCTTTCCGGGTTCAAAGAGATTAACACACACGATCTCATTGATGCTCACATATTTTGAGGTAGGTATGCCAGCCCACTGTATGAGTGAGTAAACTGAGATTGAGTAAGCAGATTGCCTGAGTCTTAGAACTGATCAAAGTAAGTAACAGGCCCAAACGTCTAGGTCGTCAGACGTTTACAACAGGCCTCGTTCCCACCACCACACAGCTGTCTTCTGTTTCTGTCACATCAGTCTCATAAATAATTCCAGGAAATGCTCGTGGAAACATCTATTTGAGTTGGATCTTCTCCAGGGGCAAATGCAATTTCTTTAGACACTGAATATTCTGTATAGGGATTTAGAGACACGCCCCCCCCCCCATTTTCATTTTACAAAAGCAGAAACAACAGACTGTATTTTTAGTGTTAACCTGTGCTAGCGTCATCTCACTGAATCCCCACAATAACCTGATAGGTAGGAGTCTTTGTCCCCACTAGCTACATGAGGTTGACCAGAGGCTTAAGGAGTTTGAGCAACATGCCTATACTTAGCTGTAAGTGTCAGAACTGACTCTGGTGCCTCCTGAAAACATTCATTCTTAAGGGGTTTTGCTAAGCCTCTGCTCTGAATTGCAAGAATTTCAGCTGAAAGCAGGTGTGGCAGAGTTATTGCCTCTCAAATTGCAAACTCAGGGAAGCCTGGCTCATACACTAGTCCTGTTACCGACACTGGAGAGTATGCATTCAAATGGGAGGAGGTGAGCACTGGTCAGAGAAAACCTACCAAAGGAATGTTTCAGGTTTTAGCAGCTAACCATGGTTACTCAGCAGTGCTTAAAAAATTGAGCAGTACTTCATTTCCTGGTGATTGTCTGACCTCTTGTGGCTTAATTTGGGCCTTGCAATTTCTGGTAACTAATTTCTGCACAAGGCAAATTTCCATGAAAAATAATATTTATTTATGAGATAAACATTATCTCCATTTTAGAGAAGTTTGCAATCTTCCTAAGACCATACAACAAATAGTATGGACCTAGATGTGCAGAGGAAGAAATAAAGAGATGACACTCCTCAACTAGGAATTCCAGAAAAAAATAGAAGAGAGGAACATGATGAAGAAAGAATGAGAATGCTCCAAAAACAAAGAAAGATTAAAATTCTAATAATGAAAGAGTATATAGAGTTTCAAAGAGGATAGTGTGTTTAAGTGTGAGTTTTTTCCTTCTTTATCCTGTTTGATGCAGAAAAAGACCCTAATAAATTTTGAAACACACTTCTGATTTAAAACTCTAAAATAGCCTTGATAAAGCTGTTTACCTAAACCTACAACAAACATCGAGCTTAATGGAGAAAATGTCTAAGATTCCCTATAATCCTGGGAATAATATAAGAATGCCCACTATCACCTCTGCTGTTCATGTATACTAGAAGTCCTAACCAGTCAAGAAAATAACAATGAAAAGATAAATGAATAAATAAATAAAAGGCATAAGGATTGAAAGGAATGAGAACGAACTGTTGTTATTTGCAGCTGACAAAATCATGTACATAGAAAACATAACAGAATCAATAAGCCAACTAGTAGATCTGATAAGAGAGTTCAGCAATGTTGCCAGATAGAAGATCAACTTACAGAATTCAGTAACATTTCTCTACAGCCAAAATCTGCTAGAAATATAATAAAATATAAATGGTTATATAAATTATATAAATTGTTATAGCCTACAGTTACAAGAACTATAAATAATTAGGAATTCATCCAACAGAATACATACGACTTCTACGGTGAAGTAAGTGGGTGTAGCATATTTATGCTTGGGAAAACTTATCGTGAGAATATCAGTTTCCCTCTAATTAATCATAAATTCGTTGCAATCACATTCAAAATTTCAGCGGGGTTTTTTGAGCAACTCAACAGATTTATTCTAAATGTAGGTGGAAGAATAACGGTCCATAAGTAGTGAAGTCCATTTTGAAAAATAAGAACGAAGAGAAGCTAAGTGTGCTACTAAACAAGACATTAGAGTCAGAGAATGGGTCGGATGTGGCTCAACTGGTTGGGCGTCCGTCTCCCATAT